>AP027107.1:51216661-51582174 GCA_028142955.1 Pinctada fucata
AGTCAAAGCATCAGTACATATTTCACAGGTAAGTTGATGATGTGGTGAAAACCTATAAACAATGCATATTGATGTTACAAATAAGAACTATTTATAGTTACATGCAACTATTTATAGTTACATGCAAATTGGATCAAATCAATGTTTTATATACATTTCTTGGAAAAAGGAAGGAGCATATTCAAAGGCATTCATATAAAGCAGAACCCGAAATGTTCATTTCTGATCTAGCTGCAAATTTATCTGTTCTTAAATGATGCTATTGAATTTGAAAACGTTTAACATTTATAATCTCTATTGAGCACGAATAAATGCGCCAGCTTGATTACGTATCAATTTTCATATTTTCAATGAAAAATGAAATATATAAATTATCTTATCTAATCATATCTTTTTTTTAAATCCCTTTTGAATGAAAGAGCACTCCTTAATTATTATTTTACTGGACTGAAATACCTCTATTGTGCTTTGAATTTAATTCTCAATGCTTTTCCATTTTCATTTAGATAACATGCAATGTAAACGCTGCACTGCTACGTAACAAGGTAAGGTTTAATCATGATTGAGGTCTTCGTTTTTATTTGCTTGAATATAAAGACAGCAGCATGCGATTCTTATGAAATGTTCCGAATACCGGGAAGTAGCATTTTTCAGATTACTTTTCACTGTTTGTTGTTAATGAAACACAAAATGCATGTATTTGTTCTAGATATATTTCTGATATTTTAACCGCAGAAATGGAACTTGTACGTGTAAGCGAGGACGCATTGGGAGACAATGA
This sequence comes from Pinctada fucata, assembly GCA_028142955.1. NCBI lineage: Eukaryota > Metazoa > Mollusca > Bivalvia > Pterioida > Pteriidae > Pinctada > Pinctada fucata. The sequence continues at coordinate 51,217,443 of AP027107.1, forward strand.
TAAATAATATATATATGACTAAAAATTGAAAATGTATAAATGTGCATGTAAATAAGCCAGTGATAGGGAAATAAATAGGTAAATAGATCAATAAATAAATAAATGCTCACTGTTAAAAAAAATACTCTTAGATGAAGAGTTTTGGCGTGACGTCGTCGACTTTCTCCATAGACTCAGTGTTTAAAACAAACACTGACGACGTCACGCGAACTCCCTATCTAAAATCATTTTCTGTCACTGTGAGCGTAGTATTAGACGTATAGGTACTTATAATTTACATCGATAGTTACGAGAGCTCGATATCTATCCCCCTATTTAAATTTTAATCGCAAAATTTGTTGACAAAGAAGAAAACCCTTAAATTTCTCGATTTCTGAAGTCACAGTGAGCTACGCGGACAGTAGTTTCTTTTCTTGGAAAAGAACAATATTCTGCACGTACATGTACAGGTAGCTCAATATTTCCCCCGTCCCACACGTTGTTTCTAGTTGATTATTTCACTCATAAAAAAAAAGAACTAAATAGAAATGAACAATGGGTAACATTATGAATTTCCTAATGCCCTGTTCACACGAGTGCGCATTAAATCTAATTCGCATTAGATTTGATGCGCTTTATTCTAATGCGAATTAGATTCGCATTGCGTTCACACGACACATTCTAATGCGCATTAGATTTTGGTACATTTGCACTGAGAGCCGTATACTTTAGATAGTAAAAGGATCGAATGCATGCCTGTATGTTGTTTTGCTCATAATAACTTACCTCTTCGTAAGTTTGGCTTATGCATGCATTGCATGACGTCATTGTGAGATAAAATGACGTCATAATATAATGTTAGTCTACGTAAGTTAAGAGACGCAGTACAGTTACTTAGAGGGTTCATTGTGAATGAAATTAAGTATTTTTACCTCTTATTCTATGTTTCGAGGTCCATGGGTGATTAAAAGTGCCCAGTTATGATGGAAATGTACTGTAGAATTCTAGTAAATCATATACGCATGCGCCAGATTTAATGCGAATTAGATTCGCTTTGTGTTCACACGGCAAAATCTAATGCGCATTAAATTTAATGCGAATTAAACTAATGCGCATTAGATTCCTCGTGTGAACGCAGCTAAAATCTAATGCGCATTAAATTCGATTTAATGCGCATTAAACCCGTCGTGTAAACAGGGCATAAAAGTGCGAATTTGATGTTCACAGATTTTGGCCATATTACATGTTTAGATTGAGGATTATTGGTCATTATCCATATTTAACATGCAAATGAATTGGAAGACGTTAAACATTTGTACCACTTGGTGAGTGTCACTGCTGGTGAACCAGGATTCCCCGAGGGCACATGTAGCCAAGTTCGATCAATTTCGGTTGGTCGTTTCTTCAAACGGATTTGAAAATTTCTATTTACAACATTTTCTGAAATTACTAAAACCTTGGTCATGTAGCATCATATCCCAGCCATTTTCCGACGTCTTTCGGTATATTTGGGACATAATGTTCACAGATTTTGGTCATATTACATGTTTAGATCGAGGGTCACTGACGAGGGTTAAATACCCGAATCGTGCATGTCTGGTCCATGCTGTAAATTTATCTGCTCTAAAATGATGCCCATGAATTTGAATACGTTAAACATTTGATAATGTTTCAAATGTCTTCGAATAAGACACATCAAACTCCAAAACAAATATTATAAAATTTCATCTTCTTGTATGAATTTAATTTCAAAATTTAAAACATCAAACAAAGATTCAAAATATTTTTATGTGAGCACTATTCAGTATGGCTTCTTAATTGAACCAACTAGGTCATCATAAATAATACATGTACATATATTTTTTAAATGAAGAGCGTCTCTAATTCATTATATTTGATAATTATCTATAAACATTTCATGACACTGGATTGAGCATGACCCTTGTCAAAGGCCATCCACAAAGGTTTCTATCCAACGCCACAAAGGTTTCTATCCAACGGATGAGCTCTTGTTGCCAGGGAACTGCTTATCTGGAGCACATTGGAAATAGAATTGTATGTTAAAACAGTTATATGATGATATTTTCTGAAATAAGAAAAAGTAAGCATTGTCTAACTTGAAATGAGATAATGAATCTGTGCAAACTGATTAAATTTCGATTTGCTTTAATATTTCTATTTGAATTATTAAAACGATTAGCAGTATGTATTCAACGAATCACTGTCGATAACTGTGTTTTAAAATATCTTGTATAAGATATTGTCTGAGAAGTGGATTTCTATATTCATCTCTTTTTACTATGACCAAGGTCAAGTTATAGTTAGTGCTACGAGATATAGACACGCGTACGCATCCTTTGCTTTGAAGTTATTGTCGACTTTTGAAACCAGTAATTAGCAATTGTTAATAGTTATTACACCTGTTTCAGGCATCCACTATTTTCTTCATTGTATGCGCAGTAATTGTATGTTTCTTTAACAAATATTCAACTTCTTTAAACTGTTTTTTCGTGACTGACGATAAATCTATATATGTTCAAAATTCATTTCTTTTTTTTCAGATTCCAGTCCAATACAGATTAAGCCATATCTTGCAGAGACCAATGTCTACAAATATATAATTCTCAAAATGATAATCTAATTTAGGTCTCCTTCAAATTTACTGTCGAATCTAAAATTATCCTACTTACACCACAAGGTCTGAATTTTCAACATACATGTAGATCCTGGGTCCTCGGCAAGTTATCCATGTGTGTGACAAGACGACTGTAGTTTCTGACCTGATCAGTGCAAAAAAGCAGATACTAAAGCGATCATAAGGGTACCTTGGAAATATATACAGGAATCGACATCTATCTAACTGATATTTGAGCAAGACTCATTTTGGAAAAGCAAGAAATACCCAAATCCATTTTAGAGGTCGAAAGAGAAAGTTCTTGTTATTATTTCTCGTCAATGAATTTTAATTCGATGTCCTTAAGATGAATTTTACGGAAAAAACTCTAGGTCTGAGAGTTACCTCTAAGAACAAATACAAAATAAAGAACACCATTTGCATATGTCCGGTATTTCAGATCAAAAATTGGATTAGGCACGGTCCATTTGATATTCTGGGGGGGGCTTGGGTTTTTTTCGAAAAAAATAATTTTGCTCTCAGTTTTGATGAAAAAAATTAATTTGCTTATGGTGTAACAGAAAAAAATAATCTTGCTCTTACAAATAATCTGAATTTGAAGAATTACCATAAAATTTCGCTAAAATTCATGAAAATTTTCCGGCTCGCTTCGCTCGCCACAGTTTTCAAATTGTATCATAAATTTTTGGCTCCCTTCGCTCGCCATTATAAGTTTTCTATCAAAACATTATTTACTAATGACAATGTTCATATATTTGAAGGTATCAAAAGTTATACATAAATGTGAATGAAAAAGGGCTTTCATAAAAGCTTAAATATATTATTAATATTTATGTATTGCTATTAATACATGTTGCATGTATCCCATAGAGTCTGATTTTATGTTCTTGTAAGCTTGGAAGAAGAACTTCAGTTATTTACCAATTTACAACTATTATAGTTAACATTTAAAAATTTGTCTAGGAGACCTTCCCCTCAGACCCTCTTATCTGCTTATACATCATCGTAACATGTTATATACATGATATACATGTACCTTATATAAAATAAAGAATTGTATTGTAAAGTCTATTATCTCTCTGTTTAAAAGTGAATTGAATACTTGCATAAAAATAATCAAATATATTAATATTTAGAGTTTTGAGTAAAAATATAAATAATTTCTATTGATAAAACACAAACATTCTTTAAATATGCGCATCACTTTGTTAAAAAAAATTTCCTTGCTCCAACTTTGCAAGAAAAAAATAATTTTGCCCCGGTCCGGGGCGAAATAAATAATCTTGCTCCGACAAAAAACCCAAGCCCCCCCCTGAATATCAAATGGACCGTGCCTTAGACAATGATGTCCAAAATTCATGCATTTTCATTGTTCAAACAAAACAATTGTCAATATTGATATAGATATACGTTTTATTGAAATATAATCAGTGCACCATATGCGCTTTTCCGCAAGGTATGCCTCACCAGTAATGCTGGAGGTCTGAAAAGAAGAAATCCAAATGATATGATATTATGAAGAGCAAAAAGTCTAAACTCGACCTAAACTTTCTGCCAAAGAACCTGCCAAGGACAGAGCTAACAGGGAATATACCCGAATTCAAGAATTTTTCATTAAATGTTTGTGGCGGAGAATTTACAAATATTTTAAATCAAGTGCCGAAACACTGGGAACGATACCATCGGGGACTAACAACTAAAAAATCCGCCAGCAGAAATACCAACCTAGTGGTTGAAACTGTCAACATTGGAATATATGTTCTATTGTAAAATTCAGCGCATTTCAATAAGTGATGTCTCATTAGTGATGCTCGGGGCCGGAAAAGAGAGATTGTTTTTGTTACGATGTCCACTTTTTCATCTGCCCATTACAAACTTTACTCTGGCATCTAGATTCTGAAGGTAAACGGTGATTACAAATGTTGAAGCAATTTGAATCTGACGATCTTTCACAAGTGCAGGTAAAATGAAACTCCATGCCGGTAGTGCGATAGCGAAGCGTAGCGAGCAAGCGGTCCCTAAGGGACCGCTTGCTCTTAGCAAACTTTAATGAAGAACAAGGAAGAAAAGAGGCATACTGACGCTTTCAAAAACCTTCAACCAAATGTGCGCCGCCATTTTGAAAATTTTAATCAGTATTTATTCGAAAGTATTTCTATATGAATCCCTATTATGTAGCTATGGTGTAGATTCGGTTTTTACAGAGTATAAGAGAGGAAGAATCATTTAAAAGGAAATATATTAAATCAATACTACATTGCTCGTCCATGCATGCATGCATGCATGAGTTTATTCTGTGACTTTTCTTTGGCTGGAAGCATCACTGATGAGAATTTAATATTCAAAACACGTGTCTGGTGGCATGAAAATTGGTTTGAAATTTTTTTCACGAAGGTATAGAGTTGGAACCCTTCAGCATTATTTTCGAGTAAAAGATCCACTAGCTAACAAGGAAATGCATGTGTTGGGCAGTGCTTTCCAATACAGAATTACATTTCGATTCTTGATGATATTGTTCAAATCGTAGAAAAGATCTGCCAAAGTACTAAGATTATCACAAAACGAGGGTTATCATGTATGTGTGATGTTTATTTCGAGCGAGAAAGTGTTGTTCGTTTCATTTTTTCATATCGATGTGTATTTCGCTGTGATGTGCTGTTCGTTTACTGCTAGCCTGCGCCTGTAACAAAAAATAACGTGGCCATTGTCAGTATCGAATACAAAATGTAACATAGAGAACATGAAGTATTTTGAGACGGCTCTCGGAATTTACTGATTGTCTTCATGGTTTTTAAAAAGACACAGATTTATTTATCTATTTATTTATTATCTATCTAAACTATCTATTTATCAATGACTTTATTTATGGCCCATTCATCATTTGAGAACATGATATGCAAATAATACCCCCCCCCCCCCAAAAAAAAAAACACACGCTTACGTATACAGTATATAGAAAATGACTTCGCTAGCTTTTAGGGCTTTGCCGTAATTCATATTATGAAAGTGATCAAAGAATTAGAGTCTGATAATATTTCACACATTGCTATTGAAATATAGCTCCGTGATGTTAAAATCAATTTCTTAATCGTCTAAGATTTCATAAAGATAACCATTTTATATAGACAAACTATCATGAGGGATTTTACTTACTTTGTCCATATGTACATTGTCGGTTATTTTCATTGAGGATGGGGTAAACTTGATTCACAAAATTATACATTCTCGTTTTAGCGCTTGGCAAAGGGCCGAAATGGTCAAAATGAATTTGGGTATTTCTTGTACATGACTGTTTGACATTTAAGGGAAATTGTTGAAGTATGAAACTTCTCTTCCTTAAGATCGTATGCTAGACTATTTGCCTTAATTGAACAAAATTTCAATTTGGAGGCTCATACTTAAATCAAGATGCTTCCCAGGAGTACACCGCTATCAAGAATGATTGAGAAGAGAAACTCGTCCAAAAACTTCAATGGAGCTCATCCGTCGGATACTTGGATACCAATGCTAGAAGAAATGATTTCGGACATACATGTTCTAAATATTGTTTTATATCATGTTCTTATTATAAAGTCTTATTTTTATCTTACGAAAGGTCAATTATTCGGAATCCAGGGGTCAACAAACAAAAAACAAATAGGTCGAGTATGCGCCTTTTTTTTATTAAATGGCATATAAACGGCGGTTTTCTGCAAGCAAGGATAATATACATGTAATACTTTAATAATTAATCAAATATTGTAAAATTTCATAAATAAATCTTAGACCAATAAACGATTAATTTTACAACATCATGTGAATATTGTAATCTAATGAATACTGACCGTACTTGAGTTTTACACGAGTATTCAGTACATTACAAACATGGATAATGACCATATCCCTGTATACAGCACAAAATCGATAAATCAAAAAATCATAAACCGAAGGCATACAAAATCAGGATAAAACAGGAACCAAAGCATACAAACAAAGACCTCCACCACATGAAAAGAAGCAAACGAAGAACAAAGAATATGGAAGTGAGACCAGATACCCTGGAAGAGTCAGCATCTCCTGTTTGCATGCAACACCCGCCGCTTCAATTCGGTAGAATTGTCACATCCATTTCGGGGGATATAGATTATAATCTTTGGTTGGATTGTCCAAATGGTCTATCACAGAATATCATCCACCATTCTGGAGAGTGGGACATCTTAGTGCATGACGAATTTCCCATATTGTCCGTAGAACTTCCTCAGTGACGATGTTAGTCGGTCACAAACGTATCCCTGACTGAGAAGCTTATCTGAAAGACACCTAGCTTTCAGAACAAAATCTGTATATTTGGTACTTGCTTTGGCATAGCGTATGAATTGATACATGAGGTGCCTTAAACTCAACGTTTTCATTTATAGTTACAATCTTACTGTAAATGACGATATAAATCATGCATAACCAATGTTAATCCTTGACTACTGAAAATAGTGTGTTGCATTTCGCATGTTAACATCAGCTCTAAAGAATTAATCTTCAAACTGCAAACTGAACTCGCGTTGACCTAACTTTCAAGAAAAGAATTGACAATAGCGGTGCATATATATAGAATAAATGTCATAGTTTGTATTTTGTTACGGGAATGCAACACTCAGCAAGAGAATTTATCGCATGAATTGCGCTATCGCGTATTACATGTACAAGAATGACAAATATGGATAATGACAATATCCCTGTATACAGCACAAAATCGATAATTCAGAGAATCAGAAACCGAAAGCATCCAAAATCAGGATAAAACAGTGCATTTGCTGAAACACAAATTATTTAAAGCACTTAATCTATATACATAATTATGCACAACATTTGTCAGTTTCATTCTTGATATCAAAAGACCTCATGTGCTGTGTTGAAATTGCAAGAAACACGTAAAAATTGCACATAATGGCACAATACAAATAGTTCTGAGGTAGTTACAGACTTTACTTGCAACTTGATCAAATCTTCGCCTTCACTGGTAGAATGTGTATTTCTGATATGTTTATTTCTTATATGGTACGCCAGGGCATGTTCCAAATATAAAGATTTCATCATTAGAGCCAGACAGCTTGCAAGTAAGCTTCTTGTTCAGGGTTATATCACACAACGGCTGAAATAATTTTGCGGAAGTTCTTCGGTCGCTACGGGGATATTATAAAAGCAGATCAGATCCCTCTTTCCAGAATGATCAGTGACATTCTACATTGTAATTGAATGGTTGTTGTCATCACCAAACAAGATATACTTACCTGATCTGTACATCAAAATGTGCTTCAAGGCAATCACCGAATTTGACAGGTTTCCATGAAGATGTTGCGACGGGTGTTGCATGTATTCAGAAGACGATGACTCTCCCCGGGCACCTGGTCTCACCTCGGAATGTTGTTCATTCCGGGGTTAGCAACCGTTCCTATGGGAATTCTCACGATTTGGCCTTGCCTTCTCGACTTTGAGTCTGAATAACTGTTAGGTACTTCTTTAATGTTTATTTGTGGCATTCTCCAAAAAATGAAGATGTTAGGAAATAAATGGACGAGAATATTTTGATTTCTGTATCTTTCAACATTGAGGACAACGACAGCGAGATGTTATATAATGTGTAATATTCTCATAGCATCGTCCAAACAAATTGCAGTATAGACTTGTATAAGATAATCAGTCGCTTCAATGACATGGATCTGAAACTCTGCTGCCGGACAGCACGTTTCAAGTAACTTATTTGTCAAGCATGAGCGGCTCTAGATTTCCTGCAGTGTCCATTCATTAGCATATTTATTAGAGTAACATATCATTTTTAATTATACAAACCATTCGGCAAAATTTCTCCGGAAACATGAAAAAGAGATGATGTTAAACGTCTTCAAATTCGAGATCATCATTTAAGAACAGATTTGCAGTATGGACCAGACATGCACGTTTCGGGTACTTAACCCTCATCAGTGATCCTCAGTCTAAACAATGTACCGGTAATATGTCCAAAGAGTTTGACATTTACTTTGTCTAAAAATGCACCGAAATACGTAGCAGGATGGTCGGGATATGAGACTACAGGACCAACATTTTAGAAATATCAAAAATTTTGAAAACAGAAATTTTCGAATGCGTTGCTGATAGATCAACCGAAGTTGATAGAACTTGGCTACATGTGCCTTAGGGGACTCCTGGTCCACCAGCGGTGACACTCACCAAGTGATACAAATGATAAACGTCTTCAAATTCAATAGCATCATAGATGTTAATATTCAAAGAAATGGAGGAGATCTCCAACAACACCTAGATGCAGCACCAACAGCAAACCTCCAAAACACCCACTGTAAAAACACAAAGAAGACACGCACAGAAAGAGACGTAACGTCAAATCACAGAGAAGATCATACACAATTGACTACACATAAACTAACGATACCAATGGGAAATCGCTGTCGTCAAAATCGCAATTCCTATGAAACCATCAACCATGGAATGTACAAAACCAGTTTATTGTTTTAAAAACGTCTTCAAATTCAATAGCATAAAGAACAGATAAATTTGCAGCTTTCCAAAGAGTGTGAAAGTTATTAGAGGGGTTTAGAAGGCTAACGTGTACGGGTACGCATACGTGTAATCTTCAAGTACATCTACACGTGAAAAGTAGCAGAGGTTTAGAAAATTGACGAGTACGTGTACGTGTACTGGTGCCCTTAGCGATGACGTAAAATATAGACATCCAAACATATACGAGACTAATACATAGATAAAATGTTGAATTTAAACTTATAAAATATGTTCGGCACAAGTATTCGTGAAACACATCTGTTATATAAACATAAATGTCTACACGTTTGTACGTACGTGTAGCTCGCGATTTACACGTTATTGACAACTTGTAGCGATTTCCCGTACACAATAAATAATGACGTCATACACAGTTATTGCGTCTACACGTACACGTACCCGTACACGTAACGGTTTCTAAACCTCTCTATTATGTCCAAAAATGTACCGAAAAACGCAGATGGATGGGTGGGATATGCTTGAGGACCCACGTTTTAGAAATTTCAAGAAATTTTGATGACAGAAATATTCGAATGCGTTTAATAAACGATCAACAGGTAGATTTTGAATATATATGTTAAATGGTTCTTCTCCATATTTCCAAATTTTAGTATGATCTGTTATCCTAGATCTCGATCAACTGCTTTGAAAAGCTGACAGAATGTGAAAGAGGTCTCCAGCAAGACTAACCTTCTCTGACCACAGTTGAACACACCAAAAGGATGCAACGTATAAAGACAAAATATCTTCAACCAAAAAAGAAGGTAACGAGCCACGTCAAAGCAAACAGACAAAACAGACACTCCAAAACATGAATCATAAATGCTATACACAATTTGAAGTAGATAGTCTCCATTTATATTAAGGCAAATGGTGTAGTTATCCGGATAACGTGAGTACAATCCTCCCATATGCACAGATAAACAGAGGTCTTCTGGGATGCACCGCTGGTGTATAACTGAAAAGCCTTCTCAATGTTAAAATACTAATATGGGGTCCTACTTGTAACACAAAATATCAAGCTATCACCCCTTGTACAATTTTCAGTCTATGACAATCACACAGAATTCTACTTTGACACTGAAGTAGGTCACTAAATATGTAGGGGGTTCGGACTTCGGTCTCAAGATGTTACTGTGTTGTTACATTGTGTTCCTTGTCCCTATTGCGTCTCTTGTTGTGCGTGTCATCTCTGTTTTTTCGCGTGGGTTGTGTTGATGTTTTGCTGCGGATGCTACATCTGAGTGTTGTTTGAGATCCCATCCTCTCTTAGATAAATATCTTAACATAAAGATGTTCAATCACTAATACTTAAAACCATTTTACGACGAAACATGGCTACATTTGCATCAATTGCATCATTTGCATCATCGAACTTGGCTACATTTGCATCAATAATCCAAAATTCGCGGATTACCTGAGCAGTATCTATCCTTCAGAGCTTGAGGTCAAAGAAACTACAGAGACAAATAATTCAGCATCCTATTTGGACATAATGTTGTCCTAAGACACTGATGGTCACATGAACACCTCACTCTATGACAAACGTGACGACTTCAATTTCAGCATTACAAACTCTCCTTTTCTGAGTAGCAACTTCCCTTCATCGCCTGCTTATGGCGTGTTCATATCTCAGTTGATTCGCTATGCCAGAGCAAGTACCAAATATACGGATTTTGTTCTGAGAGCTAGGCGTCTTTCAGATAAGCTTCTCAGTCAGGGATATGTTTGTGACCGACTAACATCGTCACTGTGGAAGTTCTACGGTCGATACGGGGAACTCGTCATTCACTATGATGTCCCACTCTCCAGAATGGTGGGTGATATTCTGTCATAGACCATTTGAACCATCCAACCAAAGATTGTACTCTATGTCTTCCGAAATGGAAGTTACCGTGACAGTTCTAACGAATGGAAGCGGCGGGTGTTGCATGCAAGCAGGAGATGCTTACTCTTCCTGGGTACCTGGTCTCACTCCCATATCGGGAGTTCGCTTCTTTTCATATGGTGGAGGTTTTTGTTTGTTTGCTTTGGTTCCTGTTTTGTCCTGATTTTGTATGCCTTCGGTTTCTGATTTTTGAATTATCGATTTTGTGCTGTATACAGGGATATGGTCATTATCCATGTTTGTCATTGTATCAACGAATTAATCATTCATCTCTTTAAAAAAAAAATAATTCGAAAGTGTACAATCCTTTACGTATCAGCCTATACGTATACATGTACGGCGTATCAGAATACGCAATAATAAAAAAAGAACGCTGCAAGTGCACCGTATAGCAAAACCATATCATGTACTTGTGCACACACAAAAATCAGTTCAATGTGTCTATCAGAAAAGATCTGGAGAACTGAACATTTCACGAAATTTGCTAAGACAAGGGGTCATTACTTTTGTTAAAAAATGTAGGTTAATCAAAACCCAACTTAAATATTTGATCTATGTCACGCTATAATGTATCCACATACCAAACAAGAGGCCCAAGGGGGCCATATCGCTCACCTAAGGAGACTGTATGTATGTTTTCAATCAAAGTCAGTAAAAGAACTGAAGAAAATCACTTTTAGTGAAGCTTTGAGAAGGACAATGTGTACTTACTTCCTGTAAAGTTTGGTGACATTCTGTGCAGTAGTTTAAGAGGATAAGTCAAAAATGTGTCATCCAATTAGAGCCTATGGAGGACATCTTGGGTTTCTGATCGGCTCGAAAAACACAAACTTGGTAGACTAAGAGGGCAATGAGTACTAGCTTCCTGTGAAGTTTCAAGAAATTCTGTATAGCGGTTTCAGAAGAGAAGTCGAAAATGTGTCAGCCAATCAGAGACTGTAGCTGCCATCTTGGATTTCCGATCGGCTCCAAAAAACTTAAACTTGTTAGAGGGCAATGAGTACTTGCTTCCTGTGATGTTTCGTGAAACTCTATGCAGCGATTTCAGAAGAGAAGTCGAAAATGTGTCAGCCAATCAGAGCCTGTAGCGGCCATCTTGGATCTCCGATCGGCTCGAAAAACACAAATTTGGTACACAGGAAAATGTGCAACGTACGTGTCACATATGAAAAACATATAAGACACATACGTTAAGCAACGTATAATTCACGCAAAAAAAATGCCCTGGGCGTGAAACATGCGTGATGAAACATACGTTTTTCATATGTTATACATACGTGACTCGTATGTTACTTTTTTCAGGTGTGTAACATGCGTGACTAACATGCGTGTCACATATGGTTACTATACGTGATACGTATATTAAATTTTTCATGTGTGTTTCATATGTGACGGACGTATGGTACTCATACGTTTAATATATGTATTTTATGTATTTTAGATTTTCATGCGTGTTTTGTATGTGATAGACATGTGGAAAACATACGGTTAATATACGTGAAACATGCTTTTTAATTCTTCATGCCTGTTGCATACATGTCAGAGCCAATATTCCAATGTTAATGTTACTCTTACTTTCGAGCTCAAATGTTAATTCAATATGAATCACAAATGTGGTTATCAATCTAACGTAATAACTATAGACTCCACTTGTCCAAATTCAGAGTAAATCTAGATTGTTATAAGAACCAGATGAAGACCAATTTAATAATAAAACAAATGTTCTAGAATGAATAAGATGCAACATGTTTATTACACAGTATCCAGGCTATACAATACAATATATTATTATAATATGTATTTCTTGAGCTTCTGGAGTTAATCTTATTACATAGAATATCCATTGCTATACAATGTACTATATGTTGATTAGGTCTCTGAATTATTTAAGAGTTCTTCAAGATATCTTTAAACTTTGAGGATCCAACATGTCTATGGCTCTGTCTCCTGCAAAAGATTAAAAACATAGGTAATCACAGATTACGAAGCTCACCTCGTGGCAGCAAAATTTCAATTCAAACATATTTCTAAGTATATGTATATTGGCTTTTAAAGGTAAAATCATTCAAGTAGAAAAAGTAGGTCAAGGTCATTTTATGAAAGTTTGATCAAAGATACATCGAATGTGCAAGTTTGGTACATGTAGCACTTATACCTTGCTCAATATTGGCTTTTAAAGGCAAAATCACTCAAGCGGAAAAAGTAGGTCAAGGTCATTTTATGAAAGTTTGATCAAAGATACATCCAATATGCAAGTTTGGTACATGTAGCACTTATACTTTGCTCAATATTGGCTTTTTAAAGCAAAATCACTCAAGTGGAAAAAGTAGGTCAGATGCTGCATCCGATGCATGGGTCCATCTCGGCATCTTGTGCAAGTTTGGTTACTGTAGCATAAGTACTTTGTCAGATACTGAGCTACCCCAAACTTCTTAACCAAGCCACTCTGAGCTACCCCAAACTTCTTAACCAAGTCACTCAAGCAGAAAATGTAGGTCAGATGCAGCATCCAATGCATGGGTTCACCTCAGCATCCAAAGATGAATCACTTGTGCAAGTTTGGTTACTGTAGCATCAGTACTTTGCCAAATATGTCAAAGAACAACCTTTCTACTTGAAGTATAAAAATTTCAAAGCATTTCCACCAGAAATAGATTTTAAAATAATTTTCAACTATTTTAGTATATTTTCACTGTATTTTAAAAATCTAAGTCCCATAACTCTGTAACGACAAACCAGATGAACCTGAAAATCAAAAGGCGGCTTTATCCCAACAGTCTAATTATAATGTATGAATATTGTGAAAATCTGTTGACACATATTCAAGTTATTGCGCTCCATAAGCCGACGGACAGACGAACTTCGCCATACCATAATACATGTACGACCCGTCAAATATCGGGTGTATACAAAAAGTAAGGTATTAGGATTCTACATGTGAAATATCAAAGCCCTACCCCTTAAAGTTCAAAAGTAAGTCCAAGGTCAAGGTCACTTGGTAAAAAGTCATGATATCAAATGGAAGATCTGGTCATGAGGAATCCAAATGTGGAAAAAATATCAAACCCTAACTCTTAAAGTTTAAAAGTAGGTCAATGTCAAGGTCATTTGGTCAAAAGTCATGATATGATATCAAATGAAAGATCTTGTCATGAGAAATCTATATGTGAAATATCAAAACCCTATCTCTTATGCTTATAGTTTAAAAGTAGGTCAAAGTCAAAATCACTTGGTCAAAATCATGATATTAAATGAAAGGTCTAGTCATGAGGAATCTACATGTGAAATACATTGTATAAAGCCTTACCCTTTTTGTACATGAAATGCAACCCAGGTTAAATTTTTTTTAAAGTAGGTCAAACTCATTGGTCAAGGTCACTAGGTCAAATTCTGCATGCGAAATATCAAAGCCACATCCTCTATAGTTCATGATATAGCCCAGGCTTAACTTTTTCAAAAATAGGTCAAACTCCAAGGTCAAGGTCACTACATGTAGATCAAATTTTGATGCTGAATTTGATTCTTCTCATCATGGTCTATCACCATGTCAAGTTTCAAGTTACTGCTCCAAGCAGTTTTCTCTCTAGGAACTTAAATGCAACACCTTGACCAAAATGTTGACTACAGCTGAAACAAATACTGGTACCTAAAATTGGTATTCGAATATTCATGACATGCATTTAATTCGTCATTTCCTATGCTAATTTTTATCATTACCTCGTGACACTCTCCATAGGCTCAATATTAACCTTGGTGATGTCACGCTGAAATCTAACATTGAAAACAGCCCTAAAAATTAATTTTGTCTGTATAATCTGATTACATGTACATAAACTCTCGACCATTTAACATATACCAAAATTCACAACTAAGCGAGATCTATTCAATTATATGGATTTTACTTAAATTCTGCACATGACAACATTATCAAAATCAAGTTTATGCAATTTCAGAAGTGAGCCGCGCGGACAGTAAAGCTTTGATTGGTGTAAACAATTTTAACTTTAAGGATCCCGCACCCTAATAGAGTACTTCTGATTAAAATGTATGCATATTTTCATAATTTCCTGACAAATGCCGATGATTTCATAATCGGGAATCTTTGGGATGTCAGAGTAAATCATTGTATGAGAAATGTAATCCCTAATTTTAGCTAGAAAAGTATGTATAGCATTCTTCTTAAAGAGACTGAAAATTCTTATTTCTGGTATTCATTATTGAAAATGCATTAGGGGTTGAATATCTTAAAACATTCTGTAGGCATGACTAACAGTGGCCTAACTAGCCGCACTTGCCAGTGCTGTAAGTGGTATCTGTAGACTTGAATGTAGAACCCCCCTCCCCCAAAACAAAACTGGGAACGCCATGGGATATATTATAAGTAGGGTTCTCAGTAGCGGAACCAGCGCCCCCTTTGCTGGGGGGTCAAGGGGCGAATTTTGTCTATTTTTACTGTCAGAAAATGGGCCAAAATATAAGGGTTTTTGGATCATTTCGGGTCAATGACAATGCCAGGGACGGGGGGGGGGGGGGGGGGGGGAGGAGGGGGGGAATGCCCCTCCGTACCCCCCTGCATCCGCAACTGGTTCAGTATGTGAAAGGTGTATGCATGTAAATTGGGACTGAACCTCCAAAATCAGGCGAGTTGACAGCTACGTCGTAGGACAATGTGGACAGATAATTAGTTGTTTCATTGCTCTTAGGCATGGTCCATTTGATATTCAGGGGGGGGCTTGGGTTTTTTGTTGGAGCAAAATTATTTTTTTCGCTCCGTACCGGAGCAAAATTATTTTTTTCTGGCAAAGTTGGAGCAAGGAAATTTTTTTTAAAGTGATGTGCATATTAAGAATGTTTGTGTTTTATCAATAGAAATTATTTAAATTTTTACTCAAAACTCTAAATATTAATATATTAGTTTATTTTTATGCAAGTATTCAATTCACTTTTAAACAGAGAGATAAAAGATTTTTACAATACAATTCTCAATATTTTATATAAGGTACATGTATATAACATGTATAAGAGGGTCTGAGGAGAAGGTCTCCTAGACAATTTTTTAAATGTTACTAAGAATTGTAAATTGGTGAATAACTGAAGTTCTCCTTCCAAGCTTACATGAACATGACTGTATGGGATACATGCAACATGTATTAACAGCAATACATAAATATTGATAATATAGTGAAGCTTTTAAGGAAGCCCTTTTTCATTCACATACATGTATAACTTTTGATATCTTCGAATATTTGAACTTAAAATGCTATTAGTGAATAATGTTTTTATAGAAAACTATGGCGAGCGAAGCAAGCCAAAAATTTTTGATACAATTTCGAAAACTGCGGCGAGCGAAGCGAGCCGGAAAATTTTCAAGAATTTTAGCGAAATTTCATGGTAATTCTTCAAATTCAGATTATTTGTAAGAGCAAAATTATTTTTTTCTGTCACACCATAAGCAAATTTATTTTTTTCATCAAAATTGAGAGCAAAATTATTTTTTTCGAAAAAAACCCAAGCCCCCCCCCCCAGAATATCAAATGGACCGTGCCTTATCTTGATTTTCTTCTATCAAATCTATCTACATGTTACGATTTCAGATGTTTCAACACTGTTCAATGTAAAAATAACTTACATAACTGGAATTAAATTTTGATTTTGGCAAGAAGTAAGCTCTTCTGATGACCAGCTGTTAATAAACCCAGCCCGGACAGATCAGTTGCCTTGGCCACGACAATTATTTCACACTATCATAGTTTCGTTTCTTCTGGTCAGAGGAAGCTCGAGCAAATTTTGATAAATCGTTTTCTTCGATTAAAAAATAATTTAGATACAGTAAAGATTACTTTTTCGTATTAGGACAAACATGTTCACATCTTCTCATAGGGGTTTACACGGCTGATGTTCCCGATCCGATGACTTCTTCTTAGATCTATTTCCCAGTTTCCGACCAGGTTCCCGTTGATCGTCTGCTGTCTATGAGTCTATTTCGAGCACGCGCTACTTCGCGCGGTCAATGTTTCTCTTCGTTTTACAGTTGTTCATCAACATAAATTAAGTTTTGAATCGATGTGTATCGTGTTGAAAGCTTTTTTTCATCAGTTTTGAATACAGACATAGCTATTTCTTTCTTTATTTTTTAACACTAGGCTGCCTCCCAATCTACCCTTGCCATGCCATGGTTTTGTAAAAGGTATCACAGAGAAATAGATTCCAACAATATCATTTCAAAATTTATTTAAGACATGATACATATAAGAAAGCAAAATCTTGTTATTCTTACGTTAAATTAACGTGAATCTCATCACCATCTAATGTAAAAAAGTAATCAATGCATCTTGGCATATATGTGGCACACATATGTAAAACACATATCAAATTTACCACAAGTAAAACATATGTAACACATATGCTAAACGTATGTGAATATCAATGTTGACAAATGGATCATAGAACAGATATCTATATTGGAAATTTTTCAACTTTGATAGTTCAAATATTTTACATGATAATCATGAGTTAGCATTCCCATATGTAAAACATATGATTCACATGTGAGACACATATGGTGAACAAAAACAGGTGATTTACATATGTGAATGTTTTACATATGTGGGCTAACATATGTGAAACATATGTCTGTCATCACATGTTATACATATGTCTTTATCTTACATATGTTAAACATATGAATGTCATATGTGTCACATACGTTTCAGCCAAACATATGTGACACGTACGTTGCACATTTTCCTGTGTATCTCTAACACAATTTACGTGACCCGTGCGCCCCACCCCCTCCGGCTGAATCTGACATTGAAGGGGCGGAACCAAAACCCCATTTGCCGATGGGCATATACACCATACAAATTTTGAAAAACTTCGCAACTAAATTGGTGGCATCCGAATAGGTTAAAGAAGCTCCTGACGATTATCTCAACAGCACTCACAATAGAGCACAAAATTGAGCATCGACGAACCCCTAGCAAGCTAGAGTTGGGACCAGGTGCCCGGATGAGTAAGCACCCCTTGTTTGGCTAGCCGCACCCGCCGTCGATGTTCACGCACGAAAATGAAGATAATATCTAAAAATACATACACTGTCTGAGGCTATATCTATATAGAAAGTGCTATGGCGACCATGTCAGGGAAAATATTCAAAACACTGTCAAACCCCTCGCGGGGAACTTTTTTACGAGCTCCACACGGCAAAGGGCATAAGTGTGACACAAATGAGTAAAGAATACCTAGACTATATTAACAGCGCTCACAATAGAGCACAAAATTGAGAATCGACGGACCCCTAGCAAGCTAGAGTTGGAACCAAAGTGAATTGAATTTAGAAGGGATTAAGCGCATAATTCTGTATCAGTGAACGATGAAATGCATATTTAAAAAAAAAGTAAAACCTATATCTTCAAAATTTTGACATTTTCTAAGGCTATATTCTTTTTGCACCGGATATCATCGTCAACGACTTTATAGTTTTCCGTAGGAATCAAAGAAATGTTAAACGTCTTCAAATTTAATAGCATCATATAAGAACAGATAAATTATCAGCATTGACCAGACATGCACGTTTCGGGTAATTAACCGTCGTCAGTGATCTTCAATCTAAACAATGTAATATGGCCAAAAAGTGAGAAGTGAAAGATCTTATGTCCGAAAATGTGCCGAAAACGTAGCAGGATAGGTGTGATGTGATTCTCGAGGACCCACGTTTTAGAAATGTTAAGAAATTTTGAGAACAGAAATTTCAGAATGCGTTGAATAAACGATCAACCGAAGTTGATCGAACTTGGCTAGATGTGCCCTCGGGGACTCTTGGTCCACCAGCTGTGACACTCATCAAGTGGTACAAAAAATTCAATAGCATCATTTAAGAACAGATCGCTAAATTTGCTGCATGGACCAGACATGCACATTTCGGGTACTTAACCTTCGTCAGTGATCCTTAATCTTAACAGTTTAATATGGCCAAAAAGTGTGATGTGAAAGTTATTATGTCCGAAAATGTACCGAAAGACATAACAGGATGGGTGTGACATAATGCTACGGGACCCTAGTTTTAGAAATTTAAGACATTTTGAGAACAGAAATTTTAAAATGAGTTGAATAAGCGATCAACCGAAGTTGATCGAACTTGGCTACATTTGCCTTCGGGGACCCTTGGTCCACCAGCAGTAACACTCACCAAGAAGTACAAATGTTGAACGTCTTCAAATTAAATGTACCGAAAGGCGTAGCAGAATTGGTTGGATATGATGCTAAAGTTATGCAGGGATGGGGAGGTCCTGTCATTCTGGGATGGGGTCCAGTCATTAATTTTGAAAAAAAAATCGTAAACGAAATCGGAAGAATGATTCAAGTAAGGAGGTGTACACGTACGCAACACGAATGTGGTGCAAATGTAGCAGGAATTTAACGTCGGCGATACAACGCATATTCCTTTTCTGTGCCGTAATACACTTTGTTCATTCATGCACTTATATATACACAACCAATGTAATTCCCTGAGATGAAACTATTGAAAGAAACGTACTTGTATTTCGCATGAAAACACTCGTGACGTAACGATGCATAAGATCTAAAGAGCTGTTCCAACCTGCAAACTAAACCCGCGGTGACCTGAATATCAACGTCACCTTGTTAGCTAGAAAAATGCGATTTCATAAAACAAGAATGAAACAGACAACTGAGGTGCATATATATAGAACAAATGTCAGAATTTGTGTTTTGTGACGGATATGCAACACACCATGTGGAGAAATTATGCCGCTTTTCTCAGTCACGTGACGTAGTTCGGCGAAACTCCCATTAAAATCAGTTCGTAGATTTTCTCCGTTAAATCTTCGTTTTATTTAATTTCTGTTATTCATATTATTTTCAATTTGTTATGTAACGATGATTCGTGACCTATTTTCAATTCTATAAGAAAACATAATGATTTTATACTAGAAAATAGAGGAAATTTCGTAGAAAGAAGGAATTTTTAAAATACGTGGGAACCGCCAAAATCAGTTATCCAAAAAAATGAAGATATCTGACTTCATATATTTGTTATAAACTTTCAGTCGAGATGCCCGGAACATGAATTATAACACTAGAAACCTAAGAAAAAGGACATTGAAGTTGCCAAAACTCGCCAAATCATGCTGTATTCTTATGAAATTATAGTACAGCCTATGAGCGGAATCTTACTAATTTTCAACTCGTGTGGGAACCGCGAATTTATCACGGAAAATAAAGTTTTTTACATCAACTTCTTCAGAAAATAGCGGAGTATCATATCCAATGCCCGGAAGCCGTTTAACAATCTTCGTTACAGTGATGCCCATATACGACAATAGTAATTTCAAATCTGGCTGCGAGCCATGACGTGACGTCAGAGTGGCATTATTTCTCCGTATGCAGCAAGTACATTTATCGCATGAAATGTGCTAATTAATGCGTATTACATTTACGATAAATGCACTTGCTGTGCAATGCATACCCGTAACAAAACACAAATTAAGACACTTATTCTCTATATGAATGTAGTAGGGCTGGGACGATACTGCAATCAGCCGATCCGATACATATCACGATACCTGATGTCCGATATGATAAGTATCGCGATACTAAATAAATAAATGAAACCTTCTCAAAAAGCTATTCGATAGTATTTATATTCATCATAAAAGTAGCTTTTTTATTCAACATGTTATATTTATTTAACAACAGCAATTGCGTTTATCGTACACGTAATGCTCGTTAGCGCATTTCATGCAATAAATGCACTTGCTGTGTGTTGCATTCCCGTAACTAAACACAAATTACGATATGTATTCTATATATATATATATGTATCATAGTTGTCTGTTCAATCTTGTTTTCTGAAATTGCTTTTTCTAGGTAAATGGGCGACGTTAAAATTAATCTAACCGCGGGTTCTGTTTGCAGGTTAGAACAGCCGTCGGGGCATGTTTCTTAGGGAATTTCATTGGATGTGTATATTTATGAAATCGATCTCGATATATACTACTCAAAAATCTATCATTGCCTATAAATACATGCAGCTAAGGGTATGCTGTTTAGAATGATATATCATGACGAAAAAGAATCGCATGCAAGAACAAAGTCTTACAATGCATAACAAAAACACGAATTAGCCCAAACATAGAATCCATTTGAATCAAAAATTCGTTCCTGGAAACTGACTTGAAATTGAAAAAGGGGATAGATTTTGTAATTTTAGTGATTTTCAAAATTTATCAGAAAACTATCTTCGTTAAATTTAAAAACTCAAGAGCGTCATATTATTCTAAGAGATAAAGTGTCTCTTCGAAATAACGAAGTTTCTGAAATAGTTCAGTGGCGGATTCAGGGGGTGCGGAGGGGGCGTCCGCCGCCCCCCCCCCCCGGTACTGCCCCAAATTTTCCCCAAAACAGGTATATTTTGGCCCATTTTCAGTGCAAATCGGCAAAATTCGTCCCTTGACCACCGGCAAAGGGGGCGCTGGATCCGCCACTGTAGTTCCATCTCTTACCTAAAAGAATATATGATAAAATTTAAAATTGGGGAATTTTCAAAAATACTAAATTCTTGTAACTCTTTCGTGTTTTCCATGAAGGTAATTTTCAAAGGTATGCTTTCCCCTGCTTTAGTCAGATGAGTAAATTTTAAATAAATCATTTTTTTCATTGCAGTGGTGTGATTCTAAACTTTTTTTGAACGGTATAGATCTTATTTTAGTTTTTGCATGACAAAGTAATCAAAATCACGTTTATCCATTTCCGAAGTGAGCCGCGCGGACGGTAGTAAACTTAAATTTGTCGTGGATTGCATTTTTTATCACATAATGTTCAACTTGATGTTTTGAATCACCGAGAAGTGTCGAGACGCATGAATTCGTTTACATGTACAAAATGTACATGTATACGCATTGTACCTCATAAGCTTTTTGGTTGAGCCGTATTTGAAAAACGTGCAAGCTTTCGTCGAACCGTACTCAATCGCTCATTCTCGGGCTTTTCCGAGTGTGCGCCGGAAAGACCCGAGTATGTGCGATCCAGAACCCAACCGGAACATACGGATTGGTTCTTTATACTACTTTGTGTTTTTCGAAGATTTTAAGACAAATAGAAAGTAGACCCACTTGTGAACATCTTTTTTTCAGACACTGCTTGCGATGTCTAGTAATGGTGCATCATTGTCATCATCACTGGGTAAGCAATATTGACTTACCTGCAAACTGCCGATGGAATGAGATGGACACAAATGCGCACCAGGCATTCAGATTATAAAATTCTGAAACTGAAGTAAACAGAAATTAAGTTTAGATAAAAGTGATTATGATTTAGCAGGGTAAAGACCCATACAATCAGTCATTATTGAAAATTCTTGCAAGGATTCTAGTTACAGCTGCAAGGGCATGAACACAGGCACATGTAGAGAGAGCGTCAATATCTTGTATGATACCCCTTTACAGGTCATAAGGGAATATATGTATAGAGAGACAAGGCTCCCGACAAACTTTTAGCCAGTCAAGTAGCATCTGAAATATTTGCATTTGTCATGTTTGAAGGGCAAAATGGGGTATGACCATAAAGATTCATTTGTATACTTCCTATAAACATCAATAATTCACCAAAAAGATCTCATAACATAGCCTAATCGTCTACCTAAGTTGGACTGTTTTCTACTTTATGTCTTGAATCTCCATTGCCAGATTGGACAAATACTGATTCATTCAGAGGCGTTACTCTGCTTACTTTAAGCAGAGTAAAACACCTGGATGATTCAGACTAGCTAATCTGGCAATGGAGGTTCAAGACAGAAAGTAGAAAACAGTCCAACTTAGGTAGACGATTAGGCTATGTTATGAGATTTTTTTAGGTGAAGTATTGATGTTTTTAGGAAGTATACAAATAAATCTTTATGTCATACCCCATTTTGCCCTTCAAATGCAAAAAATTGCAGAAATGCTACTTCTGGCTGAAAATTCGTCGGAAGCCTTGTCTCTCTATAAGATACCAGTATTCTCTTATGACCATACAGGATATTGACGCTCTTTCTACTTTTTCCTGTGGGCATGAACATATGAGTCATATTTTGCTATCTCCTTTTAGTTTTGTAGCTGATTCATGCATATTTTTAGTCTGTCACAATCAACAAATTTTCCAGATATCTGATAACTTAATTCCAAAACAATCTGATTATGTATTTTTATGCCCCTGTTATCAGAGATTTGGTGATGTGTAGTTTTTGGTCTGTCCGTCTGTCTGTTTGTCCCAAAAAACTCTTACCTTGGCCATAATTTTTGAATGTTAAGTGATAGGGCTAAAATTGTATTTTACATGTGTATTCCTTGTGACAATTAAGACCTTTCCATGGATACCAAAATTTTTACCTTGTGACCTTGGAGTTTGACTTACTTAACTTTGGCCATAACTTTTGAATGGTAAGTGATAGGGCTTTCATATTTCACATGTATATTTCCTGTAACAAGAACTTTCCATGAATACCATAATTTTTGACATTTGAGTTTGACCTACTTTACAATAAACAGCGAGTACATTTATCATGCATGTAGTGCTCGTTAGGTTGCAGTACCCACAGCAAGAAACACCCAAAGTGAAAACACAGGCATACACAGTAAAAGATGCAAAAGGGACAAAGAACACCATATACAACATCAAAACATCATTCATAACTAAAATGTAAATTTTTTTTTTAATTAAACAGGCAGTTTGAATCCTGCACACCAAACACCACCAGGAAGACCAAAGTTTGTCCGTTTGGACTCAAAGTATATGTGTAAAATTTGTAATGACGTACTGAGAGATGCTGTTCAAACTTTCTGTGGCCATCGTTTATGCTTACAGTGTATTGATCAGGCCTTGCAAGGGAGAGAATCCATTCCATGCCCTGCAAAGGAAGAGGGATGTGTAGATCTGAAACGTGAAGAAGTAAATTTTGAAACCTTTTAAAATTACACTTTTTTTTTTATATATCTAAACTTGTTACAAAACTTCATGACATCATTATTATGTCCTCTTGAAAAAGATCACTGCTTAAGATAGAAAATGAGAAAATGTCTACATTGTAATTGCATGTGCATGTATTAACATGATTTATAAGTTTAATCCCCTTATCATCCAATAAATGACTTTTACCATTAAAACTATACAAATTTGTTGTGCCTTGTTTGTAGATCAACAGAGACTCAAGCGCACGCAGGGAGGTCCGAGCTTTGGATGTTTTCTGTCCGTTTGAAGATGGAGGATGTAAAAAGACCCTACAATGGAAAGACTTACAGGTGAAAATAAGGCAAAAAATAGAAGAAATTGTCTTAGCATCATTATCTTAAAATAGAATGATTTAGTCTGAGCTAGGAATCAATATCTGTAATGACAGTCTCAGTTTGACTTTTATGTAATGTTGATCACTATATGAGCATTACATGATATGAATATTCCTAGAGAAATTCTATATAAGAACTAAATTTTATTTTATTTTTGAAACATTTAAAACAAAATATTACTTATACACATTTAATATTTGCCAAAATTTTCCCTGAATGTTTGTTAAACTCTTTTAAAAGTATAATACATGTATTGATAAAGCTAAAGACAAATTCTGGATTTTTTGCCGCATGAGACAATACATCCGAGAAATATGACTGATTATTTTTAAAAGCCACTCCTGTTTACAAAAATTATGATGTAATGCATCGTACAGTGTATAGATATATTAAAAGGAAGGATAAAATTTTCACATCTTGTGTCAATCACAGTATCTCTGGAGTTGTGATTAAGTACATTCTTAAATATGCCTCACATGACTTTCAAATACCCTTTTTCAAAGTGAAAGTAAACATCAAAGTTTATAAGATAGTATCATATATGTAAATAAAACTTTTATCAGTACCATACCGACTTTTTTAACTAGCTGCTTTGCATGACAATTTTTACCTCTAGAATATCATGTGTCATTTGTCTGACTAAACGATCCCCATTGCCTGACAGAGCAAACATTACCTATGTAATATTTCATACATGATATTTATATCCACGCTCACTTGATAAGACACAAATAGATTCATTACTGTAACCTATACATACTATTTTGTAGTATTAGAAATAAGAATGTACTTTGAAATAAAAATGTATTTTACAGGAGTGATAATCATACCTAATACTTGAAACTAAACTATGAAAATTAGACATTGTTTGCCACGTTGCTTGATCACACCGGGTACGGAAGTATTTATTGTATTATTATGAATGGATATGTTCCTTCAAATTCCGGATTGTTGTTCTTCAACGTAACATAAAGTTCACAATTGAGGTTATGATCCATATATTAGCTTGCATGTTTAAATCTTGAACAGCTTGTATGTCAAAGTATTTTATATGTACAGATTGAAAATATGCCAAAATATATATGTAGCGAGTAACAACTAAGCGTTGTGCCTAAGTACATTCGATATGCCTCACATGACATTGCAATTAAATGCCCTATTTTATAACGAAAGTAAAATAAAGTTTGATTAGTGCACTGTTGAACATCAAAGTTTGTAAGATTATTAAGAAGGTCTTAAATATTTAAATAAAACTCTAATATCATGCAGTATCATACCAACTTCTTCAACTGCTTTGCATAACATTTTTTAACACTAAAACTTCATCTGCTAAAAAATCCCTAAGGCCTGACAGTGCAAACATTTCCTATGTAATATTTCATACATGATATTTATAACCACGCCCACTTGGTATGACACAAAGAGATTCATTACTGAAAGCATTCTTACTCAGTATTAAAGAAAAATACGAATGCAAATACTCTAAAATAAAGGGATTCATTTATACCCAAGTACTGTAAAAACTGAAATGCTGTTGGTCAAAGTATACATTCAGCTAATTTAAGATCTATCTTTGATTACCACGTTGCATGTTTTGAGCCGGAACACGTCATACCAGTAAACGGAAATAGTCACAGTATTTCTATAAATTGGGACGTTCCATTATTTTCCGGATTGCTGTTTAATGTAGCTTAAAGTTTAAAACTGAGGTACTGTATATTAGCTTGCATGTTTAAATCCTGAATATAGCTTTTATGTGAAGGTATTTCATATCTATAGATGATATTGATAAAATTGAAAATATGCCAAAATATAGACTGGCGAGTAACAGCTGCGTAATAGATAAAATACAATTTATGTCAAGGCCTCTGTAGTTATCATATCAAGTTGTATATACTGCGCTTCCTGTGTCTATCCTGGCAAATCTGTATGTAGGATATGTTTACATTGAAAGTACATTAAAGTATTGATGAGTCATTGTGGATTTAAAAGGAAAAATTGATTTACGCAATATGAGCTATATAAGCTGTAAACATTGATTTCTTCTTTTATTAAGTACAATTTAAAGGACTTGTCTGTCAAATTACAGTAGAATGACAATAATTATTTGAATTTTTGCCAATTTTACCTTTTTTTAAATTTCAATAGATTTAAAGGTCAAGATATTATGATAAAGTACATTTATTTATATACATGTTGACTTCTTTTTCTACATAATTTAGAACCTACATTTTTCATTATTAAGCTATTTAATATTGCATGACACGGCAATTATGAATTTAAAATAGTGCATTTATGAATATGACCAAATTTTCAATCGGCTAGATTGAAGAAAGATACCTCGGGGCACATTATCAATCTATCATACTTACCATCTATTCTTATATTATCCCAAATGTGATGGTTATATTGACTAATCTCCTCTTGGTATAAAACAATGTATTCTTTGACTGTCCCTTTGACGCTGCGTTCAGATCCTTGTCGTGACGATCATATAATGTAGGCTAACCACAATAGACATCCAGAATTTATATTGCAGATTATTAATAAATATACCTAGGTTACCATGAAAACTTTTATGGAGACTATCCCTAGGTACGTTGTGTAATTCGCTACAGTTGGTCTTGAAGACAGGCATGTGTAGACATGTGATTGGACAGTTTATTTTTGAGAGATTGGTATGCATATTTGATCAGGAAATTGACATCATCTGCAAAATTTCCGGAATTTCATCAGTAATTTTTATAGAATTTTTTTTTATTCAATCATTTGTATTTAATCATTATTTAGCGATTTCATGATGTCTGTCTGTACATCTGTATGTCATAGATGATAAATAGATGTTTGTATTATTTCTCCTTATTCCTTGAATTATATTTTTGAGAATGTAAATGATCAGGCTTTCATATTTCTCATTCCTTATTACAATGTACTTGACCTTTCTGATAATGTGTACCAATAGTTTCACAAGTTCTAAAAAAATTTCGCCTAGAAAATAAAATAATAAGTTTATGTCTGGTTTCCTTTTTTTGTGTCGCCTGCGAAGCATAGCGACACTTAGGGATCACTTTGTCTGTTGTCCGTCTGTCCGTCCGTCCGTCCATCTGTCCGTCCGTCTGTCTGTCTGTCTGTCTGTCACACTTTGGGTGTCACAGCCCATAACTTTTGATTGGTAAGTGATAGGGCTTTCATATTTCACATGTGTATTCCTTGTGACAAGACCTTCCTACACATACCATAATTTTTGACATAGTGACCTTGACCTACATATTTGACCTACTTTTCAAAAAAATTAAGAATGGATATATCTTTTGATTGGTAGGTGATAGGGCTTTGATATTTCACATGTGCAATTCTTGTGGCAAGACCTTTCTACACATACCATTATTTTTGACCTTGTGACCTTGACCTAGATATTTGACCTACTTTTGAAAAAAAAGATAAGATTTGCTATATCTTTTGATTGGTAAGTGATAGGGCTTTGATATTTCACATGTGTATTCCTTGTGACAAGACCTTCCTACACATACCATAATTTTTGACCTAGTGACCTTGACCTACATATTTGACCTACTTTTCAAAAAAAATTAAGAATGGATATATCTTTTTATTGGTAAGTGTTAGGACTTTGATATTTCACATGTGCAATCCTTGTGGCAAGACCTTTCTACACATACCATAATTTTTGACCTTGTGACCTTGACCTAGATATTTGACCTACTTTTGAAAAAAAGATAAGATTCGCTATATCTTTTGATTGGTAAGTGATAGGGCTTCAATATTTCACATGTGTATTCCTTCTGACAAGACCTTTCTACACAGACCATTAAATTTGACCTTTTGACCTTGATCTAGATATTTGACCTACTTTTCAAGAAAAATAATATTGGCTATATCTTTTGATTGGTAGGTGATAGGGCTTTGATATTTCACATGCATTTTCCTTGTAACAATGCCATTCTACACATACCATTATTTTTTTACCTTTTGACCTTGACCTACATATTTGACCTACTTTTCAAAAAAATTAAGAATGGATATATCTTTTGATTGGTAAGGGATAGGGCTTTGGTATTTCACATGTGTATTCCTTGTGACAAGACCTTTCTACACAGACCATAAAATTTGACCTTTTGACCTTGATCTAGATATTTGACCTAGACCTACTTTTCAAGAATTTTGATCCACTTTCTAGAATAATAATCAAACCGCTTCGCAGGCGACACAAGCATTCCTTGGATTGCTATTTTTTTTTCATTTTTTTCTGTTTTGGGCATCCATGTTTTACAAGCATATCTTGTATAGTAATACCTAGCATGACCCATCTTTATTTAAAGTTTTGCTTGCCTTTATTTACAATCTACCTCCATTTAAAATTGATGCACAGTCTGCGTCAGTCTGTTTATATTAGAGGTCAATTTATGACATTAAGTGCATTTTAGTAGATAAGGAAGCTATGATATGTATTCTAAGTAGTAAAGTACTTTGTTTCATTACACTATCGTCTCGAAAATAGGTCATTGATAATACCAATACAAACATGACATGAATACAATATATTGAACATTGGCCAATAAACTCTGCAGCCAGGTTGTGTTCATTTTAAAACAGCTTTTTATCAGTTAAACTTATCATTTAAATAATTGAATAGACAATATTTCATTTGTTGTCCTTCATTTAAGGGGGATCTAGTATTATATTTAACTTTCTTTTTTTATTGCATTGCCTAAATTGACTTGATCATGGCTGAAGTTTTACCCAACAGAAGTGGACTGACTTTCATATTGCAATTGATTATACCTTATTTCAAGAAAAAAATGTTGTGGCCATGACCCATATTTAAAAAAAAAACACTAACAAAAATGCATTTATTTTTATAAATATGCCAGGTGAGGCCCTTTCTTCTTGGACTATTTTTTTTTTTTATGAAAGAAATTGTTTTATAAGTTCTGGTATACTGTTACAATATGTATATAATTACATTGATATTCCATTTAAGGGGAATGCTACGCTTTGCATTTTCTTGTTAATCCAATTTCTAACAAGAAAACTGATAAAAAAAATGTATACTTTGGGTATAATAAAATGTAAATGGCTTGAAATCACAATAGCATTGAAAATATGGATAAATAATGCTGTTAAAGTTGGCATTGGCATATACTTACAATTTGTTTCACTATCTGAAAATAAGTATGATACCAAGCAAACTTTATTTTATTTAGAGAGGCCTCTGTCTGCATAACCCTGTTACATGTAACAATTTGTCACCAAAATTATTTTCTTCATTAAATTAATTTTCTCCGGAATAAGACATAGATTTCACAAAAAACTTTTTTTCAGACACATGAAGAAACATGCGAGTTCCGGCCTGTTCCGTGTCCTAATTACCTGCATGGATGTGAAGTTATTATATCGTATAAAGATGTTGATGAGCATTTAAAGGAATGTCCATACAGACCATATAGATGTCAGTTCTGTAATCAGGAGGTACCACTGGCACTTAAACAGGTACCTAGTCATGTGTGGTGTGAAGTGATATTAAGTGTTTGAAGTGAGTGTTAATTCACAATATATTATGTCACAAGGGCTCCTGTTACATTGAAATTATACTGAATTTTGTACTTTTGTGGCTGTTTTATTAGTAAATTGCAGATAATTTTAAACATTTGTGGTAAGATGTATAGAAATGAATCTATCATTGACATTGAGACTGAGATAGGAGAATTTCATCCAAGTGTCAAGAATTTTGCAATAGTTATACTCAAGGAAAATGTTAATCCCAATTTTAGTTTCATTTTTTTTTATATCTGTTGTCAGTCCGTGTTTTTCTTTCCAAAAAAATCGACAATGTTTGTCAGTTTTCTCACTTTCAACTTACACTGATTTTTGTCATAATATGTTTAAACAAAGAGTACATACAGTTTCTCATATATAGTCTTCACAAACAACCAACAAAGACCATAGGCTGAATTTCCTTTGAACTGCCTATTTGACGACCTGATCATTTTGCAAATTACAAACTCAATAACATAAAAGTAAGTTGTCTCGCACTTCTCAAGGAGTTTTAGACAAGGCAAGTTCACACTTTATATAGTTTTTTTCAGTCTCATAATGTGAGTATAATGAGAAAAGAATTTTTGGCCGGATCGCAAAGCAATTCCGGTCTATAGATTGACTCTGTCTGTCCATCTGTCCGTCCGTCCGTCCGTCCGTCTGCCGTCAATATTTTGGTTAAAGTTTCTGGTTGAGGCAAATTCTCAGGAACTATATGCAGTAGAAACTTTATATTATACATGAAGCTTGCCCATCACAAGATTTTTCATTTTATGCCGTAACATTTGACCTAGTGACCTTGACCTTGGACTTTGACTTAGTTAAAGATTTTGGTTAAAGTTTCTGGTTGAGGCAAAATCTAAGGAACTATATGCAGTAGAAACTTTATATCATGCATGAAGCTTGCCCATTACAAGACCTTTCAATTTATGCCGTAATATTTGACCTAGTGACCTTGACCTTGGACTCTGACCTAGATAAAGATTTTGGTTAAAGTTTCTGGTTGAAGCAAAATCTATGGAACTTTATGCAGTAGAAACCATATATTATACATTTAGGTTGCCTCTAACAAGACCTCTCAATGTATGCTGTAATATTTGACCTTGTTACCTTGACCCAGTTGGTAACAAAAACTTACCTTGCAATCCGGCCATACCGTCTTTATCGGTGTTTTATTGTTTTATATAATTGATCTATAGTCTTTAGTATAATGATTTTGATATTTTTCAGCAACATGAAACTGAATCATGTCCGAGAATACCGATACCATGTAGGTATGAGTGTGGTATAAACCCTTTACCCAGAGAGGAGGTGAGTTCACATCTTTGTATTAGCAGTTTATACAGGCAGAAATGAAATGAAGTATTTGAGTACTATATTTAAAGCAGCAGTCTACATGCAGTATAAGTTGTATTGTTTTATTTTTCGGTCCATCTTATTACTATGATGCCATATGTAGGAAGATTGTAGATGTTGA
Organism: Pinctada fucata; assembly: GCA_028142955.1. Classification (NCBI taxonomy): domain Eukaryota; kingdom Metazoa; phylum Mollusca; class Bivalvia; order Pterioida; family Pteriidae; genus Pinctada; species Pinctada fucata. Next base: position 51,248,864 of record AP027107.1, read on the forward strand.
GAAACCTTTGTTTGCTGTGTTGAACTTCAAAAAATATTTTGGACAATAAATATAATGTATTTTGCTCCAAATTAGGCATATGTGAAACTCAAAACTCGAATAGTTTCAACCTAATCATTTCAAGCATATCAACAAGCTTAAGCAGGCATGCTAAAGAAATTTCTAGTTATTTGACTAAGCAGTTTCAGCCTGAACTGCACACTTGTACTAAATCATGACACAGGCCGTACATTCTGATATAAGTTACAATTTTATATTACATTTTATCACATGATACATTCGTTATGCAGTTTCATAAAGCCATTTCATAATCAAATGTTATGATAACACGTTACATATCACTCTGCTGGAATGCAATTGGTCAAGTTTGGCGCCTCATCACCTACACTGTGACAAGTGTGACCTTTCAATTATCGGTCATATGTTAAATTAAGACACAAATTCAATATCAATGATTGAAATTGTTGTTGATGAAATAATTATTGCATTAAAGTACTAAACAAAGTTGAAATATTTTTCTCTTTACGCACAGAACATCTACGATGGGGAACTACTTCTCATAGCGTAGCAGACGACTTCTATAGGTCATGGCATGATTTGCCTCTAGTTCTCAGAATCGTTGATTTCACGTTGGAAATAAACATTTTTTGGCAGAATCACGTGATAAAAAGAATCTCAAATGAATTTTCATTTCATACGATGTATTATGAAACTCGTTGTGCGTTTTATATCCCCTCGCCAAGGCTCAGGGATATAAAACACACAACTCGTTTCATAATACATCGTATGAAATGAAAATTCATTTGAGATCCTATATATATTTAAGGAATGAGTGTCTTATTTTTTGCGTTCATGGCTTTTACACTGTGGTTTGACAGGCACAAATCTTGTGAACTGCGAAGCGGTTCTCGAAAGATTTGCGCCTGTCAAACCAGAGTGTAAAAGCCATGAATGCAAAAAATAAGATACTCATTCCTTATATTTACATTCAGAAACATTCAGATGTAAAACATCTTTGAAAACATCCTCGAAATTTCATACAAATTAAGTGAAAATTAAGATCTAAATGTTTCACTTGTGTCAATTCTCCCTACAAGGAAGGGCAAGAAATACACCATTGCAAAGGACCAAAATATATGGTTTGATATTAAAAATTACCGAATAATGATTCTATTTAAAATGTTTCCACGATGAGTCTTAATTTTTTGTAAACAATTTGAAGAGAATAGGGCCTTTTTTATAATTAGAAAAGTCAGTGCTGCATAAATTCAATTCAGTAGTGCCATCTACATTCAAGTACACATGAACTCTGTGGAAGTTCACATTTGAAAATGGACTGTTACAACGTTTTAACAATGTTGTAAATATCTACTAAAACGTTTTCATGATGAATTTTAACTTTTTATAAACAATTTAAAGAGAATAAAGCCTTATTTATAATATCAGAGTAGTCAGTGCTGCATAAATTCATTTTGGTAGTGCCATCTACATTGGAGTACACATGAACTCTATCGAAACTGTACATACTGTTCAATGGTTTCAATGATTTTTTTTTTTTTTTTTTTTGTCCCCGTCTGTTTCTTCTCTTTTATATCGTCTCATTCCCCGTACACATGTTGGGAATCTCCTCCTGATCGCAAATTCAGCATCAGTATGCCCCGCCTTCTGTTTGAACTTCTTGCGCGCACGTTATGTGATTGGGGCCAACCTGTGTTCATCGTGAAATGAACGTCAAAATTGAATAGGCTTTTAGCATAGGAAATCAACTTGCAATGTAAATATAACATAATATACCAATTTATTACTATGTATCTTTAATGAATGATAAATCTAAACTTTGTGGCTTTTTTAAATCATCATGAAACCTAATGCAAGTTAAGATACATGCTCTTTTTGACAATGATAACCTTAATTACATTATATTGGATTTTGGTATTGTATTACAATGTAGAAAATAATATATTCTCTTTTCTTACAGTTAGAGGCACATCTCATAACCTGTCCAAAAAGACCACAACGATGTAGATATCATTCTGTGGGATGTACTTTTGAGGTTAGACTTTAAAAATTTAACTCATGATAAACTTTGTGCGACAAATTATCTTTTGATGCATTCAATTGGGCATACATGTAGATGTATTACGTTAAGATGATATCTGTCCGTTTGTCTTGTCTTTCAATTACAATTTTTTAGGAGGGGGGGGGGGGGGGCAAAGTTTGAATATATGTAGTTTATACCAGGTGCAGATAGTCAGGAATTCCAGGGTGTTATGAGCATGAGTCAGGATAATACCTGAAAGTTCAAGGTGACTGTGGACTTAGCATGGAAAATTTTGTCCAAGCCATAAGTTCTATGTATGTTTAACCCAATTAGGTTCAGACTTTATGCAATGAATCCCTATGGGATGATAGGAAGCCATTACTGTAAGTGAAGGTTATATCTAAAATCAAGGTCAATAAGGGCTTTATGTTATATTTTTTCCAGTTAATAATGTCTTTTTGCTTTCTCTGTTAGGCACATACTTGGTGCTATGAATCCTTAATGGATGCCAGTGTTCTATGACCTTGATTCAGGATCATATCTCCTAAGTTATTGTAACAGTTCAAGTGATAAACAATAAGTTATCTTGTCAATAATTCTTTTTCTTCGCATCCATTTCAATAAAATTTCACAGAATAGTTGCTCAGGACCCAATGAGATGTCATGACCGTGCCACAAGTCAGAGGTAAAATATCAAGGTCAAAGTGCATTTGATGAGTGATACCTTATCCATGCAGTTCTTTTATCCTATGGACTCCAACAGAATCACCCAAGGATTTGTCATTTTGTTTGTTGAAATCATTCACTTCTAGGACTTAATCCACTAAAGTCTGTGGCAACCCTGCTTTATGTGATAAAACGTATAGAATTCTTTGGAATGATTTTAAAATGCTAAGATTTTAATTCTGAAGAATGTTCATGAAATAAATCTTTTTTTGAAATTTGAAAATCTCTTTTCCCATACAAAAATTATATTGATTTTCTGCTTTCTCACAGGGAACAAGTGAAGAAGTTCAACAACATGAGCGTGATGATACTGACAGACATCTTGAGCTTATCACTATGTACACAGCCAATATGGACTTACAAAGTCTGGAGGTCAGAAGAGAACTACAGGTAAGGTTATCACTATGTACACAGCCAATATGGACTTACAAAGCCTGGAGGTCAGAAGAGAACTACAGGTAAGGTTATCACTATGTACGCAGCCGATATGGACTTACAAAGTCTTGAAGTCGGAGAGAACTACAGGTAAGGTTATCACTATGTACACAGTCGATATGGACTTACAAAGCCTGGAGGTCAGAAGAGAACTACAGGTAAGGTTATCACAATGTACACAGTCGATATAAACTTACAAAGCCAGGAGGTCAGAAGAGAACTACAGGTAAAGTTATCAGTATGTACACGGCCAATATGGACTTACAAAGCCTGGAGGTCAGAAGAGAACTACAGGTAAAGTTATCAGTATGTACAAAGCCAATATGGACTTACAAAATCTTGAGGTCAGGAGAGAACTACAGGTAAGGTAATCACTATGTACACAGTCGATATGGACTTACAGTACAAAGCCTGGAGGTCAGAAGAGAACTACAGGTAAAGTTATCAGTATGCACAAAGCCAATATGGACTTACAAAGTCTTGAGGTCAGAAGAGAACTACAGGTAAGGTTATCACAATGTACACAGTCGATATGGACTTACAAAGCCTGGAGGTCAGAAGAGAACTACAGGTAAAGTTATCAGTATGTACAAAGCCAATATGGACTTGCAAAGTCTTGAGGTCAGAAGAGAACTACAGGTAAGGTTATCACTATGTACAAAGCAAAGTATAGACTTACAAAGCCTGGAGGTCAGAAGAGAACTACAGGTTACACTATCACTATGTACATAGTCAATATGGACTTATAAAGCCTGGATGTCAGAAGAGAACTACAGGAAAGGTTATCACTATGTACACAGCTAATGTAGACTTACAAAGCCTGGAGGTCAGAAGAGAACTACAGGTAAGGTTATCACTATGTACACAGCTAATGTAGACTTACAATGCCTGGAGGTCAGAAGAGAACTACAGGTAAGGTTATCACTATGTACACAGCTAATGTAGACTTACAAAGCCTGGAGGTCAGAAGAGAACTACAGGTAAGGTTATCACTATGTACACAGCTAATGTAGACTTACAAAGCCTGGAGGTCAGAAGAGAACTACAGGAAAGGTTATCACTATGTACACAGCTAATGTAGACTTACAAAGCCTGGAGGTCAGAAGAGAACTACAGGTAATGTTATCACTATGTACGCAGCCGATATGGACTTGCAAAGTCTTGAAGTCAGAGAGAACTACAGGTAAGGTTATCACTATGTACATAGTCAATATGGACTTATAAAGCCTGGATATCAGAAGAGAACTACAGGTAAGGTTATCACTATGTACACAGCTAATGTAGTCTTACAAAGCCTGGAGGTCAGAAGAGAACTACAGGTAAGGTTATCACTATGTACACAGCTAATGTAGACTTACAAAGCCTGGAGGTCAGAAGAGAACTACAGGTAAGGTTATCATTATGTACACAGCTAATGTAGACTTACAAAGCCTGGAGGTCAGATGAGAACTACAGGTAAGGTTATCACTATGTACACAGCTAATGTAGACTTACAAAGCCTGGAGGTCAGAAGAGAACTACAGGAAAGGTTATCATTATGTACACAGCCAATATGGACTTACAAAGCCTGGAGGTCAGAAGAGAACTACAGGTAAGGTTATCACTATGTACACAGCTAATGTAGACTTACAAAGCCTGGAGGTCAGAAGAGAACTACAGGAAAGGTTATCATTATGTACACGGCCAATATGGACTTACAAAGCCTGGAGGTCAGAAGAGAACTACAGGTAAGGTTATCACCATGTACACAGCCAATATAGACTTACAAAGTCTGGAGGTCAGAAGAGAACTACAGGTAACGTTATCACCATGTACACAGCCAATATAAACTATTAGGTCTTGAGTATATATAGTCTTCCTTAATGATCTTTTATTTTACTTTCTGATTGTTGCTTTAATAAAATCATTGGCGTTAATCAATTTGATACATTTGCTATGGTAAAAACAGGGTCGATTAATCAATGCAATACCTTTGAAAAGAACGTTACTTTTATGATTTATTGTAGGATATGTCATTGGAAAGGGATAATTCAAGGAGGCTTCTAGATGATGTATCCAGACAGATGGCTGAAATTAAACGTTCTATGGATGACATGAAAATTCAAGTCAGAGATGTCAAGGTATGACTAGCATTCACACGACAAAATTGTTGCACAATACGTATGGTATATATATACATGTATATTGTGCATTAAACTTTGTCGTGTGAAAACAAAGCAAATTTATTGCTCAACAAATTTGTATTTATCGCAGAATATACTGATTGTGTAAATGAAGCATGACAATACTTTTTATGCCTTTATAAAAATGATGTGCAATTTTGATTGGAGGAGAAAGTGTATGAAGTTTCATAACTATATTGCCAAAGGTTTCAGAATTTCTTGTCTCAAAAATGTTGAATGCCTAATAGACAGGTATTTTAGCAGGAGGGTAGATGGACAGGCAGTAGACAATTGTTTTGTGTCTCTGAATCTCTTAAATTTGAATGGTTGAATTAAAATAATATTTGTTGAAACTAGCAGCTACTTTTTTGTGTCGCCTGAAAAGCATAGCGACACTTAGAGATCACTTTTATTATTTATATTTCTATCCAGATAATTCAATAAATACATGCATCCTGGAAATAACAGCTTTAAAGAAAGTACGGAGTATACTTCCTATTTTGGATAGTATCTGACGTAAACACATTATATAACGTAATGAAACTCCAGTAGAACATTGTATTTGAAGCATGTTTTCCCTGAATTTTACACTGGTTTCCGTCGAATTTAATGACATGATTTTTATATCAGATTCATGTACAGTCCCAAATGGGAGGTAACGCTATAGTATATAAAAAAAGACATGATAAAGAACACATTGTTGTCTTTTTGTATTACAGCTCAAAATTGTAAGTCAAACTGAAAGGATTATTCATGTGGAGAGGAAGGTGGAGGACTTGGCTAAGAAGGACTCAGTTGACAGACATGCTAGGGACTTACAGGTGATCCGTGAGACTCAAGCTAGCATGTCAGAGAGAATACGTCAGTTAGAGGGGAGAGCCCCGTCACAGGGTAATCCTGCAGTACCAGCAACAGAGGGCAATACTGGTAAGTAACTTTAGAGAGGGTATGGTCATTTCTATGGGAATGATACGGGGTAACCCTATGGTACCAGCAGTAGGCAACACAACTACAGAGGGGTAGGGCTTTGATATTTCACATATATATTCCTCTTTCACATACATATTCCTCATGACTAAAGCTTTCATTTAATAGCATGATTTTGACCTAGTGACCTTGACCTTTGACCTACTTTTGACCTTTGACCTTTTTTTAAACTATAAGGGGTAGGGCTTTGATATTTCACATATATATTCCTCATGATGAGAGCTTTCATTAAAACCATGATTTCGACCTAGTGACCTTGACCTTTGACCTATTTTTGACCTTTGACCTACTTTTAAAGAATAGAGGGTAAGGCCTTGATATTTCACATATATAATCCTCATGATGAGAGCTTTCATTTGAGATTATGACTTTTGACCTAGTGACCTTGATCTTGACCTTTGACCTACTTTTTGGCCGGATTGCAAAGCAATTCCGGTCTGTAGATTGACGATGTCCGTCCGTCTGTCGTCAACATTTTGGTTAAAGTTTCAGGTTGAGGCAAAATCTGAGGAACTGTATGCAGTAGAAACTTAAAATTATACATGAAGGTTGCCAATGACAATACCTTTCAATTTATGCCATAACATTTGACCTAGTGACCTTGACCTTGGACTTTGACCTACTGTCCTGTTCACTAAATCCAGAGCACCCTGTTTTCGCGGTTTTCTCTAAAATATGATACCGTCATCTTCCAAAAATATATCTTTTTCATAATACTCCTTTAGTCATAACAGAAAATACCATTGTTTTGGTGATACATCAATTAGGTTTGAAATAGGACAGAAAATAAAAAGTCTATGGGGATTTTCCACAGGGATTTATCATGCTAATACCGTTTGCAGCATTTACTATATATATGTGATACAGGGATCTAACTCGACGTTTAACGAAAAATTGACAAGTCATCTTTAAGTCTTCAGAAATAGGCTAATTCATGTCAAAACCTATTTTCTGTGGTATATTTCGATAGATTAATTCATACTGAATCTTCATACGAAATTTGAAATTAGTACCTCCCTTACGAGCCGAGATATGCCCAATACCGCTCTCTTATAAGTGCCGCATTTCTAGGTCGGTCAGAAAGGTGTCCAATGATAATCAGGCATCAGTGATCAACTTGAGGCACCGCTTGACCATTCAATGATGTGAACATCTCAAATACATAACATTGCATGAAATAGTCCCATATATGCTTAGTACAATTTCAAATAAAGTCTTTTTTGACGACTTTGAAATAAGAAAAGCGTCAGATTTAAGCGAGATTAAATTCAACATGTGCAGAGTTATGAAAGACATATACGTGCATGCAAAGAGGTAGCTACATGAGGGACTTTCATATACCAGCGATTTTTGAGATGGTAAAAAGCATGAGAAGAGTAGATAATCATGCAGTTGTATGTCTTTGAAGTGTTCGGACATTTAAACGATCAAGCAGTAACCAAATTTTGTTTATACTGCTTGATTATCACTGGACACCTTTTTGTCCGACCTAGAAATGCTGCGCTCATAAGAGAGCGGTATTAGGCATATCTCAGCTCGTAAGGGAGGTACTAAATTCAAATTTCGTATGAAGATTCAGTATGAATTAATCTATCGAAATATACCACAGAAAATAGGTTTTGACATTGCTTAGCCTATTTCTGAAGACTTAAAGATGACTTGTCGATTTTTCGTTAAACGTCGAGTTAGATCCCTTTAACACATATATATATATAGTAAATGCTGCAAACGGTATTAGCGTGATAAATCCCTGTGGGATTTTCTATAGTAAAATCGCTGAAAATGCGTGACGTCAGGAGCTTTGATGTCACTGTTTACTATTGTTGACACAGAGAACAATATGGTGGCGGCTTGAAATTAACATGGAAATTTCCCGTAGACATTTTATTTTTCATATTGTGGTTAAAAGGCAGCTGATAGGGTAAGTTGAAGTTAATTTCCAGTTATGACTAAAGGAGGTCAATTCTCGGAAACTATCATTTATAGGAAAATTCTTCAGATGACAGAATAAATCGCCAAAACAGGGTGCTCTGGATTTAGTGAACAGGACAGTAGTTCAAGATTTTGGTGAAAGTTTCTGGTTGAGGCACAATCTGAGCAACTGTATGCAGTAGAAACTATATATTGTACATGAAGGTTGCCCACTTTGCAATCCGGCCATACCGTCTGTAGCGGTGTTTTATTAACTATAAAGGATAGGGCTTTGATATTTCACATATAGATTCCTCATAATGAGAGCTTTCATTTGATATCATGATTTTTGACCTAGTGACCTTGATCTTTACCTTTGACCTACTTTTTAACTAAAAGGGATAGGGCTTTGATATTTCACATATAGATTCCTCATGACCAGGGCTTTCATTTGATACCATGACTTTTGACCTACTTCTAAACTATAAGAGACAGGGCTTTAATATTTCACATGTAGATTCCTCACGATCAGAGCTTTCATTTGATGCCATGGTTTTTTACCTTGTGGCCTTGACCTTTGACCTACTTTTTAACTGTAATGGATATGGCTATTATGTTTAACATATAGATTCCTATGTCATAAATGAATCCATTTAGAGAAAAATGCCACGCGGGGGGTAAAATTCGTCACTTTTAGGGCAGTTCTAGTTCTTCTTTACTCTGTCCATTCTATCTCTGCCTGGTTTGCAGATGATTGATAAGTAATCCAAGTCCAATTCTTACACAAATACCTTCATGTGAACAAATGTTTGAAAAATCTTTTTATGAATTGTTCAGGCAGTGTTGTCCCACAAGTTCAGCAGCACGAAAGACAGCTTGGACTACAAGATATCAGACTGGCTGAACTGGATCTGAGATTCCAAGTGTTGGAAACAGCTAGCTATGATGGCACGCTTATCTGGAAAATCAAGGACTACTCAAGGAGAAAGCAAGATGCAATAACAGGACGAACTCTATCTTTGTACAGCCAGCCCTTCTATACAAGCAGAACTGGATATAAGATGTGTGCAAGAGTTTACCTTAACGGGGACGGCATGGGGAGGGGGACACATCTCTCCCTGTTCTTCGTTATAATGAGGGGAGAGTATGACACCCTGTTGTCATGGCCGTTTAAACAGAAGGTGACCTTGATGTTGTTAGACCAGGACACAGGTACCCGACATCTGTCTGACACATTTAGGCCGGACCCTTCAAGTTCAAGCTTCCGGAAACCCACGACGGAGATGAATGTAGCATCTGGATGTCCTCTCTTTGTAAGCCATGCTGTACTGGAAACAAGAACTTATGTTAGGGAGGATACCATCTTTATTAAAATTATTGTTGATACTGAGGGTTTGTATGAAGATAGCATTTTAAAGGAAAGAAGAAGCTAATCCAAAGGTTACCAATATGAAAATGTATAGAATACTTCTGTCATCATTACTTAGCATTTTGTTAATTGGCTCTCTTACATGAACATATTCAAAATAGTGTTCTTGCTTGTACATTAAAGATAAGCAGAGTGCTGATATATTATACTATTTGTTACAGTCTTTAATTCTCTTCATAACTTTAGCTAGTTGTGATATGCCTTTGATTTTTCACATATGTATTACTAATAATTGTTTACCTGTTTGACCTTGCCTAGAATATGAGTACAGGTAAAAATGCTAAAAAAGATCTCCATGCAGCTTAAAATATTCTTAGTTTATAACATTTTTGTCTTATGAATATGCAAGAATGGTCTCTGTACTGCATTGCAGCCATAATCCAGTTTGGTAGAAGTTCAATATACTCAGTTTTAAAATTGACCCTCCTAGCAGAGGTTGGGTGTCCCAATATTCTGTAGCAAGACTTAAACATTATAGACAACCGTGCATTTATCTTACTGGAGGAGGAAGTTTCTTCTGTTAAAAATACAAATTGTCATGAGTGGCGTTCTTGGTGCTTATGAACAGGTATTGTTAATAATACTGAAACACTTTACCTCATAATATACCCAGACTAATTTGCCTCATCATCATCAGATCTGGCTATTTATAAAACCCTCCAGACATCCCCCTCCCTAAAAGTTTGACCCAAATCTTACCAGGATACAATGGTGTATCATGTTTTTGAATCAAGATCATATCCTTAGAGTCAATGTCACAGTAACAATAAATGGAATTGAGGAAAACATAACAAATCATAGTTGAAAGCAGATTGTTATTTAGGCCATGTAAAATAATATCTATGTTTCTCAGACTCCCCCGCGCACTATAATTTGCCGCCGACGAGACGTTTTTATTGCAGATTCAGAAAAAAAATCCTGCCGTGTCTCATCCTTGATCGTCGATTTTAAAAAAACAAAATATCCATTTATTTCATTGAACATGTTTATTGTCCTGTAAAATCGTCCAAATGGTACCCGATGAATAAATACTTTTAAAAGCCTATATAAATCACGGTGCATTCTGTATTTACGTTACGGGTAAAGACTTCATCCACGTGCCGTTTAAAGGGAATTGTATAGGATTTACTAACAACGTGCCGACACATGTTGCGGACACTTGGACGGCCGGCTATTCGCGTGTTCAAGTATTACATGTATTAAAACATTCGTATAGTTTTCTTTATTGATCTGATCAATAAAGAAAACTATCATCTCTACAGCATATGTAAATACCAACTCGAACAATAGCAAGTGTCCATTGTAATACTTCCGAATCTATTATTAATGACATTGTAAAAAGTATAAGCAAGGACCGCGACGAACGCAAGAGAAACGTAGTTAAATCCTTAAATCTATAAATAAAAGAATGTATATTGTACCCGTGTACATTATTTTATCAGACGGTGGTTAATGCTGAACACTTCATTCGATTTCTAAAGATTCCGCTTCGTCCAGACTTGACGTCCGAAGATATACGCTGTTGGCCAAATTTTGACCATATGAACTGATCAATCCGTGGAAATGAGGATCGAGTCTCTTACGCGATTCTACTAAATGTATTCACGGCAATCAAAACATGTCATACTTCGTATATTTGCATCTATTAGCTTCTTCCATTCATACAGATGAGCTACGTCTCCCCGTACTCAGAAGGAATAGGCTATTTTACTTTAAAAAATCAACTTTTACTTACGGCAGAAAGCCATAAATTTTAATGTACATGTACCATTATTTTGACTGACAGTTCAAAGACTGTTTATATGAAGAAAAATGGGGGGGGGAGACTGCATTAGTTTTTTTTGCCTTACATGAATAATGGGGGGGGGGGGGTTAGACAGGGCATACAATTATTTTGACTTACATGAATGATAAGAGTACTCTTGGTAGAAAAAAATAAACAAAAAATAAAAACCCTACCTACCTTGCCACTTTTTTTAGACCCAATTATCTGAGAAACATAGAATTAATTTTACATGGCCTTACTTTTTGTTAATTTCTTTCATAAGAAATGAGACTGATAATGAGAGACTTCAGAGTAAATACATATATTTTAAAAGTCAAAGGTGTATATTTTCTTTTCTTCAATTATAACATCTCAAATGAATTTATCTGAATTTTTGATGGGCCAAAGATTCCTGTATCATTTACTCCAAACAGATTTTGAAGAAAGTTTTCTCGTTGAGGTGAAATTTTACCTTAGAATATGAATTCAAATAATTACTTTACAACATGTGTATATACGTTTATATATTTTTCATAAAATGATGTATGTGAATAGCTTTTCTTTTTTCTCATTCATTTTCTTGGTGGTTTCATGTTGTTCTACTACAAGCATTTAAATTAAATTATAAGTCTTAATTTTCAATAGATCAATGTTGATTTTTTAGCCTTTTCTGTAATTTTTACATGAATTTGTGACTTTGACTTTGGTATTCAACACTCTCTTCAAAACTTTGACATTGTATAATATATATTATAATAAATATTTCAAAAGGTAATCATTAAAAGGACCGTTATATTATCCATGTAGCAAAACAAAATCTTAACTATGTTCATCTCATGACAATGGTGTTTGTCTTGCTTTTACAATTTGCCCTATTTTAAAAGAACACATTTAATGTAAGACTTTAATTTCAAATAAGAATGTAATTTTTGCATTGATTATCTGTAGTAAAAAAAAAAAAAACAAGTGAAGTAAAATGTTGCCACTGAAGGAGTTGAACCCAGGACTTTCTGCTTTCAACTTTTATGCTTTACAAACTGAGCCTCAGCTTGTTGCTATTTTTGTCCATGACCAATAAGCTGAGAATCGTAATAATAATACAGTATCCTCACATATGTGTCTCAATTGTCTGTGAAAATATGTATATAGTGGTGGTATGCAATGCAAATTGAATGTGACATCTACACTTTCTAGTTTATTTTACTGATAAAGACCCTTTTATACTTATGCAAATGTGATATTATTAAGAAATCAATAATGACGTCTATGTAAGACATAACAACTAGCTAGCAGTGGTTTGTTGTCCAGTAATTCCCCGAGTTGCATGAACCAATCAAATTATCACCTCGCTGCGATGGCTTCTTTTACAGGTAGTGAATGCTTTTTGTTTACATGATAGTAGTGCTCTAGTTGAAATACAATGCATTCTTTATATATTTTGAATTTCACCATCAAATATGAATATATAATCAGGAAAATAGGCAGTCATTTATACACAAAAGAGCACAAAAGATATTGCATTTGATTTGCTGTTAGAATGTTTATCCCTGCCATACAAGGAATTTCTAAAAAAGACATATTGACATAAGACAATATTCCAATCCTACAGGATCTGTTAATCAAAACATGAGTGATTTTCAATTTTATTTCATATATTTGTTAGATTCATTTTATTATTTTTAGCAAAATATTATATATATACATATATAAATGTATTGTGAATAATTGTTTTGCTTAGATATTTTCAGCTGTTATTATGTGTATTTCCAGTAAAGAAAATTTACTTATTTACAATTTAAATACTAAAATAGAGGTGACTTTGCCTTCATGTATATGTGAAATAGTGCAATGAATATTCACATGATCTAGTTTACTAGTATTGTACATCCATTCAATAAATGTTAAATGACTTATCCATGTCTTATTCCTTCATGCTTTATAATATGTTTACCATAATATAATTATTATGGACAAGGGATAGATCCATAAATTTAAAATCTTACAAGAACCTACAAGACATGTTTTCAACTATCTAACATTAGGTTACATTATTGTCAGTGGATTATATTGTTGACTTGCATTAAAGTGATAGAGCCCTTTTCTTACTCACTAGCCAACAAGGTCTTGTCAAGTTGTATAACACAACATCGTTATACTTATATTGAAGTATGAGAGCTCTTTTGTAACCTCCTGTATTTCAGTCTAGTGGTTGGAACACTATATATTGATAATCTCCGAGCCTCTCATAAATATGTAAAGGTCAAAAGTGCAGGGACTTTTATGCTTCAAATATGTATATACCTTACCGTTTTGGATGTTGAAACCATTCAAATTATTTCATATCTGGCTGCACTACACTAAGATATTAGTATGATCTAATGTTCCCCCAAATAGATTTACCACTCCCAAAATATATATGTTTATTGAGCGGATTCATAGGAAAATTGGCAATGTTGATTGAAAGATCACATAATATCCTAAAAAGTGACAAAAGAAAAAAAAACCCCAAAATATCCTTGGACGGAATAAAGAATCTGATAAAAGAGAGATTGCGAGATCATGTGTTCAGAAAGAGGAAGCATTTTCTTATTGTTTGCAAAATCCGTAACTCCATTCCTGTAGATGTAATAGGAAGTGAGTACAATAAAATGGCAAGTCAGATCCTCTCAATGAGCTTTGTCTTATAATACCAAAAATATAATTTTAAAGTTTGGAGTATGTGATATTTGTCCCATACTACAAGATGTATTCCCGGTAACGAATGTAGAACTTCATCCTAACATAAGGGATGACTTTGTTTTAAAACTGTTGTTCTAAGCCCTCTGCTTAAAATCACGATCACGTGTAAATCATTTTCTTATTGTTAGCAACACCCGTCACTTAAGTTCTGTCGGATGCTTTTTCTGGAATTTAAAGCATTTCTGATAATTTTTCGCAATATCGATATTTAGTTGAGCAATGCTAGGAAGTTATAAGGATTTTTGGAATACAAAACAAATTGTGATATCCACATTAGAACTATGTTTGTCAATAATGAAAGAAGAAAAAGAATACGTCTATAATTGTCAATCACTTTTGAAACTTACAGTTTATAGATGCATAGATAGTGCTTCTGCCTGTCGAACCTAATCATACTTATTCTTTCAGAATTACAAAGATATATTTCTGTCGTATACATTAAGATGTATAATCATTAGAAGTCTTACTTGTAGCTGCATTGTCAAAGTGCTCCTGAAGAAAAATAGGTCTTTGTGTTTAAAGAGCGTTATGTCATTTCTTTTATTGAATTTTTATCTTAAAAATTTCAATCTATGTAACGCACCGAATGACTTTAGGAGACCCCTTAAATTGTCAATTTTTAAAGCATCTCATTTGTACATATATATGTTTGGTGATAATAAACAAGATTAATCTCAAGTGCGGAAGGCAATGCAGGTGGCGCTGTTAAAACATGCCGTACTAAATAAACTACAATGATAAAATCATCAATCGATTTCCATTGGGAAAAAACTTAATTTGAGTTATAAACCTTATGTTTCAATTTATTTTATGAATATTTTTTGTTGGGACGTATCTACTGACATCAAAGTCTTTTTGAACTTTTGAAATGTATTTTTTTTTTCTGGTATACACTTTCTTAGCAGGCTTTGGAAATGACAATTTACACGAACACAATACACATATTCAGCTTTGCTTGAGGGGACTATCAGATGTTAAACGTGTTCAAATTCATTAGCATCATTTAAAAACAGATAAATTTACAGCATGGACCAGACATGCACGTTTCAGGTACTTAACCCTCGTCAATGATCTTCAATCCAAATGATGAAGTATTGCCAAAATCTGTGAAAATTATGTCAAAAATATACCGAAAGATGTAGCAAGATGGCTGGGATATGATGCTACAGGACCCAGGTTTCAGAAATTTTCGAATGCGTTTGAAGAAAAGACCTACCGAAATTGATCGAACTTGGCTACATGTGCCCTCGGGGACTCCTGGTCCACCAGCAGTGACACTCGCCAAGTAGTACAAATGATAAACGTCTTAAAATTCATTAGCATCATTTAAAAGCAAATAAATTCACAGCATGGACCAGACATGCTCGTTTCGGGTATTAAACCCTCGTCAATGATCCTCAATCCAATCAGCCAATCGCTAATCCTATGAATGAATTTTGCATTGTGGGATTACTATGATGCGAGTATATTTCCTCTTACGCATTGCCTTTGAAGTCTTCAACATTCGAAGAAAAGAACTTGATCACTATGACACCAAGTTTCTCATTCCTTGGTTGTTACATTCCCCATCCAATGCCTATGGTGTTTTCATGTCGCAGTATTCAAAACCAAACTCATTGGGATTTCGTTTTGGTGTGACTTACGGAGGAAACATGGGTATATTTGAACGACCGAATTTGTCAGTGCGAAATTTTGGACGTCGTAACTCACCTTTGACACATTTAACGGGACGGATGTTGCTAGCAAGCACGAGATGTTAACTCTCCCCGGACAAACTGACTTTATTCATAGATCTGTATTAGGGATACATTGTTTTGTAGAATGTTTTTAAAAAGTTGTTATGTGTGGTTTTGCACTTTCCATGGTTTTCCCAATTGATTATGACCAGATAGTTCTAGCTTTATTTAAAGCGGTTTATTTTACATCAGGAGCATTTTTTATTCTGATTTTGGTTTTTGATTTGACTTTCATCATCTCAAGAGCATCAGTGACATCAGGAGCATTTTTTTTTTATAATTTTTCTGATTTTGGTCATGTTTATATATTTATTTTTTTTTCATTTCCTCATAGAATACTTTGTACATTTTCGTGAAAATTAGTTTGAATTTCGACGATTGAATAATAACATGCCGAAGATTTCATCTCTTTTAAAATATACATTATCATTTTTCTAAGTACATCGATGAAAATTCTGATTGATTTACAAAAAAAAAAAAAAAAAAAAATTCTTGGCTTCCATCCTAAAAATTCAATTGATAATACCTAATATAGAAATGACAATTTATATAGTGAACACGGACTTGTCAGGATTTCCAGATAATATTGCATGCCGGGGCAGGCTGTCATGATAGGGGTTTATTTCTTTCCCCCTATAATGCCTCTACAGACATATTACACTGAAAAGCTTTATGCAGTCTACTGAAAGGTGCAGTTATCTGTCTCAGAGGAATACTGTTTGCAGAAAATTGGTTTCAAGTATTAAATCCGAGTTATTTCCGCTAATGAAAAACGGCTGTTTTAGTGTTACTGGCAGTGCTGATATCACGCAAGAGAACAATGTTCTGACATGAATTAGTAATAAAAGGAATAATTGAAATACCAAATTGAAATGATTCTGAAAGTTAAGATTTGATATCTCTCTCAATAACAAACTTGAATATATACCAGAAAGGGAAGAACAACACACCGAATGAAAAAGATACGAACATAAGTAGCGACATATATGAAAGAAACCGCTGAAAGCATTTACTCTTCATCATATAGATATCATGTACAATCATGTAATCTTTTGACGAAAATTATACTTCATTATATGACAAACGTGACGACCTTGAACTTCAAAATTTCATATTTGCCTTTCCTTATGCTTGGTTTACACTTAACCACGATCCCCACGACGTTATTGTAACGTGAGATAGTGTGGGGTCGAATCGTGAAGATCGTGAGAGAACGAGGTGGAATCGTAAGGATCGTAGGAAATCGTAGAGATCGAGGAAAAATCGAAGAGAATAAAAGATTGCTACGGTTGTCCCTATTCTTCTTTGCAGCTTACAAACACGTTCTCCTACGATCTACTACGATTTCGCTCACGCTCTATGACGATTTGTTAATTAAGAAATAAAAAAATGACAAGCCGGGCTCTATTGTCTCATAATGCCCGAGCGTCCTCAGCCAATCACATTTATTACCGAGCCGCGTCAGCGAGGACGCGAGGGCATTATGAGACAATAGAGCCCGGCTTGTCTTTTTTATTTCTATTCTAATGATGACCAAACTTAGATCTTTCGATTCTTGGTAAAAACCAGTTTCTGCCGGTTTATCTGCTTTCAGAAAATGGGTAGGCGTGGCTTATCGCTATAGGGCCTATATTGGAGAATAGAGCCCGGCTCGCGTCTGTTGTCTTAATAGGGAAAAAGAATCGAGTCATATTAGAATGCTAGTTTTACACTAAGCCCTACGATGTCGACGCTTGAGCAAAATCGTGGAGCTCCATAATTATATAAATATAGTTTGTCTTTGGTACGTTTGTACGCTTTCCGACGCTCCAGCACGCTCATATAGTACGATTTAATACGCGCTGTAGCGATATGTTACGATAGTAGATACGATCTGTCACGTTTTTCATCCTGTTCTCTCAAGCTTCGTTACTTTCCCGTACGATTACCAAGATGAGCTATTACGCTTTGCCACGCTCTATCACGGTTCTTTACACTTACCAAGTTTTGTTGCGATCTGTTACGATGCAGGACAATGATATGTAAAAATTTCAGCGATTTAAAACGATTTGATATGAAATGGACTACGTACCAGTTTCAATATTACTTGCAAATAAAAAGGCATACACATTTTCAAATCAGGACAAAACAGGAACCAAAGCAAACAAACAAAAACCTCCACCATATTAAAAGAAGCGAACTCCCTATATTGGAGTGAGACCAGGTGCCCAGGAAGAGTAAGCATCTCCTGCTTGCATGTAACACCCGTCGCTGTCACATCTGGTTACTTCCATTTCGGAAGACATATAGTACAGTCTTTGGTTGGATGGTTCAAATGGTGTATGACAGAATATCATGCACCATTCTGGAGAGTGAGACATCATAGTGTATGACGAGTTCCCAATATCGACCGTAGAACTTCCTCAGACAGTTTCTGTAATTGAATACCCCAACAATAGTTTGCATCTTGAAAAAGCCTTAAAATAGTCCTAATCATCAGTTAGTTATTGCATTAACTGTAATCGAACAAGTTTAAAATATAAAAGCAATCAATCAAAACGAAAGGAAAAATAAGGTTGCCTTTTCCAGCATCTAAAGCTTATTCTTGTTTCAGAATTTGGAAGTGGTATATCGGGATGAAAATCGTGACGGATCTTATCTACAACCGTAACAAATTGCTACGTACAGCGCGAAACAACTTGTACTGATATCGTCCCGGAGCATATGAGAGCGTGTTAATACCTACCAATTTTATTTATATAAACGTGGAGCTCCACACTTTTACTCGAACGTGGATATCGTAGGGCATCGTGACTAAGTGTAGACCTAGTATTAGTAGTAAGATTCCTCCATCCACTGCCTAGTATGGTGTATTCATATCGCAATTGTTCCAGAGTACTAGTATGCTAAAACTACAAACTACCTCGATCTGAGGGCAAAGAGAATAACTAAAAACAACTGAACCAAGGGTACATTTGTGAGCGATCGCTGACTTTGTCACTACAAATACTTTTTTTGGGCGATATCATTAAAATATTAATATAGTAACATCTCGCTGTCCTCCATGTTCAAATAGAACCATCCAAAACACCGAAGATAATATTTTACCGGTTATGAATTTTTTACTGCACGGCCTAAGTGACGGGTGTTGCTAGCAAACAGTAGATGCTTAATCTCCCCGGGCACATCTCCATTGGGAATTAACTTTTGCTTCTCTGCAGAAAATTTAAGCTCATTGCATTGTTCGAATATCCATAAAATTTTTCGTAAAATGGAAATTTCTTGTAGGTGGCGTTGTTTAGATTAATTTGTGACGCGCCGCACACATGTAAACTCCTATAGATCTATCTCCCTTCTGATTAGTCTGAAATTTTGCATTTAGTCTGAAAATATTTAAACAATTAAAATGTTTAAGTTGTATGTATTATTTGCAGTGGAAATATTTTCTTATAATATTTCGTAATAGCAGATTCCACAAGAAACTATTATGTTTGGAAAGCTTTGGGATAAATGGAAATGCATTTCTCAGTTATATAGTGCACATCTAATTTCTTCATTGTATTAATTCAGGGTTGCGCTGCTTACAATCATTTTTTTTTTTATAATTTTCTTGTTCTAGATTCTCATACCGTGGTCAATAAGTGAACCCTACCACCCCTTTTTTCTTAAATAAAACGAAGAGAGAAATTTAGATAAGCTTTACGCTTCCTTTTGTTTTTTTGTTTATGTCCTACTTACTTACTGTTGCAGTGTAGAGCAGTTAAACTCGTTTCCCAAGACTTGATGTTATGAAGTGTATTAATTACTTCTTTTGAGCTCTGTCGCCTGAAAGAAGCTTTCTTTTGGCCCCTTGTTTTATTTGACATCATATATATTATTTTGTTATTTCGGAAACTTGTCATTTCATCCAAAAATATCATCGAACCATCCCTCCAATGCCATTTTGAATAGAGGTTTTATTTGGATATGCTACTGAATCGACTCTTCAGGAATGGTTGAACCGCGCACTCTCTATTAAGTAAATACACAAATTTAAATTCTAAAAAATCAAACCAGAGGACGCTAATGAAATGAAATTTGGCGGTGTATGAAAAACACTTTGGCTGGAAGCATCGCTGATGAGGATTTAATATCCGAAACACGTGTCTGGTGCAAAAACAAAATGGTTTGAAATTTTCTTCAAGAAGGTATATAGAGTTGGAACACTTCCGTATTAATACTTAAGGTGGGTCCCTACTCGTGAATTTAACAGATAAATTTTGTATTTTAAGGTTATTTTCTATACATAATAGTCAAAATGACATAATGAACACAGACATAGATAGGTAATTTTGTTTTCATTAAAGATACAGTACATTAAAGAAGGGTACCCTAACACTTAAGGTGGCTCCACAGAGTATCCGAATATATAGTCTTTTCGGAGGCTCTCTTACCGAGGATATTGACGTCATTATGATTATGACGTCATGATAACGCGCCAAATAAATATTGTGAACTCGCCGAAGAATAGTGTCCACAGCGCTCGGAATTTTCGGCGTTCAAACTCTTCTATCTCGCTTATTTCAGAACGGATTTCAGCAAGTTTGGTATCGATGAAACCAAAAAATTATCGTCTACAATCTGATAGTAATTAATTTTAGCTAGATTTATCGTTTATATAAGTACAAAAATATCCATGAATGAGACCCCCGGTAATCGCTGTAAAAGTTTCCTTTTTATAACGTCATCATCGGAAATTCAACAACTTGTTACTTTGAAATAAAATCCAATAGGAGAATATTGGTTTAAATATCTAACAGGCTATTTCTTGGAGATTTTAGCGATATCATGGATCAGATATTTAAAGTATTGTATCTCTGATTATCTATGATCAGAAGAATTTTTCTGCAATTTTGTCAACTTTCCTACTTTGCAGCGAAATGTTATCGAACTAAGTTTCTTTGTTTGAAAACTTAAAGCGAACGAATTTTAGTATCAATCCTGCTTTGTTCAAAGATGTATCCATTATGCAGATAACTAAACGCATTATCGAGAACGAGCGAGGTGAATGACGTCCATAAAAATAAGTTTTCGTTTACTTTTTCCCTTCTCTCAGATTCATACTGCCGTATATATCTCTGATTTTGTTAAATTTTACACACTATTTTAAAGATACGGTGTCCCTGAAAATACATTATCTTTACAAAATTTTATAATTATAATATATTATGCAAAATCTTTCTTTTCATATGAAAGTTTACATTCTCATTTGTATAAATATAACTTTTCAGGCGAATCTAACTCATACTTTCGTAGTTATATAGCCGTTTAAAAACGTAATTTTTAATTTGGGGTGCGCAGCTCTAATTCATTTCACTAGCGCCACCTACAAATGTTTTGCGTTTTTACAATAGAGGTATATGGAAATAAAATTTTACAAATTCGGCAATATTATGGTCGTTACTGCATATTTTTCAAATAAAACTTTGTATAGCTCCTATTTTCCTATATCTAGACCCATAGGAATAAAGTTTACGTTTTCAATAAAATTTATTTTTAGGGACACTGTATCTTCAAAATATTTTAAGCCATAGAAAAAACCTTTTCTATGGGGGAAATTTCTATGACAGGAGGGGAAAAATATAAATAACTAGATGGCTACTGTTGCAAGCAACAGACGGATTCCTCCTTTATTAGACCTTCCTCAGAACTGAAGTGCTAAAATCCGAATAAAGAAGATGGAAAAAAGAATAGTTGCTTTAGTACCATATTAACTTCAACAAATGAGTCAAAAGAGCTTATATCTAATTTGGGACTCTTGTTTATTTATCAACAAAATAGAAGAAAAAATAATAAATACCTTTCATGTTTACGAAAGCTTTAAACTCCATGCACAATCAATATCTAATCCTTTACAATGACTTTCTCAAAAAAGAATTGCACAATGAATTTGCAATGAGATAATTTCTATTAATAGAAAATGACAACAACATGAAACTACTGATATGTAATGCTACTAAGAATAAAAAAGAAAGAAACAGAAAACAAGAATAAAAGAGTTATCCATCTTACTATGTAAAGTTCAAATAAGAAGTACTACTTGTGTGAAGAATAAATAGTTAAGGACAAAATCCTGTGTATTCTACAAGAGTAAATGTTTGTTATGACCTTTAAAAAGTTAATTTGACCTTTAACAAAGGTCATGGATAAAAGATAAGCATTTGAATTTATTCTCATCATGAGTCCTCTTAATCTAATCAAAGCTCAATATTTTATCGACAAAAGCATGTTGTGACCTTGAAATCGAACAAATGACCTTGGGTCAAGGTCAAGGTGAAAGGACTTGATGCAAGGAATATTTGCGCAAAGTTTGAACTCTCAAGGTCAAATGGTCTTTGTTCTATAGGCAAAAGTTTGTTGTGACCTTGAGAATCAAAATTTGACCTTGGACCAAGGTCAAGATGAAAGGGCTTGGCTCAATGATTGTATTTATGAAGTTTGAACTGTCAAGGTCAAATAGTCTTTGTTCTATAGGCAAAAGTTTGTTGTGACCTTGAGAATCATAATGTGACCTTGAAACTAGGTCATCATCAATGACCACCTATTAGTAGCCTACCATCCAAGTTTCAACTCAAAATCTCAAAAACTGTAGAAATTGGCACTGTGCCAATTTAAAGTTCCATTTTCAACTTGGAATAGCGCGAAAACCATAAATATTTGATCGAGCATGTAAGCGTATAAAAGTTTACAATTTTCCCAAAGAACATTTTAAAACAAATTTCGTTCAAATCGTACGGTTAGTTTGGGAGTTATGAATGTTTAAAGATTTGACCTTTGATGACCTCTAGCGGGGGCATTGGTGAACTTATCGACAAACAAAAAATAGTTAAAGAAGATCTTGTAATGCTCTTTCTGATGGTACTATCCCTTTTGCTCTGTGTTAAAAGACCTATGAATAAAGTGTCTGGAAATGATGAGGGGGTAAGAATAAAAATAATAATAATAAGAATAATAATAAGAATAAAGAAAAGACATTGCAATAACAGAAAGGATTCCGACGGAATAGTCGGAATCCTTAAATATCGCCGAATTCGTTTGAAAAAAAAAACACCGAAAAAAGAATAAGGGCGTCCTATTTTGAATTTGAGCAAATAAAAGAAAACAAATCCAAGCCTCTTAGTTGTTTATGCGATAGATAACCCTCTCTCTCTCTCTCTCTCTCTCTCTCTCTCTCTCTCTCTTTCTCTCTACTTCATGTGAAGCCCCTCTCAGGAAATATTTTTTTACGCTCACATTCATTGCACTTTGCATTTCCCTGCGTAATAAATTAGATTGTCCTCGAAGCTTGTTTTGATTTTTTTCTAGGTTACTGGTATTTCTAGATGTTGCAATAGGAGCTATATGTCGATAATATAAATATCCTTCAATGCCCTCTATCATCCTAGTATCGTAAGTCATCCAATTAACAGTTACATGTGCACACTGTAATTGAGTTTCTAGATACGCTCCTGAATCTGACTTTAACATATAGCCTGATCTTTTAAAATTTCTTATTCAGAAAAGTCAGAGAAAATTATTTCTTCCCTGTCCCGAAACGTATACGAAACAGCGCCTAGCTCCCCCCATTTATAAGTCGGTACCCGATTATTTGTCACGACCTACTTTGAGAAAAACTTACGCCTACTTTCTTAGTAAAGACACTCTGGTTAATCGCAAAATCTCTTTCAGAATCGCCCCCTTCTTAAAAGATTATTGAGAACTCTGCTCCTGCCTCACCAAATAAAAAAAAAAAAAAATCAGGATGAGAGTGCATTAGTTCTTAATTCTGCGTCTTTCTCCCTCTAGATTCGCGCTTTTTACTCTCTCTTTTCCTTAATTTCTTTGAGGGGGGGGGGGGGGGGTGGGTGGGCATCCTGTTTTTTAGACACATCAAGAATCTCCTATGTATGGACACACACTATGAAAGCTTTGTAAGGTTTCCGTTAAGGCCATTTCCGTCCAGAATTCCTACAAAATCCTGTAGTCATACGCTGATTTATACTTACCTCTGACGTCACTATAACGTCAAATGTATATGGATTGCAACGTAGAAATTAGGGGGGGGGGGGGTTTACATAAATAGTCATAATTCCGTTCGCTAGGTTCGATTTTGTTCATATTGCATAGAAATACTTCAAATACAATGATTAATCATTTGATATTTGTTTCAAGAAAATTAAACGATAGAATTTCATGCAATAGGCATATAACGTCAAAAAATGACGATTGAAACACGAGTTTTTAACCTCCTAGATGATCTTAAATTTGTAGTAATTCCTCCATTTTCTTAGTTTATTTCAATATCTTTGTTTAAAGATAAAAAAATAGTTTGAATATAAAATTAAATCATAAATGCATTCATAAATTCAGCAAAATATTTTAAAAATCAGCATACTTTCTTCAATTTGGCAACGTTGGCAAAAATAGAAGAGAAACCCCAAAACCACCAAAATTCAAAGCGTCATGAAAACAGTTACGTACTAGGTTCGATTTTGTTCATACTTTGCAAAATTTAATCTTGTATACCAAATATCAAATTCTGAGAGTTTCAGAAAAATTAAACGAGAGGATCTTTTTTGGGGGGTAGGTGTGTGGAGCCACCTTAAAAATTGAGAAATATCAAATATCCAACATGTGCTTTTGAACCCTCCAAATTCAGTGATGATACGAATATGTTTGTTTGTTTTGTTTTATTTTATGATAACAAGTCATATAGAAGAAATACAAGACATAAAATGATATTGTAACATAAATCTAAGTATGATATATCTCCAAACATTAGGGTACCCCCTTATAATTTCATAACATTTTTGACCAAGAATATGTACTAAATCCAACTTTTTGCTTAAAAAAACAGATGAATTTTTTTTCATTTTGTAATATTTAATAAAATTATGTATGTAGATGAAGAAAAAATCACATACAGGTACACAGATTTTGAAATGATCAAGGTATGTCTCCAAACATAGGGGTACCCCCTTATAATGTTATCATATTTTCGACAAATGATATATAGTATATCGCATTTTTGTGCAAAAAACAACAGAAGGAATTTCATCAAATTGGATCATTTTATACGATTATGTATATAGATGGTGAAAAAATCACATACAGGTATACAATTCTATAAATGATCAAGATATGGCTACAAACATAAGGGTACCCCCTTATAATTTCATCACATTTTCAACTAAGAAATTATACTGTATGATTAGTGTGGACATTGATAGATTACACCATCTTTTGCTTCTTTTTGGCATTTAAGATCTTCTGTCTGCGTTTTTCAATGCGCTGGCTCGTCCCTCACCAGCCACTGTAAACCGTTATACGCAGACTGTTGCATATAAGGAAAAACCTATAACGGTTCGAGTAGGGAGCCACCTTAAATACTACAGTTGTATTAGATATGTAATACAAGTATTAGCTTTTACAAAAAGCTTGCCGGCAGTTAGCTTGTAAAATACTAGTAAGAAAAAATTGGAATAAACGATTTTTGTTCTTGTTTACCAATCGCACATTTCCGGGCTTTTCCGTTTTTATTTCCGATTCAAGCTACGGAAATTTCCGAGGATCTGTGATTGTTGTAGGACGTATCGGTACAAAGACTTTTCGATGCATCTTTCGGTTGAAAATGCACTGATACGATATGACTTTCATTTGTCAAGTCATCTAGACTCTTGAGCCGACCTGGTGAAAGTATCTTATGCACAGATTCTGAATAATCTTGGCGAATATATGCATATTTTGTAATTGTCCACCAATCATATTGCCAAGAGTTATTTTATCCGTGCAAGTATGTCACGATTGATTACAGTATACCGGCAGTCATGACTGCCGGTAATGATTCAGGTGATATTCTAAACTTTGTAGAATAGCACGGCGTGTTTTAACAGCACCACCTACATTAGATCGCATTCCGCATTTGCTCTCTGGAAATTGTTGTCCTTCGTGTTTCTATGGAGCTTTGTCTTTGTCTCCGTCTGTTTGTCCTATTTTCATTTTCGCATAAGAAAGCTCTGGTTTATAATTTTTAGGAATCTGTAAGCCTTTGGATTGTGATTTTTGGAATCTGATTTCAGCTTTTGTATTTGACTTTCATTCACTAATGCACTGTACAAAGAAGCCAATAAAAGAAAGCAGCGTGGTAGTGCTGACTATATACCTCTCTATCACGACTGACTGTGTTGCGGGGTATGGCCAGAATGTTATTCGCCATATTGGATGTTTTGGGATTTTACTGTGGGTGCTGCAACCTGGTGTTGTTGGAGATCCCCTTCTTTGTTTTGTTTTATGTAGTGTGTTCATGAAAATATTTCCTAACACTGAACCAAGACTCCAACTTAAACTATTTACTCCCAATTGAATTATTCTCTACCTATCTTCCTTCTCTATCTTTTTTAACCAAAAATTACACTAACATTGAAAACTAGAAAACTTTTTAATTTATGCACTGAACAGCGAAGCTGCACCTCAGAAGAGTTCATGAATATTATTAATATGAAACAAGGCAAAGCCTTTTTGTGCGAGCGGAGAGAAAATAGATATGATTATATAAAATAGAAAAAGACCTTTCTTTTTTTATTTTGACTGTGGTGGTTTATCTTATCTTACAAAACTTACTGTTTGATGATTGCCAAAAAAGAAAAAGGTATCATAAGGCTGGCGAGTGGAAACATGGAAGCATTTGTAAAATTGATCTAGTCCAGCAGATGAACAATTTAAGGGGGGGGGGGCTTAAAATATGGTTCTTTAAAAATATGGTTCTTTATAATTCATTTTTATTTTGTAAGAATAATGTTTAGGCTACCTGAAAATAAATTACTTAAGATCAAAACAAAAAACAAACATATTCCGACTTCTGACAGTACGAAACCACCCGAGAGGAGAAAAGCAATCAGAGCGAAACGTCTCGTTTAAAACCGGAAATGTCGGATTTCCCGTGGTTACGCCGCCTTGTTGATGCTTTATCTTTACCTGATTTACGAAAAATATTTTCAATGAACTTAACTAATAAACAAAAATTGAGTATAACATATACGTCTACTTGGAGTCGAAAAAAAAATTTAAATGGCATTATCCAGCATCTCCGCAGCAACTCTGTCTGCGAGGGGACGAAAGTTTTTGAAATCATAGTAATACATTCTCATTCTTTGATTCAGCATATTTTCTTAATAAGATATGTGTATACGCGTTACCATAAGGGCGAGCTTCGCTAGCAAAGGCCCTTCGGGCCTTTGCAGCGAGCTCCGCTCGCTATAACTTACCATAAACATTACAATGATTCTATGTCTACAAACATTCGTCTTTTAATTCTGAGTACACCGTTTCATAATATTACATGTATATAAATCTCGTGTTTACACAATGTTGGGTTCTTGGGGTTCTTTCGAACACGACTCTTTTACAGGTAGCCATTTTCACGTGCCTCAAACTAGGTAGAAAAAATGATGAGAATTTAATATTCGAAACACGTGTCTGGTGCATGTAAATTGGTTTGGAATTTTCTTCAAGAAGGTAGAGAGTTGGAACCCTTCGACATTATATTGACGTTCCTTTGGTAATTCACTAGAATTTTTACTGTTTGCGATTCATTTTAATATTAATTATTTACATGCTACATGATATTCATGATATATGTTAGTAAAGTGGGATAGCCTTGTGAATTATTGGTGACAAATTACAAATGTACAACATTCTGAGGATCCCCCTCTAGATTCCTCTCTATGCTAATATTGCTACTAGCCGCCCTCCCTCCTCCGCGAGTTAAATTATTATACCCGGCATTATGAGAAAGTATGATCAAAATTGGAGGACAAATGTTTGTAGACATATGATCATAGTAACGTTTAAGTTACTAGGTTATAGTTCATATATAATTATGAATTCTGCAGAACTGTAGATGTGCAGTTCTGTACACTAAGTTCAAATGGTCGTCGTGAAAAAAAGATTGATGCAGATTTTGCTCAGAAAGATGTGAAAATGTAGCTGTTGAGGTACAGAAAACTTATTGTTAAAATGTTGCAATTGAAGATTGGAGTCTTAATTTTGCACAACGGCAGATTTTCAAGAATGCTTCGAGTCATATCCAATATGGCCGGTAAATTTTTGTCCATATCCCTTAACGAAATTAAATTAAATCACACGACCTCTTCTCTGTGGTTGATTTTCCCGCGTAAGACATTCATTCCGAAAAGATATATGTTATTTTCTTCGGTATAATGTGTAAACATTTTATCGTTAGGAATCTTAGAGACAAACGAAATGTTCGAACTCTCCTATCGGTGAACCATGTGATTAATTCTGAATCAGTATTGATGGATACACAATATATACATTCCCCTTTATTTACAGAAATGGAATATAATCGTAAACAGAATTATTCTTGAAGATTCTGTCGATCAAATTTAACCATTTTCATTTTCAATGATCAAAAGTAATGACAGAAATATTAAACACTTCATCACTAAGCAATATTTCATTATTTCAGACGTTTTACATACTAGAATATTTCTTTGGTAATCTTAAAACAAGTTATGTGCACCCTGAAAAGACAAGACTGAAACAAGACAAGACTGAAAGAAAACAGCAATGACTAAAACGTGTATACGTTCGGTAAGAGATTTCCTTTAAATCAAGAATAAAGCAAAGTGAAATATTGGTTCAAAATGGGATTTCTTTAGTTTCCTCTCAGAGTTCCCCGTCTGACTCATCAAGCAGAATAACTTGGTCATTCCTGGATTCTCTCCCCTGTAGAATAGATAAGGATATGTAATCTTAGGATGTAAACGTCATACACAGACTATAAAGTGGAACAAATAGAAATTTAAAGATACATTATTTCGTAGACAATTTATGCAAAGAGAAAACGTAAACAATTTTAAAAGGATGGAATTATGATATAGTAACTAATCTATATTAATTTTTCTAATTACATTGCGAAAGTATTCAAAAGAAGTTTGCCTGATAAAGAAATTTGTGCAAGCAGCGAATTTTAGGTCTTTCATTTTGCGAAATAAAAATTGTATTGGAGTGCTTAGCTGTTTCACTATTTCGTTAAAACTTTATTCCTAGATAAATTTATGCCTGAATTCCAAGGGGTTTTTTTTATCGAATGACAAATATGGATAATGAACATATCCCCGTATACAAGTTATTCTACAAGCAATGCGTTGATTCCTTTTACTTACATATCACATGTAGAAGATATTGTTTTCATTTTCGTGCATGAACATCGACGGCGGGTGCGGCTAGCCAACAGGGGATGCTTACTCCTCCTGGGCACCTGTCCCACCTCTAGCTTGCTAGGGGTCCGTCGATGCTTAAGTTGGGGCTCTATTGTGAGTGCTGTTGACATTATCCTAAGGGCCTTCTTTAACTTATTGATATGAAGTTATGTTTATAAATATTCTCTCTTGATAAAAGGGATTTTTGTATGTGAATCCTATTTTCAAAAGTACATTTGAAACTTTTATGTTTCAATGATGTGATATTGTTCTCGGTTTCTCCGTCTGTTTGTTCCCTTTTTCTCTTTTTAACCCCCCCCCCCCCCCGTGATCAATTGAATTACCCAAGACAATAGTGCACTATAATTTATTTTTAAAGATAAGGATGTGTTCCACTCTTTGCCTCCTGGCAGATTCGTATTATGTGTGTTTGTTCCGCTGTGATAATGTTGGAGATCTCCTCCTTATCTTACATTTGGCTCGTGGATAAACTTCTTTAAACATAACATTTCCAACAGCACATACCTCATTTAAAGTCTGTTTTATCTCATGGATTCTCCTTTCGTTTTTATGACAAAACCTGATGACGTAGGCCATGCTAATAATACAACCAGCTCCCATTATCCCGATGCCTATGGGAACCAATACGCTTATCAAATATTTTCTGTCCTGGAAATAATTGGAGATAAACTCACAATCTGATTACTTATCTGCCATTATAAGCCTTTTGGAGATTTACAAGTCTTAAAAATTGAATTTTCTAGATTCAATAATTCTGGATAATGAGGCATAGGAGCTTTCTGTATCGACTTGAAAATAGGAAATGATTTTACCTTCCAAATGAGAGCGCCAAAGGGACCATCTTCAAGGGGAACTAATAAATACAAAAAAACCTTTATTGAATTATGAATGTACACAAAATAGAATAAGCTTGTATGTTTGTTACGTTACAAGTTGACAAGGAAGAACATATAATTTGTTGAAAACTTTATGGATGCCACCAAAAAGATCTCCTCACGTGCACAGCTTAATAACACACTTTGTCTTGAAATTGGAGACAGACCCAACATGAACTATCCAAATATGGATTTTCTCAATTTAAATGCCAATGAAGTTTTGCAATTTGTCTTTTCTGTGGAATTGGAGTTATTGTAAATAGAATGAATTGAAACGCATTAAACACTTGTACTTTTGTAGCTATCGTTGACTAAAGTAATTTACTATTTATTGACAATCTATTCCAATCTTTTTAGTATTCTGGTCTGATAGATCACTAATTACTTTTTCATCAGGGAATTACTTGGTATGAAGCATTTCTATGTCCTCTATTGCTTACTCTGTTAGAGAAGAAATTGTCCCTTTCATAATACTTACTAGCGCAATAAATTTGAATTTGATAAAATATTAAAAATCGTTTAGCTATACCTTTTTTAATTGGATGCCATAAAATGAAACTTTTTTTTCAAATGTTTATGGAAAAAGGATGATGGACTTAATGATAAATCTTACTAATTGATCAAGGTTTCTGAACTACAATGGAGCAGTTTTTATATTTTTCAGACCTTTACTAAAACAGTTTCAGAACTACAGCTTTCCATGAAAAAAAATCACTTATTCATAAACAAAATACCTATTTATTCCTAATATTCTGTTCAAAACGAAAAGGATATCGGGTTTTGGCTTATCAATTGAAAAGGTAGAATCGATGAAAGAAAAATAATAATAAAAAATCCATGATCAAAAGGATTAGAAATTCTTGAAAAATATGAAACAGAACAATCTGACAAGAAAAGAAAAATCAGACAAACAGAAACAAAAAGGACAACTTTATCTAATTCACAATTTCCAGAGCCCAGTTCAAGTATGGGATATATGGCGCTATTAAAAACGTTCATTATCATATGTTCATTATCAAATAATATCACATGATTCATGTTACATGAACATATATAATCTAAGTAAGTCGGACCTTAAAGGAAGCTTAAAGCTTGTTTAATTTCTCTCGTTTCGTAATTCAAAAACAGGTGGGGATTCGCTCTCGGCACTGAATAAGAATTTAGATAGTAAGAATTATTTAAAAAAAAATAATTATTTATAAGTCGTGCCACCTTGAATAAATTCAATGAAGAAATTAGATGTATACAGTAATAAAAAAATGTTCACTCCTCCTGGGCAACTTGCCATGCCTCCATTTGGGGGTTAGCTAAAGACTTACACAAGTATGCCATATTCCACTGGGTCTTAACTCCTGAACAACGATTGATACTTCTTTGTTTGTGTACTTGAGTTGACTTACTTAGTTTTTAATTTTTGTTATGGTTTTTGTATGTACATTGGTTTTGATTTTCGGATTTTACATCTTTAGTGGGATTATTTTTCGCTAACTTTCATTCACTGTTATACAACTGGTGCTGGTGGCCCAATACGGGCAATTGTTACGCTGCTATCGAATAATGAATACTTACACATAAATAAGTCATTTTGCACATTTCGAATCATTATATTTTTTACACGATTTCTCAATTTAAAAAAAAAGCTTGGAAAAAATTATTAGAAGGGCAAAGTGTACTTTCAAGTATGTATCTAATAAGACAACTGCACATAGGCTATCATGCTCAGACCTTAGAAGTTATATAAGAAGACGTTATATAATTTCTTTGAAGGAAATTACCTAAATTCAAATGCCTTAAATAACGATGGGTGTATGATTTCCCAGATTTCAAGTGAGGCTGCTGCTTTTGATGCTGCCTATCAGTGGTATGTGAATTTTCGGCGGTGTTATTCGTAAACGAATCTGAAGATTCTGAAGTGATGGATGTAAAAGGCGTTGAGCTTTCATTACGTCCTATGTCACTAGAGGCTGTAGATATCTTGTCATTATCGTAATTTACCGTGTCGTTAACGACTTTTATTGAGAGAGTCTGAAGCCCCTCTGACTTGACCCCTTCATTAGTTCGTGAGTAATTCCAGTGTCGAATTTCATTTGTATTCTCTGTTGAGGTGGAATCCTGGACACGTATAATAATGGACTCCCTAGTAGACTCGGTCCTATTTCTATTTGTTCTGTTAGCATCATGCGTAGTTGATTTCCAATCATGATGTGTAACACTTTCTATCTCATCTCTTTGGTGATTAGTTTCTCCCCAAGATAAAGGGATGAAAATTGTCTTGTCCCGAGAAATTTCTTTACTTTTCCTGTTAATGTAAATTGGATGTGCCGTGGCAGAGCCACCATTAGGATATTGCGTTTTGTTCCAGACGCTCTCATTTCCGTTGCCTTCTTGTAATTGCTTTATGTCATTGAGGGCCAATATCTTGTTTCGAACACTCGTTGGGGAGAGTGTAGAGAAGAACTTTTCTCTACTAGAAACAAAGTTGTTCAGCAATATTGTTAATGACCATAAACTAACAGCTATAGCCATTTCCATTTACTTCAAGTCGATTTCTGAAAATGAAGAAACGTAATCGTGTGAAAAGATGAATAAACATAGAGAGAAATAATCCTCAGAAAGCATGCTTGAATGATTTGATGCCTTATATAAATTATTGGTCTAGAAAATTTAGAGTGATTTTTGGTCAAGGGGGAAGAAAGCTGAGTTCTCCATGGGAGATATACAGATGTTTTATATTGATTTTATCCATTCTAGTTGACCCAGGCATTTTTGTAAATATATATCTGCTCTTTTCTTTTTTATCCATTAATACTTTTGTTTTGCTTCATGTATATTTCAAGAATTTTTATGCCTATAAATAATGATTTTTGTATTTTAATTTTGGATTTATGTTTAACTTCATTCACTTATGAATATGTTTCTGAACACTAATCAAACGCTTATTCGTTGTTTGAAATTAAAAATGATCTTTGATTCTGTTTTGGGGTCTTGGTTTGGCGTTCATTCACTGATTTGAATCATACAGCAATATTTTTGGATTGGACAATTTTCATAGAAATATTTTGGTAATTTTTGGAGGATGTTCATTTCGTCTTTTTACAGGATGTTCAAATCGTTATATTCTTGAACAACACGTCAACCCAATTTCAATGCACCAGACACGTGTTTCGGACAATTAATCATTATTTTTCATTAGTAGTACTTCAAGACAACGTGACGTCATTTGACTTTTGAACTTTGTGCATCTACTTTGTAAAGTAGATACATAAACATTATGAAGAATGAATGATTTAGCAAGGGAAAAGGGAAATGGAAAATCAAGATGAATATAGAATTATAGATCAATGTAAGCACAACAAAGATTTTTTTTAATCTTAAAGTATAAGATTTGGATTATAAATATTAAGTAATGAAGCATTATTTTTTCATAAGGTCCATTATATCCGACCGAAGAGAGGAATACAACTCAGCTTGATGAATGATATCCTCCACAGATAACCAATAAAAGACGATGAGTGTGTAATAAGCGTATTATTGGAATTTCTGTTGCTTCGACATGGGATCACTCTGGCTTATTATTAAAGTACTTCTACTTTGCTGCTAGCCTGTTTACATCATTTCTTTTTTCTTTTCTATATTTGAAACAAAATCTTAAGTTATTTCATTATCATAAGCATCGTTTTCAAACATCAACTTTTTGTGATTGATTTCGGTCGAACGATTTTTCTCTCTAAATTCCTAACATACATCGACACAGACTGTTTCTAGCACAGAGAGCATTTGGTAAATCAGGACATATTAGGACTATACTGCACACTGAATCGTATGTTAATCTGTGTTTCTCTTTTCCAATGCAATAACTATTGTTTTTGCTTTTGAAACCTACATAAGATGCAAAAGTTTATTACATACCCTTCTACAAGAAAGGAGGACATGCAAGTTGTCACGACAGTTACACTTACTGTAAGCGACTATTTTTCTACGTCCAAATAAAGCAAATAAATCATATAGATATAAAATGCTCATCATGTGCACTCTATCTTCAAGGTGTTCATCGTTTTCTATTCGAACACTTTGCAAGTTGAACATTTACCCATTTCTGAATGTTGTTTCTAAATGGAAATGAGTATAGAAATCCAATGAAGCGAGGTATCCTATATAATACTTTTATACCTTGCATGACCATTTTATGAAATGTAAAATACAAACAATCAGGAAGGCTACAATTACATAAATTTTGATCAGCCTAAATAAAAACTGTGAAGAGTCTAACGAAATTTCATTCTAAAATCTCTAGTAAATTTGTGCACTTCTGAAGCTAAACTTGGAAGATAAATTTGATTGGCAAGAAAGGCGTTTATTGGAAATTTTGCAGTTGATCTCAGACTTAATCCTATAGAATTAAATTGAATTGACAAAACGATGTTACGGAAATGCCCAAACAACTTTGGTTTTTACCAGGATATTTGTAAATGAAGATGCTTTGAAATTTATTTAACATCATTTCATAGAAAACAAAAGACATGACGTCATACTAGTCCCAGCTATAAGTGAAAACGGATTTATATTTTGCTCTAACTATTAACGAAGAAATTTTTTTCCTGCGGAGCAATTATTAAGGAAATCATGAAATAATACTGAAATTCAAATGAGTAATTTCATCTATCACCTGCACAAAAATGTTACGCGTGAAAAATGACAGATTCAAATTCTTTGTAATTCTGTATTGGCTTGAACAGGAAGTCATTGTCTGTGAAGATAAAATTTTGCATGTAGAAACTTTAAAAGCTATTTTTTTCATGATATTACGGTAATGTAATAAAAGAATCGATCAATGTTCAGTTCTTGATTGTGTATTATGACTTGATTGATTCAAGTAATAACCCTATACCACAAGTATCTAAAGCGACTGTTGAATAAATGTCGTATTTGCACGCAACATTCACATAAGATGCGCATTTGAGCCAAAGAAACTCTTTCATCACTTAGCATGTTAGACTTCATAAGATCAACAATACCATATTTGATACATACACCGTCCGAAATATTTTATTTCTCTCAACCTGGATACTTTGAATATCCTCATCGAGGAAAATTGTTTGGTAGAATTTAAAACTAATCATACGTAGATGGGACTTTAGTATAAAAAAACGCTTTTGAGATTTTATTTTGTATTGGATGTCATTGAAAATAAGTAGTCAAGAAATTGCACAACCTAAGCACTAAGAAAATTAGAACGAAATGTAGAAACAGCGAAAATTATAACATCTAAACCCATTCAATGCCTACTCAGGGGAAGAAGTAACCCGGGGAGGGGAAGCATCTTCAGCGATATAACAACAACCATTATCTTTGAAATTTTGTCCTGTTTCGATTGATTTGACTTCAGAGTCTATTCTGATGTTTTCGATTTCAAATATCTTTCAATTGTTAAAAAAAGGATTCAGACAAATTCTATTTCATTCAGCGTAAAATTGTTTAGCTCACGTGTTGAGATTTTTCCAGCATCCGGACGTTTACGTTGTGTTTCCCATTTCTCTGTCTTAATTCTATGAAAACTACATAAACAAATGAAATTTATTGTTGATCTAAGGATCAATGATACCCCCGCCCGGCATATTTTACATAAAAGCAATGTATAAAAGTTGGAAGGGGCACAATTCAACACAAAATTAAGGAACATGACCCTTTATTTGAATTTGATCTGTATTTCTCAATGTAAAGCTATATCTAAGAAATAAATATACTCCCTGTTACAGTTTTCATTTAAATGACAGGCAAGCACAAAATATTGATTTTTTTCCAACTTTAAAGGGGCACACCTCTGCATAAAATTGAGTCATATTCACTTTTGGTATAATGATGTTGAATATATTGGTGTTGAATTTATAATCTGTAACAGTTGTCCTTCTAATGTCCAGAAACCACAAAACTGTGAATTTTTCTAAGTTTCAAGGGGCATAACTCTGCACAAAATTGAGGGACAGACCCATATTCGAACTTGACCTGTATTTCTTGGTGTAAGACCTATATCCAAGAAATGAATGGATTATCTGTAACATTTTACCTTTAAATGTCCGGAAACCACAAAATTTTGAATTTTTCTAAGTTTCAAGGGGCATAACTCTGCACGTAATTGAGGGACATGACCTATATTCAAACTTGACCTGTATTTCTTGGTGTAAAAGCTATATGCAAGAAATGAATTGATTATCTATAACGGTTTACCTTTAAATGTCCGGAAACCACAAAATTTTGAATGTTTCTAAGTTTCAAGGGGCATTACTCTGCACGTAATTGAGGGACATGACCTATATTCGAACTTGACCTGTATTTCTTGGTGTTAAAGCTATATGCAAGAAATGAATTGATTATCTATAAAAGTTCTCCTTTAAATGTCCGGAAACCACAGGTGGGACGGACGCACGCACGGACACGCGGACGGACAAGTGCATCACTACATACCCCCACCATTTTATGGCGGGGGTATAAAAATGAAATAAAAATAAATCAAGAGCTTTTTAGTCGTTAAGTTAGATCGATAATGAATAATCGACCATTATCAGAGAATTTGTTCCGCTATCGTTAGTGCAGGTTAGTCTTGCTGGAGATCTTCGTCGTGATGGTAAAATACAATCATATCATCATCATGTTTAACGTCTTCAAATTCATTAGCATCATTTTAGAGCAGATCAATTTACAGCACCAGACATCACATTTCATAAAAACATCTTTGAATTGTACATAGCCTTATCAAAATTATCTTAAACATGAAGACAACAGGAAAAATATCTCTTTCGTAAGCTGCAACTTAATAGGAAAGTAAGATAACGAAGAAAAATGTTATTGAGGATAACTGACGAGGGTTTAGTACCCGAAATGTGCATGTCAGGTCCATGCTCAAACTGCTATTGAATTTGCAGACGTTTAACATTAACCTAATACTCAAATATTGAATATTTATATAATGGTGAAGCACATTTCCAGGAAAACATGGTAAGGCTATAAGGTGGCTACATTTTTTACCACGCGCGTGTCTCAGCCGTTAAATATGTCTTCATTAGATCTTACTGAGGACTCTTATCCCCCCAGTATATCAAATAAACTTTGTATTATTCTGTACAAAGGACCAGCATGATTCTACTTGAAATTTGATAAAGTCTAGCATCGTGTTTGATACTTTTACCCTCGTATAAACTGAAGTCCCCATGGACGTATAAGGCGATGACAATCTGAGTAAGACTTTTATCACACCGCCTATTTCTTGTGGGGATTCCATGATGTAGTTACTTCTGAAGCCTAATAAATGTCAGCAATTGCGTAAGATACCACCTTAGAGACAATCAAAAACCAAATCAGTCCGCAAAAGAACATTCATCTTAAAGCTGAATAAACGTAAATGAATTTATTTTCAGAATAGAAATATCAAATTACCCGTATCTGAATACACGTGTTTGCTCTGTTGTTGTTATAATTTCTTTGCTTCATATGCGCATTTCAACAAGTATTTTATCATCAGTGATGTACGGGACCGAAACTGATTAAATTAGATAGTGAATGTATGAAGAGGGAAATTCTAAATGTGACCTATTTTATGATGATATGATTTGATGATTATTTATAACAAAGAACAAATTAATGAGAAAACCATGCCATCAGGAAGTTACCTTTTTGAAATAAGTTATCTTTTTTAAAATAAGTTATCACATCTTTTTAACGGAAAATTGAAACACTTGGCTACAATATAGTCCACGTGTAAAGATAAAGTTGAAATTATCAATATTGAAATTATAAGTTCTATTGTAATAATTTCCTTGCACCGTATGCATATTTCAACGAGTAATGTACGACTATTCAATGACGTTCATGTCGAAAAAGTGAAAATCCAAATAATGATGATATGAACATTGAAAGTACATTTCTATCTATAACAGATAATTTCGAGAAAGATATACCCTATTAAAGAAAGTATAAAAGACGGGGGGTTTCAACAACATAAATTACATTATCTAAAGAATGGAAATTTTCTTCATTATAATATAAAAAATTGTTCTATGCAGTACACAGAGAGATCTCCTATTTTCAACATAGAAGAAAACTTACTTGCGTTCGGAGACTATGCATACAAATGACTTTATATATTATGGAAACAACAAAAAGGTCAATGTAGCAAACGTGCGTGATTTTTATAATAAGCATTC
The DNA here is from genome assembly GCA_028142955.1 of Pinctada fucata. NCBI lineage: Eukaryota > Metazoa > Mollusca > Bivalvia > Pterioida > Pteriidae > Pinctada > Pinctada fucata. The sequence goes on from AP027107.1 coordinate 51,287,109, forward strand.
ATCCAATTTCCCTGACCCATTTTGCAATTCCTGTCACATACCATATTATTCAATAATTCCTATCAATAATGTAACCTTTCTGACGGAGAGAAGTCTATTGATGACAGTAACAAAGACTTATGATCAGTCGTCAAGCAACCTCATTTATAAACGAGAAATACAGGAAGAGCGATCATCAGACAAACAACTTCAACAAACAATACTGGTACTTGACCAATCTACAGTCTTGTACAAGCGAATTGTTAGAACTTGCACTCTGACTGACTGTGACGACGGGACTCCATGACGGGCCCTGTCCAAACCTCTTTAGAGAAGACTGGGCCCCGACCACCTGTCCTCTCTAAATGTCGGTCGGACTCCTCGGATGGTAACATACATGAACTCGACAGAGCACGGATTTTATTACGTACGCCCTCTTTTTATATCCATTTACATATCCAACTGTGTTGCTTGGGCCTCTGCGTTTTGCGGTCTTGTTTGTGTGTGGTCATCTGAGGTGGTTGTCTTACGCCAAAATCGTACATTCCCCGAGACGTCTGGGAAATCGGAAAAATGGGAGGGTTGTGGGCACGTCATCCAGGATAACCACACCATTTGTTACCTGTGTAGCAGATGGCCGTCCTAAGTCGGCACCGGTTGCCCATTGGTCTCGTTGGTTTATGTGTAGTCCTTTGTGTTAATTGTTTCTATGTCGTGTGTCTCTTTTTTCGTCTCTTGCTGTACCCGTCTTCTCTGTGTTTGCGCTTCGGGTGTTTTGGTATTTTGTTGTTGGTACTGCAACCAGGTCTTGTTGGAGATTCCCTTTCTTCTTGACAATGATACACAACAAATCCTCACCGAGCGGCAAAACAAACTATCAAGGTAGGTACACCTTTTCAGAAAACATGAAGAACAATACATTAAACTGAGAAAACGGTGCCATATTTACTTTTATTAAAATCCGTTGTTTTCCCCTTCAGGAATGCCCTGGACCCCTTGGACAGGGACCCTAGTCGCTCTCCCAGACTCATTGACTTTCTGATATTCACTACATCCCCCATTTCAAATTTTAATATCTCTGTCTTTTCGTTCGTTTGAATGACTGTTATATATGCACAGATATGATTTTTAAAAACATCGTAATTCCCTTAAATTCTAGAATCAGTTTTAGCATTAAAATGAGACAGTCTCCAAGAATAACCCAGAAGCTAAAAGACGACGTACAATACTTTATCAATCGCAGATTTTCGAGGATTCATGAAATCGTTTCATGGCAAAAACTTGAGCAAAGCAAGCATTATGAATAATGTAAGAATACAGCAATTTGTTATTTGACAACGTTATATCACGACGTGATCAGAACGTCACATGACGTCAAAGTCAGTGAAGCAGAAAGCTTACCTACGTGTTTTCAAATTGCTATAAAATCGCAACGGAATATCCGATTCTCAAAATTTAAACTGATTTTCATTCTGTAAATCTTGTATTTTCATTGTTCAAAGTTTGCTTCATTTCTCAGATAGGGCCGATTTTGGCCAATAACGTACCTTCTCCTTTGGCTGTGTCTGAGAACCATTTTGGCATTAAGTACCACTGATGAGGATTTACTATCCGAAACACTTGTCTGGTGCATTAATATTGGTTTGAAATGTTATTCAAGAAGGTTAAGAGTTGGAACACATCCATCTTCTTATTATCAACACTTATTTTCTTTTGCAGAGTGGAGCAGTTGAACAAGCTCCCCTTGGTTTCAAGTGTAATAATTTCTTCTGTCTAGCTCTGTCGCCTGAGAGAAGCTTTGTTTTTTGCAAAAAAAATAAACTAGAGGACGCTACTAAAATATTCCGCGACACACAGCTGTTGTAAATACAACGTGATTTCTCACTGTAAAGGTACGTGGTATAACAAACATGCGGGGTCCTAGGAAAGTATAGCCATGAACTAGCATGGCTTTGATCATTTGCCTCCTGTACAACAGCAGTTACTCAGGGGAACGAGAATGGTTCAGCCATTTCTTTATTACCGATGGGCTTGAAAATCACGTATAGTTATCGAAACTGTCACGATTAATATTCGTAGAAGAAACATGAAATAAAACATTGGGCTCCTGGACGGCTTGGCGGAATTCTATGAATCAGTTCTGAAGTAGATGCCAAAACTTTGTCATCCAAAAAAAAGGTGAACTGCGGTTTTTGTTCTCATTACACAGCCAATTGTGCCTCATATGAAATTCATGTGAAATTTACATGAACTTTACATGAAAGTTCACATGAAATATGTTTGTGACCGACTAACATCGTCACTGAGGAAGTTCTACGGTCGATATGGGGAACTCGTCATACACTGTGATGTCCCACTATCCAGAATGGTGGATGATATTCTGTCATAGACCATTTGAACCATCCAACCAAAGATTGTACTCTATATCTTCCAAAATGGAAGTAACCAGATGTGACAGTTCTACCGAATTGAAGCGACGGGTGTTGCATGCAAGCAGGAGATACTTACTCTTCCTGGGCACCTGGTCTCACTCTCATGTCGGGAGTTCGCTTCTTTTCATATGGTGGAGGTTTTTGTTTTTGTTTGCTTTGGTTCCTGGTTTATCCTGATTTTGTATGCCTTCGGTTTCTGATTTTCTGAATTATCGATTTTGTACTGTAGACAGGGATATGGTCATTATCCATATTTGTCATTTATTTGAAATGAGCACGAACATGAAATTTACATGATTTTTTTCAGATGAAATTCATGTGAAGATTTTTACATGGATGTTATGTAAATTCAGTTTCCTGTGAAGGTCACTTAGAAAAATTCATGTGAAATTCATGTGAAGGAAATTTATGTGAAATTCATGTGAAATATTTTTCACATAAATCTTATGTGAAATTTATATGAATTTTACATGAACTTTCATGTGAAATTTACATGATGCTCATTTCATATGAATTTCATGTGAGGCACAATTGGCTGTGTAGATATGGAGAGTCATAGATTACCTATTGTTTTCTGTGAGGATTTGTGACATACATAAGAAAAATATTGATGTAAAGGGAATGCATTTGTGCAGAGGAGGAAAAGTAATTTTTTACATAAAAAGAAGGCATTTTAAGAACTGGGAACTCCTTTAGTTTACAACTGTATTGATCTCACAGGTTTCTTTGACAGTTTTATGTTCAGAGAAAACAATTATCAGAAAAGCCTTAAATCATTTTGTCGCAAACACACTTTGGTTTGTAACTTAAACACAATATTTACATTTCATCTCGCTCTTTTACAAATAAACTCATTTTGATGCGTAACAGGGGGTTTGATGAAGTGTCCTCTGTGAATATCGAACACTTGCGTTAAGAAAGGACCTTCGTGCTTCCATTTGTTGTCAAAATGGCTGAATGGAAATGTTGTAAAGCATACAATTCATAGTTATTAAGGATTCCGACCATTCCGTCGGAATCCTTTCTGTTATTGCAATGTCTTTTCTTTATTCTTATTATTAAGGATTCCGACTATTCCGTCGGAATCCTTTCTGTTATTGCAATGTCTTTTCTTTATTCTTATTATTATTCTTATTATTATTATTATTATTATTTTTATTCTTACCCCCTCATCATTTCCAGAGACTTTATTCAAAGGTCTTTTAACACAGAGCAAAAGGGATGGTGCCATCAGAAAGAGCATACCAAGATCTTCTTTAACTATTTTTTGTTTGTCGATAAGCTCCCCAATGCCCCCGCTAGAGGTCATCAAAGGTCAAATCTTTAAACACTTATAACTCCTAAACTAACCGTACGATTTGAACGAAATTTGTTTTAAAACGTTCTTTGGGAAAATTGTAAACTTTTATACGCTTACATGCTCGATAAAATATTTATGGTTTTCGCGCTATTCCGAGTTGAAAATGGAACTTTAAATTGGCACAGTGCCAATTTCTACAGTTTTTGAGATTTTGAGCTGAAACTTTGATAGTAGGTTACTTATAGGTAGTCATTTAATGTTGACCTACTTTCAAGGTCAAATTTTCATTCTTAAGGTCACAACAAACTTTTGCCTATAGAACAAAAACTATTTGACCTTCAGAGTTCAAACTTCATTCATATTATCGTTAAACAAAGCTCTTGCACCTTGACCTTGACCCAAGGTCAAATTCTAATTCTCAAGGTCAGAGCAAACTTTTGCCTATAGAACAAAGACTGTAAGACGTTCATAGTTCATACTTTACACATATAATGCTTGGGCCCAGCTCTTTCACCTTGACCTTGACCCAAGGTCAAATTCTCATTCTCAAGGTCACTACAAACTTAAGTCTATAAAACAAAGACTGTTTGACCTGGGGAGTTCAAACTTTACACAAATGTTCCTTGCATCAAACCCTTTCACGATGACCTTGACCCAAGGTCATTTGTTTCATTTCAAGGTCATAACAGACTTTGTTTGATTAGATATTGAGCTTTGCTCAGATTAAAATCAATCGTGATGAGAATAATCACAATACTTATTTTTCATCCAAGACATCGGTTCAAGGTCAAATAATCTTTCTCAATGTCATAACAATCATTTACTCTTGTAGAATTAACACTTTTTGTCCTATACTATTTATTCTTTACACAAGTAGTCCTTCTTATTTGAACTTAACATAGTGTAAGAAAGATAACTCTTTTCTTCTTGTTCTCTGTTTCTTTTTTTTCCTAAGTAGCATTACATATCTGTACTTTCATGTTGTTGTCATTTTCTATTAATAGAAATTATCTCATTGCAAAATCATTGTGCAATTCTGTTTTGAGAAAGTAATTGTAAAGGATCTAATATTGATAGAGCATGGAATTTAAAGCTTTCGTAAAAATAAAAGGTATTTATTATTGTTTTCTTCTATTTTGTTGATAAATATAATAAGAGTCCCAAAGTAGACATAAGCTCATTCGACTCATTTGCTGAAGTGAATAAGGTACTAAAGCAACTATTTTTTTTTCCTTCTTCTTTTTTTCGGATTTTAACATTTCAGTTCCGAGGAAGGTCTTATAAAGGAGGAATCCGCCTGTTGCTTGCAACAGTAGCCATCTAGTTATTCTTATTATTATTATTATTATTATTATTTTTATTCTTACCCCCTCATCATTTCCAGAGACTTTATTCAAAGGTCTTTTAAGACAGAGCAAAAGGGATGCTACCATCAGAAAGAGCATAACAAGATCTTCTTTAACTATTTTTTGTTTGTGGATAAGCTCACCAATGCCCCCGCTAGAGGTCATCAAAGGTCAAATTTCTAAACACTTATAACTCCTTAACTAACCGTACGATTTGAACGAAATTTGTTTTAAAATATTCTTTGGGAAAATTGTAAACTTTTATACGCTTACATGCTCGATAAAATATTTACGGTTTTCGCGCTATTCCGAGTTGAAAATGGAACTTTAAATTGGCACGGTGCCAATTTCTACAGTTTTTGAGATTTTGAGTTGAAACTTGGATGGTAGGTTACTTATAGGTAGTCATTTAATGTTGACCTACTTTCAAGGTCAAATTTTGATTCTCAAGGTCACAAGAAACTTTTGCCTATAGAACAAAGACTATTTAACCTTCAGACTTCAAACTTCATACATACTATCGTGAAGCCAAGCTCTTTCACTCTGACCTTGACCCAAGGTCAGATTTTGATTCTCAAGGTCACAACAAACTTTTGCCTATAGAACAAAGGCTGTTTGACCTTAAGAGTTCAAACTACATACATATAATTGTTCCGTCAAGCTCTTTCATCTTAACCTTGACCGAAGGTCAAATTTTCATTTTCAAGGTCACAGCAATTTTTTCCTACAGAACAAAGGCTATTTGACCTTCTGTGTTCATACTTTACACATATAATGCATGGACCCAGTTCTTTCACCTTGACCTTGACCCAAGGTCAAATTCTCATTCTCAAGGTCACAACAAACTTTAGTCTATAAAACAAAGACTGTTTGAACTTGAGAGTTCAAACTTTACACAAATACATGTATTCCTTGCATCAAATTTTTTCACCATGACCTTGAGCCAAGGTCATTTGTTCGATTTCAAGGTCACAACAGACTTTGGTTGATTAGATATTTAGGTTTGTTCAGATTTAGATTAATCGTGATGAAAATAATCACAATACTTATCTTTCATCCATGACATTGATTAAAAGTCAAATAATCATTTTCAAGGTCATAACAATCATTTACTCTTGTACAATTCACACTTTTTGTCATATACTATTTATTCTTCACACAAGTAGTCCTTCTTATTTGAACTTAACATAGTATAAGAAAGATAACTCTTTTATTCTTGTTCTCTTGTTTCTTTTTTTTTTTCTTAGTAGCATTACATATCTGTACTTTCATGTTGTTGTCATTTTCTATTAATAGAAATTATCTCATTGCAAAATCATTGTGCAATTCTGTTTTGAGAAAGTAATTGTAAAGGATTTGATAATTGATAGAGCATGGAGTTTAAAGCTTTCGTAAAAATGAAAGGTATTTATTATTTTTTTCTTCTAGTTTGTTGATAAATGAATAAGAGTCCCAAATTAAACAATAGCTCTTTTGACTCATTTGCTGAAGTGAATAAGGTACTAAAGCAACAATTCTTTTTTCCATCTTCTTTATTCGGATTTTAACACTTCACTTCCGAGGAAGGTCTAATAAAGGAGGAATCCGTCTGTTGCTTGCAACAGTAGCCATCTAGTTATGATCTCAAATTGTATCTTTTTTTCTGTTTTCATAGAGTAGTATTCTTTAACAAAAACTCCATACATGCATGTTTCGAACATCATATCTTCATCGGTGATTTTTTTGTGTCTGAAAGCCGATTAGTTCAGTCATCTTCGTTTTTGTATTCATGATATCAGAACTGCAATGTGATCGCGATTTATTTAACCTCTACTTTATATTACTTTTTACTATTTTGGATACTTGTCATTTCACACTAAAATGTCTTCTAAATTAGGAGGTTAACATCCTAGTACTAGCCATCCAATGCTTTTATTTTTCATGCTACTGAATACACCTACAATAAATTGGAGCTTTTAAATCTTTAAGCTAGAACTGCCCTAAAGTAAACGAATATAATTCGTCTACTTTAGGGCAGTTCTAGTTTAAAGGTTTTTTAGCGGGACGTTTTTCTCTAAACTGATTCATTTATCACATAACAAAGAAAGCTCTGGTCATAAGGAATCTATATGTGAAATATCAAAGCCCTATCCCTAATATTTTAAAAGTAAGTAAAAGGCCAAGGTCACTATTTCAAAAGTCATGGTATCAAATGAAAGATTCGTTAAGAGAAATATATATGTGAAATATCAAAACCCTATTCCTTATATTTAAAAGTAGGTCAAAGGTCAAGGTCACTAGATCAAAAGTCATGATATCAAATGAAAGCTTTCGTGATCGGGAATATGTGTGAAATATCACAACCCAATCCGTTATAATTTAAAAGTAGGTCAAAGGTCAAGGTTAAGGTCTCTCGGTCAAAAGTCATGGTATCAAATGAAAGCTTTCGTCATTAGGAATATATATGTGAAATATCAAAGCATATTCCTCATAGTTTAAAGGTAGGTCAAAGGTCAAGCTCACTAGGTCATGTCTTGGTATAAAAAGAAAGTACTTGTGATGGTGAATGTATGTATGAAATATTTAAGCCTTATCACTCATATGTGAAAAATGATATGCTTAAAGAACTTCTTAACCAAAATAAATCTATAAGGTCAAAATTAAAGGTCAAGGTCACTAGGTCATATGTCTTGATATCAAAATGTAGTTCTTGTTATGGTGAATGTATGTATGAAACATGAAAGCCCTATCACTTATACTTGAAGGGTTATCTGCTTTAAGAACTTCTTGACCGGACGGAAGAAGAAACGGACAGGGTGTTTCCTATATATCCCCAAACTTTGTTTGGGGGGTATAAAAATAGATGAAAGGAGGGGATCTCCAACAACACTCGGGGTAGTACCAACAGCAAAACCAAAGAAGGTAAATTGTTGGAATTTTCTACATGTAGATATTTTTTCTGATTTTTTTTTTATTAAAGGCTAGTATTTTAAAAAGAAAAGATACAACAGTTTAAAGATATTACTGCCGACATTGATGTTCTTAATACGTTCCTTTTTATTTTATATATTTTTTCTTTTATTCATTTTTTGATCACGCATGTATTCGATTATTTCCTTTTATCAGTTCTACATGCCCATCTGCTGGAAAATATGAGCGTTCTTTATGATATTAATCAAGTCGGTTTTATCACACACAGGGTCTATATAAACCATACCGTATCAATATGAGAGCAAACTCAATGTTCCGTTAATAACAGCAGTAATGAACATGCCTTTCAACATTTTCAAAATGTCCTCAAAGATTCATAAAGTCCAATTTTCCATATTATCTTGAAAAGAAAAAGGAAATGAGCCCTAGCATTTTGAATTTCGCATTGCTTTTGCTAAATCATGCTAAAAGATCTAGGAAAAGATACTTTTTATTAAGACCAGTAGAACAGAAGACTTGACAAGGAATAATGCAATCGACATTATATGACAAACACTATCAGCTTTACAACCATTCATTTGAGAAAGTCATCACTTGGAAGGATTTTATTTACATAAATGTACTGCACTTAATTACACAAAATTACAACATTACGATTAAAATCTCTGCTGAGTTGTTTTATAAAGGAAAAAGGATTTTTTTTTTTGGGGATGGATTTTGCTTTCGTTCATTGTCTTTCACGTTTATTCCTTACAACGAGACCTTTCAATTTGGTATTCCACTTTTGAACAAAACATGTATCGTCATTTATACATATACTCCAAGCAAATGAGGATATAACCACAATGAAAATCCCTAGATATGGTCTTGCATGTGAAAAGTTTCCGTGTTCTTTTCCAGGAGCTTTTGTATTTTTGTATTTTGTATATCCACCCTGAAGTGCATTGTATATACATTTGCATTGCATTATTAGTTACCTAGTCATCTAGTGACCTAGCATATATGGGATGATACAAGGTCACTAGGTTTTATACCGTCCAGTTTAAAACCTAGTAATCTTGTATCATCCCCTACCAGGTCATCACTAGATGACTAGGCAAGGAGTTTATCCCACCGATGACCTATTTTGATAATTTTCATTAAGTTTTTGAAAGTCATTGTCTGATCATGCTACGTCAACATGAAGATAACATCGTGACGTTACAGAGGTCTGGTATAAAAGGCTAGGCACCCGGTGTAAGATATACCACGTCTTCATGTGACCGTTTTTAACCATTCGCTTTCCAGGCTAACTTTGTTCTTTCGGATAAGCTTCTCAGTCAGGTATACATTTGTGATCGACTAACATCGTCGCTGAGGAAGTTCTACTGTCGATACGGGGAACTCGTCATACACTATGACGTCTCATTGTTCAGAATAGTGAATGATATTCTTTCCTAGACCATTTGAACCATCCAACCACAGCACAGACTATACTTATATCTTCCGAAATGGAAGTAACCGAATGTGATATTTCTGCCGAATTGAAGCGGCGTATGTTGCATGCAAGCAGGAGATGCTGACTCTTCCTGGGCACCTGGTCTCACTCCTAATTGTGAATTCGCTTCTTTTCATGTGGTGGAGGTTTTTGTTTGTTTGCCTTTTCGGAACTAGCCATTTCACCGATAAATATTATCGAAATTAAAGGAGTTTAACATCTTAGCACCATCTGTTCAATGCTATTTGAACATAGATTTTATTTGGATATGCTACTGAATCGACCCTACAGGAAATTTGGAGCCGCGCACTCTCTGTAATGTAAATATACAAATCTAAATTCAAAAAAATTAAAGAGGGTGCTACTGAAATGATTTTTGGTTGCTCCGCTGGAAGCATCACTGAAGAGAATTTAATATTCGAAACACGTGTCTGGTGCATGGAAATTGGTTTGGAATTTTCTTCAAGAAGGTATAGAGTTGGAACCCTTCGACATTTTTTATTTGGTTCCTGTCTTATCTTGAGCATAAAGAAATAAAGAAGAGACCTGAACTGTATTGTTGTTGTTGTTGTTTGTTGCTGCTGTTATATTTGCTTCTTTCTTTTTACACAAATTAGAATCTCTACATAAGTATCTTTTGTCATTCCCATGCAATATTACTGGCTGACATGCGATTCCAAGTGGCGGCGGTATCACTTTACTTGATAGTGCAATAACCATAGATTAGAACAGTAAGTGACAAGATATGTCATTAGTCAACTATCTGTACGTCCACCAGACTGTGGGCGTGTATTATTGACGATCAACTCGCGCCATCTCGGGCAATCAAGGGATTCAAAGACTTCGTTTTAACAATAAATCTATGGAATTAAGTGTAAACGAGTCCTTTATTAAGTTTTACAAGCACATCCCAGGAGCTCAATATCAGGGATTCGAGATTCGTAACTTGCATGTCTGTTTCGTTTGCATTAGTTTTTCGCAGAGGGTTTGTCTTGCAGCAGACTTTAAATACTTCGTTCTCTTGGCATCCAAAGCATGAAATTTAATCAAATATTTTTTTCCAATAGATTAATTTTTCTGTCTGAATACCGGTGATATTTTTTTTATTTTGTTATGACTAGTTTCAGTCGATTCCTGTTATCTTCTCACGAGGAAATATTTACTTTCCTACAGTCAGAAATAGCACAGCTATATTTCAATTCGTTTAACAAAACAACTTAATCATATTCTTTTTATTTTATGTTTTACCTTCTGCTTTTATTAATGGGGGTACCATGATACATGAAATATGAATACGATTGTTTCGTAACATTGGGTTAATATACATAAAGTGTAAGGGATTTTGGCTTATATACCATGGCTATATATCATGGTATAGGAAATATAAGAGCAAAAGATGAAAGAGACGATTGATAGCATTTACACCGCTTCATTTATAGATATCATGTTATCTTTTGGCGGCATGTGTCAACTTAATACTTCAATGTTTGACAAACGTGACTACTTTGACTTCTATGACTACTTTGATTACAATTTCCAATTTCTAACTAATAACATTAATTCATCTCTACCCATTTCTATCCATTGTGTATTCATATCGCAATTGCTATCATTTTGAAGACAACGCTAAAACTACAACGACTTCATTCTGTGGGCATAGTGTCTTATCGATAAATTATATTTGTCAGCAACTTGCTTAGTCACAAAAGATAAATTCTGGACGATGCAATGGAAATATAAAATAGTTTATCGTCCAGTTTTTCACAGTGTTTACAGATATTTCAGATTATAACGATGCAAAATAGGGAATAGAATTCGATATATTCTTCGGTATCAACATTTTCTGTATGGCTGAAGTCATGGATGTTGTTAGAAAGCAGAATATACTTATTCTCCCTGGGCATCTAACTAATCTTTAATGGAGGATAACTTTACAGAAAGCTTTGGTTGCTTTGTTTGACTTCCGTTTTTTCTTGTTTCATTTATTGATTTAGATTTTTTTAATTCTGAATTTGGTTCATTAAGAAATTGATACTGCTTGTCCAGAGCAATTACACACATTAATCCTCGCTGTAAAATTCGTTGCGAGTGACACTGCCTTGAATAAATTGAAGACACTATAATTCATAACTACAATTCCAGTTTTTTCAAAGCTTGTCAGACTCAATCATTTAAAAAAAAAGACACACACTGAAATCTGACGAATACTATACCATCATAAAAATTGCTCCCACAAAAAACATTAGAAATAATTAAATATTCCGCAAAGAAGAGAAAGTGAATTCTCAATGGAGATGAGGTCATGTGTCCAATGCATCTCTTGTTTGCTTGCAACACCCGTCACTTTGGTCGTAGTATCAATTGCGATATGAAAACACCATAAGAAAAAGACGAAGCGGTTTATTAATCTGTATTTCTATACTACACTGTACGAAGGAATAACAAGAACACATTTGAATGACCTCACCGAAATTATTCAATTAAGGGGGTCCAGAACAGTATCCGAAAGAACCCCATCGGAAAGCTCTAGATCAATTTTGACTTCATAATAGAAACAGCGACAATGGCGCGTTTTTCACAAGAACTTCAGCATTAGGTAACGTAAAAATAACCGAGACCAAGTCCTTATTTGTTATATCATATAACTAATCTTAAGAACACATACGATTAAAATAGTGATTCAAAGCAATATGAACATATCATTTTTGATCAAGAATTCAACAATTAATTGTTCTTTTTTGTGAAAAGCGATCTAAACTTTTAAAATTAAACAAAATCGCTATCCTAATTTTTATCATAAATACTGAAATCGGGAAAAATAGCACACCGAGTCATTATTTTCCGTCAGCGGTCATTATCGGAAAATGATGACTCGCGCAACAGCCAATCAGAATCGACGTTACATTCTGGTTATATAATGTTAAAAATTAACAACTCAAAGATGTTCTGACAAAGACAAATTTATCTCCTTTCGACATTTTCTTTTAAAAGGCTCACTGTCCGAGCGGCTCACTTCGGAAACTGGATAAACGCGATTTGGATAACTTCGTCATGCAAATTATCAATGAGTAGATCTTAGTCGTAAATTTTGGTATATGTTACATGGTCGATGCTTTATGCAATCATATTATACAGACAAAATAGATTTTAGATTGGGCGTGTTCAATGTTAAATTTCAGCGTGACATCGCCGAGTTTAAAATTGAGCCTCTTGAGAGCGTCACGATGTCAAGGGAAAAATTAGCATGGGAAATGACCCATCTAAAACTTGTTTTATCTATAAAGTTTGATTGCGTGAACGGACTATCATGTAGCTTATACCGAAATTTACGACTAAGCGAGAGCTATTCAGTTTCATTTGAATTTTAGCATTATGAAATTATCAAAATCGCGTTTATCCAGTTTTCAAAGTGTATATATGTTCCAACTCTATACCTTCATGAAGAAAATTCCAAACCAATTTTTCCTGCACAAGACACGTGTTTCAAATATCAAATTCTCATCAGTGATGCTTCCAGCGGAGCAACCAAAATTCTTTTCTGTAGCGCCCTCTTTAATGTTTTGAATTTAGATTTGTATATTTTCTTTACAGAGGGTGCGCGGCTCCAAATTTCCTGTAGGGTCGATTCAGTAGCATATCCAAATAAAATATGTGTTCAAAATAGCATAGGAGGATGTTAACCTCCTTTAATTTCGGTGATAGTTTTGAATGGAATGACAAGATTTCGAAGTAGCAAAATAATATCTATGATGTCAAATCGATAAAGGGCCAAAACAAAGCTTCTCTCATGCTACAGAGCTGGAAAGAAGTAATTAATACACTTATAAACATCAGGTCATGGGGAACGATTTAAACTGCTTCAAAATGCAACATGAAATAAGTGTTTATAATAATAATACGAAAGTGTTCCAACTCTATACCTTCATAAGGAAAATTCCAAACCAAATCTTCCTGCACAGACACGTGTTTCGAATATTAAAAATTCTCATCAGCGATGCTTCCAGCGAAGCCACCAAAATTCATTTCAGTAGCGCCCTCTTTAATGTTTTTTCTAACATTTAACATTTATATTTTTAGGAAAATCTTTATTCAAGTCTGGATGTCCTGTACCCCATTAAATCAAATACGTCATTCAAAATGTGTGCTCTTGTTATTCATTCGTACAATGTAGTATAGAAATACAGATTAATAAATTCATTTTTAATACCCACAATAGCATTAAATTCCAGCAAATTTTTAAAGTAGTCTTAACACTAAGGCGAATATAGCATTTACGAAAAAATACTATGAAAATAATTATCTTGCCAAAAGGAATACACATTCAATGTCAACAACCGTCTCTTACCATGACGAGTGCTGAACGAAAGATAACCACAAAAATTATATGTCGAAGACAAACGAGGCACTAACTGCATGACACAGCTTATCAACGAATTTAATTTTGAAATATGACTTATGCTATGTTCTAAGTACAATACATTAATTTAACCGCATATTTTACTTGTGGTCTTGTGTTTTTACTAGCATGCGAATTATGCTTCTCTTATAAACTACTTTCTGCAATATATGATTCATTGGCGATGTGTTTGGTGTACTGAGTGAAAGGATGAAATGTAGTTCGCAGTCAAAAATAGCATGCCAAATGAAGCAAGAACACAATAGAAAATACTATCTACCCAAAGAAAAACAAGGTGAAACTCGAATATAAGAAAATAAGTCGGGTATCCAAGTGAGAGTAAAACAGTCCTGTTTGCTGGCGATACACATTAATAGAGTGTTCTGAATAGCAAAGAGAATAACCTTTTCAGCATAAAAAGAATATAAATGATAACTGTCATTATTGCAATTATTCAACAATAGTATTTCATCTACTCATCTCCTAATGTTTATTTGTGTATTTGCTCAACCAATGTTATTCTCTAAGATGAAACTAGTGTTTACATTTCGCATGAAAACGTTCGTGACGTAACAATGTATAGATCTAAAGAAACATGCCGCAATGGCTGTCCTTACCAGCAAACTGAACCCGCGGTAACCTGAATTTTAACATCACCTTTTTACATAGAAAACGCGATTTCAGAAAACAAAAATGAAAAGACAACTGTGGTGCATATACATATAAATATCTAGAATAAATGTCATAATTTGTGATTTGTTACGAGTAGTGTTTTCTTTTTCCAAAAATAAAGATTTCATCGCATTTTAAATAATTCAAATTCAACATTTCAACCACAGCACAAAACTCGATTTTTTTTTCAAAATTAGATTCAGTGACAACACAAATAACATACTCTTTCCATTTTAAATCCAACATTTCAATAGAGACGATGACGGTGCATGTTATTTGCAATAAATGACTCTACATTTCAACATTTTAATTGTATTATGACCGTAAAAAATGACTTCAATAAACAATTTTATTTGATTGATCTCAAATGATGTTTATATTTCAAACGAAATTCGTGAAATTTAATCCCCTCAATGAGGCTAGGGGATGTAATATGGAAAATGAACATCAGTTGAGATCCTCCATATATTACCTTAATTTTAAGCAGTTGAATGTATTTGTCTATTTCATGATTCATTTTATGTTTCTAGTCATTTACATATTTTCAAATAATTATATTAGAACATGTATCATAATGACGGAAAAGTAATATAAGTTTTGTCTAGTTTTTTAAAATCATTTTCAAATGACTTTTAAACAAATTTGATATGTTTTAACTTTAATAATTTTGATATAAGAAAATTCTTACCAATATTTTTCGATGGAAACTTTTGTACCACTCACTTTGGACTTACGAAGAAAAACTTAAGTCGTCGTTTGAGGAAAGCAAATAGACATATTGCCACGGTGTCACGATGCTGGATAATATTGACGCTCCGTCGTTTATCCTTTGGCATCAGAATTCTTTAATGCTCGTCTACGATATCTTTTCCTGACAAATCGATACCTTCCCGTCATTGATGGAAAACTAATATCAACAGAGCGCATTTTGGTAACAAATGTCAATTAAACTTAGTTTATCAAAAATGATGTAAGAGAAAATAACGAGTGATTTATTGTTGGTGAATTATTGCCCAACAAGATAAGTGCCGTACAGCTATTGACCCCATCGCTGAACGGAAATGCAATATTGCATCGGTGCAAAAATTGTGGTGCCGAAACAAACATTATAATTGTGTTTATTCTCCGTTTATTATTAAATAATCGCACTCCACAGTTCGGGGAATCATTCAAATTTACTTTGATATAGCTTAGAACCAATGAATTCTTTGTAGTTTTTTTACACAAAGAGGAAACGAAACTTTGCCGCGTAATTTCAGTATCTTAGAATGGTGAACACTTATTTCTTGTTGCAGTTTGGAGCAGTTAAAATCGTTCCCAGTGACTTGATGTTTGTTAATTATTAATTACTTTTTTCCAGCTCTGTAGGCTGAAAGAAGTTTCTTTTTATCTTGCTCTTTATCAATTTGACATCATATATATTTCTGCTGTTTCGGAAACTTGCCATTCTATTGAAAAATATCATCGAAATTGAAGGATATTAAAATCTAAGCACCATCCCTCCAATGTTATTTTCAACATAGATTTTATTTGGTTTGCTACTGAATTGACCCTACAGGACATTTGGAAATTCTGAAATGTAAATTCTAAACATAAAACCAGAGGGTGCCAATAAAATGAATTTTGGCAGCTTATGGAAAGCACTTTGGCTAGAAGGATCACTGATTAAAATTGGTTTGAAATTTTCTGCAAGAAGGTATAGAGCTGGAATACTTCCCTATTATAAATATAAACACTTATTTCTTGTTGCAGTGTGGAGCAGGTAAAATCGTTCCACTTGACTTGAGGTTTGTTAAGTGTATTAATTACTTCTTTTCAGCTCTGTCGCCTGAAAGAAGCTTTGTTTTGGCCCTTTATCAATTTGACATCATATACTAGTATATTTTTTGCTATTTCGGAAACTTGCCATTGTATCGAAAAATGTCATCGAAATAAAAGGAGATTAACATCTTAGCACCATCCCTCCAATGTTATTTTGAACATAGATTTTATTTGGATATGTTACTGAATCGACCCTACAGTAAAATTTGGAAATTCTGAAATGTAAATTCTACAAATAAAATGAATGAGTTAAATGAATTTTGGCAGCTCATGAAAAGCACTTTGGCTGGATGCATCACTGATGATAATTCAATATTTGAAACACGTGTCGGGTGCATGGAAATTGGTTTGAAATTTTCTTAAAGAAGGTATAGAGTTGGAACACTTCCCTGTTATTGACGAGGGTTAAATACCCGAGACGTGCATGTCTGGTCCATGCTGTAAATTTATCTGCTTTTAAATGATGCTAATGAATTTGAAGACGTTCAACATTGCTCTATGCCAGAGCAAGTACGAAATATACGGATTTCAGATAAGCTTCTCAGTCAGGGATATGTTTGTGACCGACTAACATCGTCACTGAGGAAGTTCTACGGTCGATATGGGGAACTCGTCATACACTATGATGTCCCACTCTCCAGAATGGTGGATGATATTCTGTCATATACATTGTACCAATTGAACCATCCAACCAAAGATTGTACTCTTTGTCTTCCGAAATGGAAGTAACCGGATGTGACAGTTCTACCGAATTGAAGCGGCGGGTGTTGCATGCAAGCAGGAGATGATTACTCTTCCTGGGCACCAGGTCTCACTCCCATATCGGGAGTTCGCTTCTTTTCATGTGGTGGAGGTTTCTGTTTAGTTGCTTTGGTACCGGTTTTATCCTGCTTTTGTATGCCTTCGGTTTCTGATTTTCTGAATTATCGATTTTGTACTGTATAAAGGGATATGGCCATCATCCATATTTGTCATTGCACAAATATCAGCATAACATGCAAGTTTTACAAATGATCGTAATAATACCTTGATAGATAAATAAAAATTAAAATATATCAAAAATAAGCCTACATCAATAGTTCAGTAATAAAAAGAAAGCACTCTCATTTCGGTTCTAATGAGCTAGAGCAACCAAAAATAATCAACTATATGAGAAACCTTGTTAACAAGTTAAACAGTTAAACAAATTCATAGGAGGAGGAGAAAAAAGGTTTTTATTTTTAATTTTCTTCCTTAGTCATGCAACATAAAATCCTGGCATCCAAACTTTTACTATTGAATGTTAAACGTCTTCAATTTCAAGAGCATCATTTAAGAACAGATCAATCTTGAGCATGGACCAGACATTCACGTCTCGTGTTCTTAACCCTTGTCAGTGATCCTCAGTCTAAACAATGTAATATGGCCAAATATTGAGAAAGTTATTTTGTCAAAAATGTACTCCTTATCATGACGCAACTGGATACAAGATAGTCACACCACCATGTTTGTCAGCTTTAATTCAAAGAGAATATATCAAAAATTACCGGCAAGTGACAAGAGATAGTAGCTTTATCAAGTTGCCACTCATGATTCCAAGTTAAGATATACAATGTCAAAATGACCAAGTTAGGATTATAGCAATATTAAGAAAAAAAAATAAGGTAAGATTCAAATACTTGATCCGACCCATTACTGATATCATACAACGTTACATCTTAAAACTCCTTACACAATCTGAAATATGCATAAAACTGTAAATTATAATTTGATGGATAAACTCTATCAAAAACCAGTAGCAAAAGTCATAATATCAAGGGGGAAAATGTGTATAAAAACAGCACTATCACGTTAACCAAGTTTAAAGATTTTCCTAATACGTTAAAAAAAGGTGGTCGGAGAGAAATAACATCTCCATCCATCAAGAAACGATAGAAACAAGTTAAATAGGGAAAAGATGTATTTACCATCAGACATTTGAATTTAAAGACGTCAAGATCCGACCAAGTGGTAATGAACAATAAAAAACATTTTGAGGGCTATGATAACAAGCCATTCTTGCTCATCTGAGAAACACGTTCACTCTAGAGTCTTTCTAATACTTTCTATCAGTCATATATGGGGAGCATTTTACTTTATACATTTATTTATTGATTTATTTATTTATCTTTTTATTGAATATTTTACTTCGGCGTATCTTCCTATAACCAACTAGATTATTAAAAAGACCATGCAGGTATGTTGCCTGTCACACAATCAACCTGACCATAAAGTTGGCTTGACCCGAATCATCATCCTTGAAATCAATGCAAGTTTAATGATTTTATATAAGTTGTATAAAATTACATGTAAGAGAAAGTGTAAAGAATAAAGTTTAATCAAAATCTGCTCACTTATTCTGTAAAAAGAAGGGAGGAGATCTCCAACAAGACCCCGTTGAAGCATCAACAGTAAAACACCAAAACACCCGATGCAAAAACACAAAAGACGAGTACAGCACGAGACGGAAAAGAGACACACGACATGTAAACATCAAACACAAAAGACTACACATTAACCGACGAGACCAATGGGTAACCGGTGCCGACTTTGGACGGCCATCTGTCACGCAAGTAGCAAATGGTGTGGTTATCCTGGATTACGTGCGCACAACCCTCTCACTTCTCCAATTACCCAGAGGTCTCGCAGAACGTACAATTGTGGTTTAAAACAACCTCCTCACTGTAAGGTGACATCACACAAACAAGACCGCGAAACGCAGAGGCCCCAGAGACACAGATGAATATGTAAATGGATATAAAAAGAGGGCATGCGTAATACAGTCCGTGCTCTGCCTGCTGTAGCGAGCTCATGTATGTAATCACCCGAGGAGTCCGACTGACATTCAGAGAGGACAGGTGGTCGGGGCCCTGTCTTCTCTAAAGAGGTTTGGACAGGGCCCGTCATGAAAGCTGTGTGAGCTGAAAATTAATTCCGTCTTTTCGATTTTACAGGCCTGCGTTCGATTTGTGCAGGTATCTGACGCAAAAGCATTGTGACGTCATTAAATTCCTTTGAAAACGTCATATATGTAATCCTGTTTCCCAGAATTTCATGCTGGTTTCCATAAAATTTGATGACGTCATAATGCCTTGACGTCAGATACCTGCACAAATGGGAAGTAACTCTGTATTTCGAAAAGACCGAATTTGAAAGCATGAGCTGTATAACAAATAGCTGTGTAACTTAGAAATAATATAAATGAACACTGAATGATGAGTTCATTAATGAAAGAAAGGCAACTCTTGTATACATTATGACAATAAATTCCCTATCCCTCTTCGAAATCATGAAAATTAAGAAATAAACATAAACATAAGCTAAACATTCATAGAAATGAATCCAATGAAGATTAGGGAAAAAATGAATAGATACATAAATGAATAAATAGATTAATAAATAAATAAATAAATAAATAAGTAAATAAGTAAATAAATAAATTCAAAATGAGAATTTCTGATAATGTCCAGAAAGACGTCAAAACCCGGAGAAAATGACTTTGGAGAGTAACCAAAAATAACAATACTTCTTTAGACATCCTTCTAGATCATGGTTTGTCATACAAAAATGTATATACTTTGGTTCTGAAGAAGTGTGTAAAAGGAGGGTATCCCTAATACTTGTTCCTACTTTTGTCTGTCGTGATGATGATAGATCTTGACGGCATCATTGAAAAACAACACTTGTAGGGGACCATGCCTATCATGGGCAAGAAGTTTGAAATGTGAACAGATTTGGCCGACTACGATGGGCGACGGAAGACAGACCAAAAATTATGACAATAGCTCATTTGAGCACTTGGCTCAGGTGAACTAAAAAAAACTTCCCTTACTTCATACTTGAAACTTGAAAAAAATATATATAAAATAAATAGATAAATAAATATGATTAAAGTTTAATACTGGTTGAGACCGTCGACTGCCAGACTGTGAAGTTATTTCGACATATAGTCATCGATTTGCTAATAGCCAGTCTTTATTGTTCAAAGTTGAAGGGCTGCATTTGATGGTGGTGAAGAAACTTATCAACTGTTCAAAGATTAGTATTGGCATCCATATGTCATGTTAATCAAATAACTTTATTCAGGTATTATTTTGATTATGAAATCATCATTTATTCAGACTATTTCAATGCCATAAAATTACATAAATTGGGGGGTAAAACTAAAAATAAATTTTGATAAATGTCCTCTAAATATCTATTCATTAGAAAACATCGTGTTGCTGAACAATTGATCTTGAATGTTTTGCAATAAATGAAATTCCATATTAATAGTCTTATATTGTCTTTCTGAAAGTTTTGCTCTATTCAATATTTGCATTTCAATATAAATGCAAATCCTATTTCATTACTCATTGACTTTTCTACTGAAATTTCATCACATAATGCAAGGCTTACACATGCAATTTTACACCTACGGTTTAATCATATCTAAACTATAAGAATCTTTTATGGTTTAAAAGTTTTCAGTATCAGATGCAAAACCTTTACGATGGAAAATCTTTACAATCCCATTCTTTATTATGACGTAATACAGATATCGAATTACCGAAAAGGAAAATAAAACCACGGTTGAATTATTCTTTGTAGATAAAATTTCATATTGATTGTCCTGCTTTACATTAATTTGCAGAATATCTTATCAGTGTTGTGTTTTGTACTGTTATATTTTGTAAATCATTTAAACTTTGCACGATATTCGTTATTTCTAATTTCCAATCAAGAAATTGATCGTTTCTTAATTTCGAGAAATCGTTTATTGTCATTTGTAAATTATTCTGAATAGAAAGCAAACGTTCTTCAAATGAATTAAAGAAGATCCTGACGATAATCTCAACAGCACTCACAAAAGAGCACCAAATTTGAGCATCAAAGAACGATAACAGTCTCAGGTAAAAACAAATATTGAATTATTTTGAAATTGATTGCGCAATAATTCAAAAATTATACGCTATGTTTTTATCTGCAGCAAAATTTATTTTGAAATATGTTATGTCAACAGTAGACATGCTTACATTAATGGTCGTATTTTACAAAGAAACCTCCTCATTTCCACATGTCAAACATGTTTAAAACATATCATTTCACACCTAAGGTTGGTTCATGTAGAATATCTTAGAGAACAAATCAATGTTATGAAAAAAAACATTTTTGTCTGGTAAACAATCAGGAAAACAATAAAAAAAATTGGGGTCATGCTCTCTTACAATAACAACGTTCATTAACCTTTCCCTTTCTGTGCTGCATGTCCTACATATTTGTCTATTAGATAGGATGTTTGCTGAAATGAAATGAAGGAGTCTCCAACAAGACTCGGTTGCAGCATTCACAGCAAAACAACAAACACCCCAATTGAAAATTCAGAGAAGACTAATACACCAAGAGAAGCAAAAGGGACAAGAAACACCAAATACAAAACATTAAGCACAAAAGACTACATTTAAACCAATGAGACCAATGGACAACCGGTGCCGACTTAAGACGGCCATCTGCCATGTTAGTAGCAAATGGTGTGGTTATCCGGATTACGTACACACAACTCTCTGACTTTTCCGGTTACACAGAGGTCTCGAAGATCGCATTATTCTAGTGTCAAATAACCTCCTCACTGTAAGATGAACACACAAAGGAAACAGCAAGATGCAGGCACCGAAGGAACATAGATGAATATGTAAACGGATATAAAAAAAGGGGATGTACGAAATGCAGTCCGTACTCTGTCGGCTGTAGCGAGTTCTTGCATGTAATCACCCGAGGAGTTCGGCCGACATTCAGAGAGGACTGGTGGTATGGGCCCTGTCTTCTCTAGAGAGGTTTTGACAGGACCCGTCATGGAGTCCCGTCGTCCTGAAAGTAAATGTAGATCGGTACTATGTTCTGTAGCCAATTATTTTAGAACATTTTTGTCGATTTTGTTGGGAACTCCTCCCTTTCTTTGTTTCTTTCACATATTTTTAAAGAAATTGTATGCCTATTGATTGTTATAATCGGATTCTGATTTCGGGGTTTTTGTGTTTGACGTTCATGTATTAATTCCGTTGTAATTTTTGTCTCTTCGCCTTATTCGTTTTGGGCCTTATTCTGTCTAGGAACACTGCGTTGTATGTTATCATTTTGCTAGTGCTATTTCTGTGAGGGCTTTTCAGATTTTTTTTTCTAATCCTTAAATGAAAACAGAATCAGAGTGGTCGTTCACAGAAAAGGCCTTGAAGAAATAATAGGGAAAACTTCGATTTAATGTTAAACGTCTTCATTCAGAAATTTTAAGAATCAGGAATCCGAAAGTTGCAAATGTTAATGGGGCTTTTTAAACAAAACATTAACATTAAGAAGCTTTTTCTTCAGCAGGATTTTCTTTCTACTTTGTCTTATTGAATGAATTTGTGGTAAATTCTGTCATTTCGATATCTTAACTTTACAGCATCACCGCGACAAGAAATGACCATTTGCAAAATTTAGATCATTTTATCTATAACATGGATTTCCACAGGGGTTTTCTTTCGACGTTAAAGGTTTTAATGGCCTGATAGAGACAAAAGAGGCCCTTGTTTTCACCTTTCCTTTTACTCTTTGTGGATTCTGTTTTTCTTTAACAATGGGTTGGATTGTCAGAGTGCAAGTCTTAAGAATGCGCTGGTACAAGGCTGTAGATTGTTCTAGTACCACACCGAGCGCCCATGTGGTGACAGTAGGATCTGTTTGATGATTCTGATGCATTTTGATGGTACTTCAGTCTACCTTTGATTTCATAAGTCATGCTATTAATCAAATATCTGTATCTGGTATTGTCTGCTTTTAACTTAAAAGCTGATAATGGTTATATCTTTAAGTTAAAAGTACTATAAAATGGTACAAAATAATTAAGAATCAATACTTAAAATGAATTTTAGTCAGTGTCCTCTGAATTTATATCATGTTCCTGAATGATTTATGTTTAATGTCTTCCATTTTCATATTATTATTAATTATCTATTGTCTTCCTAAAAGGTTTGCTCATTGATATGTTTGCTAATCAAAATAAACGGAGATTCGTATATTGATCGAACTTTTCACATATTTCATTATTTCTAAATGTCAACGTGCATGTCTGGTCCACGTTGCCAATTTATCTGTTTTGAAATGATGCTATTCAATTTGAAGACGTTTACATTTATACCACTTGGTGAGTGTCACTGCTGGTGGACCAGGAGTCCCCGAGGGCACATGTAGCCAAGTTCGATCAATTTCGGTTGATCGTTTCTTCAACGCATTCTAAATTTCTGGTATCAAAATTTCTTCAAATTTCTAAAAAAAGTGGGTCCTGTAGCATCATACCCCACCCATCCTGCTACGCCTTTCGGTATACTTTTTCGACATAGTAACTTTCATACTTTTTGGCATATTACATTGTTTAGATTTAGGATCACTGATGAGGGTTAAGTACCCGAAACGTGCATGTCTGGTCCACGTTGCCAATTTATCTGTTTTGAAATGATGCTATTCAATTTGAAGACGTTTACATTTATACCACTTGGTGAGTGTCACTGCTGGTGGACCAGGAGTCCCCGAGGGCACATGTAGCCAAGTTCGATCAATTTCGGTTGATCGTTTCTTCAACGCATTCTAAATTTCTGGTATCAAAATTTCTTCAAATTTCTAAAAAAAGTGGGTCCTGTAGCATCATACCCCACCCATCCTGCTACGCCTTTCGGTATACTTTTTCGACATAGTAACTTTCATACTTTTTGGCATATTACATTGTTTAGATTTAGGATCACTGATGAGGGTTAAGTACCCGAAACGTGCATGTCTGGTCCACGTTGCCAATTTATCTGTTTTGAAATGATGCTATTCAATTTGAAGACGTTTACATTTATACCACTTGGTGAGTGTCACTGCTGGTGGACCAGGAGTCCCCGAGGGCACATGTAGCCAAGTTCGATCAATTTCGGTTGATCGTTTCTTCAACGCATTCTAAATTTCTGGTATCAAAATTTCTTCAAATTTCTAAAAAAAAGTGGGTCCTGTAGCATCATACCCCACCCATCCTGCTACGCCTTTCGGTATACTTTTTCGACATAGTAACTTTCATACTTTTTGGCATATTACATTGTTTAGATTTAGGATCACTGATGAGGGTTAAGTACCCGAAACGTGCATGTCTGGTCCACGTTGCCAATTTATCTGTTTTGAAATGATGCTATTCAATTTGAAGACGTTTACATTTATACCACTTGGTGAGTGTCACTGCTGGTGGACCAGGAGTCCCCGAGGGCACATGTAGCCAAGTTCGATCAATTTCGGTTGATCGTTTCTTCAACGCATTCTAAATTTCTGGTATCAAAATTTCTTCAAATTTCTAAAAAAAGTGGGTCCTGTAGCATCATACCCCACCCATCCTGCTACGCCTTTCGGTATACTTTTTCGACATAGTAACTTTCATACTTTTTGGCATATTACATTGTTTAGATTTAGGATCACTGATGAGGGTTAAGTACCCGAAACGTGCATGTCTGGTCCACGTTGCCAATTTATCTGTTTTGAAATGATGCTATTCAATTTGAAGACGTTTACATCTATACCACTTGGTGAGTGTCACTGCTGGTGGACCAGGAGTCCCCGAGGGCACATGTAGCCAAGTTCGATCAATTTCGGTTGATCGTTTCTTCAACGCATTCTAAATTTCTGGTATCAAAATTTCTTCAAATTTCTAAAAAAAGTGGGTCCTGTAGCATCATACCCCACCCATCCTGCTACGCCTTTCGGTATACTTTTTCGACATAGTAACTTTCATACTTTTTGGCATATTACATTGTTTAGATTTAGGATCACTGATGAGGGTTAAGTACCCGAAACGTGCATGTCTGGTCCACGTTGCCAATTTATCTGTTTTGAAATGATGCTATTCAATTTGAAGACGTTTACATTCATAACTTTACATACCTTAATATCTTGGAATATAACATATCTAAATGTCCTCTGGGTAATTGGAGAAGTGAGAGGGTTGTGCGCACGTAATCCAGGATAACCACACCATTTGCTACTTGCGTGACAAATGGTCGTCCAAAGTCGGCACCGGTTGCCCATTGGTCTCGTCGGTTTATGTGTAGTCTTTTTCGTTTGATGTTTACATGTCGTATGTCTCTTTTCGTCTCATACTATGCTCGTCTTTTGTGTTTTTGCATCGGGTGTATTTGTGTTTTGCTGTTGGTGCTGCAACAGGGTCTTGTTGGAGATCCCCTCCCTTCTTTAATTTCGTATAAAAAAATTAAACTATCTAGGATCAGATGCAAAATCTCTATGGAGAAAAAACCTTTAGAAACCAATTTTATTTTGACGTGAAAAAAAAACTTAAAGAAAAATTACTTTGACGTTATTAAGACTCAGAACTTCGAGAATAAAACTGTAACTAAATTATTGTTTTAAGCGGTCGATTGCCCTCTCCTGTATTAATTTGCACCAAATTCTCTCTTGATTTTATTTCAATCTAAATTTTGGAGAATCGGATCCATGTTTTTGTATACCGCAGAATTTTGAATTATATTCGAAACTTCTCAATGTCAGGAAGGCTGATTATTATAATTTCATATTGACAAATTGATCATTTCTTAATTTCGATAAACCTAATTTCATTTATTTCAAACTAATTATTTATGAAACAATGCTGAAGCTTACGCACACACACACACACACAAAATCTTTGACCGAAACGGAAACCGATTTGAGGTAATACAAATATTGAATTAATTGGAATTGAATTATTGAATTGCACTATAATTTGATATTCTATTTCTGTGCTTCGTTTACATATTCTGTTCAATGTTATGTTTGCACTTCTATCAACAATCGGTATACTTTTATTAATGGTCGAATTGTGCCAAGAATGTCACATGTCAGACAAGTTCAATACATATTGTTTAAGCCATGAGGAAATGTTTTGTAGTGCATATTCCTAAGAAAGGGATGAAAAACTTCGAAATCATGATGACAACATTCATTTTAATATGGATTCTCTGTAAAAAAAAAAAAAAAAAAAAAAAAACTTTTAAATCAGACATGTTTGGTCACGACATGTCTCAACTTCTGGTTATTTGTTGTGTACAAGGTGTATATGATGTCGTCAGAACGAAATGACCTTCCTTTATTTCTCTGATGTTCGGCAACAGAATGCCACAATATGTCGTATTTCCCGTTCATATATGAGGGGGATCAAAGAGATGGACCCCATTACAATAGAGTTTCCATATTCAATGTTTAATTTTCTTAAACTACCTACAACGAATTACGTTTTACAGTGAAAACTACTGAGTGTAAAGTCTTTGATACAGTTGTATTTCTTACGGAATACATTCTCAGAATATAATTTGGCAGGTTTTTTTATCATAATGTCTAATTCCACGGCCATAGTACGCTTGTCTTTTTAATTGATACAGCGCTTACATTTTGCAGCACCACCTCAAATTCTTTTCTTGTACTGGATCATATGTACACAACCAATGTAATCCCCTGAGATGTAACCACTGTGTAGCATCACGTGACTTAAGTTGGTGAAACCACGAACACAAAATGGACACATACTGTTCGTTTGGAGGAAAGAAAATCTGTGAAAATTATGTCCAAAATATGCCGAAAGACGTAGCAAGATGGCTGGGATATGATGCTACAGGTATCAGGCTCAAAACATTTTAGGCTTAATTTACTTCAATCTGTACTTTGCTCCTCGGGTCACTCTTTGAATGATGAAGGGAAAAAAAGGAAATTTCAATTGTCATGTCGACAAATTATTGTAACGTTGAATTAGAAATAGAAATATTGAATGAAGTATTGGTGTTTTGATAGAATATTGGACAAAGTTATTTTTTGGTGTAGTGATGTTTGCTGGAGTAGAGACTTACTCTTTTTAATAATATAAAATAAAGTGGGTGCTACATAGATCGACAGTATACCTTAATTTTAAAAACTCTGTTTAGTTGAACTTTTATTTGGTAGTTTGTCAATGATTTGATGTCGCCATCTACAATGAATTCCATTTTCACGAACAGCCAGCAAGTGTAAGTCTCCCTCCTTTTTGTGTGTATTCTAAGTTGTTTTGCCTTGGTTGTGACTATTATGTTGATATATGTAATCTGAAGGTTTTTGGTAACTTGTTAACCTGAACGTGTATTAGGTTGCGTTGACCTCCTTCCTTTATATGTGTTGCTATCCATGATCAATGGTGGTATGTCTTGTTTGTTGGTTTTCTGATGTGATAGTTTTCTTCTCGTTGTCTCTGTCCATTTGCTGACGTTTCAGTTTTACGTGCGTGTGATGTCAGCTGTGATTGCTACAACGTTGTCTCTTGGAGATATTCTCTTCATCTTTGTACTATGCAAATCCTTCAATTATAACTATTACATTTTGATGACCATGAAAGTTGATAAAGACTACATAAAGAAGTGGATTTGATTGGGAACAGGGGTCATTTCTTATATCTACACTGCATGAATTTGATCTTAAATTTTAGCTGAATAGCCCTCCTTTTTCTAAACAGTCTGTCGTAAAAAGGTGTTTTGGTTAGATTTTTATTAATTGAAAAGTGGTGGAAATCATGAAAAGTTAAAGCATGTGATGTGAAGGTGAACAACGAAAATTGTGAAAAACCACAGAAAAACTTTAATAAATTGCATGTAGATAAACCATGGTTTAATGACGTCTGTAGAAAGAAATATTCCGAGTATAAGGCTGCTGTACATAATTTTAACAATAATAAATCAGCTGAAAATTACGAAAATTTGAAAACTAAAAAAGCTAGTTACAAAAAAATAATGTTTAAATTAAAGCGAAATTACGAAAGATATGAAGGTAATATGATGGAATATTTACGGAAGGAAAATCCTAGAGAGTTTTATCGAAATTTTAAGACGAAAAGGTTAAAATTCACCAAAACAAATATTACGTCTGAAGAATTTTTTAATCACTTTAAGAATTTATCGCCTGCAAATTTATCACACATACATTCTGATATTGATTATGATGAAGACTATGTACAGACAGCAGCATATGAGGAATTAGATGTTGATATTTGTGAAAAAGAGGTTGTGACTGCTATTAGAAATCTGAAAACAAATAAGAGTTGTGCTGAAGATATGATTATTAATGAATATTTTATCAAATGTTCTGATATTTTGAAACCTTTTTTGTGCAAGTTATTTAACAATGTGTTTCATTCCGGATTTTTCCCAGCTAGCTGGGCAAAAGGTTGTATTGTACCAGTTTTTAAAAAGAGTGATAGTAATGATCCAAATAATTATCGGGGGATTACAATAGTAAGCTGTTTCGGTAAATTATTTACCTCAATACTAAATAGCAGATTATATAGCTGGGGTAACGAATATAATATTATTACGGATGCCCAGTTTGGATTTAAGCCTGGTGCAAGTACCATAGATGCTATCTTTGTCTTAAATGCTCTTATATCTCGTACATTACAAAATAAGAAGAAACTTTATTGCGCTTTTATTGACTATCAAAAAGCTTTTGATTTCATTGATAGAAGTAACATGTGGTCAAAATTAGTAAAACAGGGAATCACAGGAAAAATTCTTAAAGTTATAAGATCATTGTATAGCCAAATAAAATTATGTGTAAAACATAATGGTAAGCTTACAGACTATTTCGAGAGTAGTTCCGGCTTATTACAAGGGGAGGTAATTTCACCAATTTTGTATTCTTTGTATGTTATCGACTTTGAAACTCATTTTTTAACAGAAAATTGTCCCTCTATAAATATTCAGCTTATCAATATATTTTTACTGATGTTTGCGGATGATACGGTATTGATTGCAGAGACACCGGAAGGTTTACAACAAATGTTAGATTCTTTATTGTCCTATACACAAAAATGGCACTTAACTGTCAATACGGATAAAACTAAAGTGATGGTTTTTAGAAATGGCAAGAAAATGAATGAAAACGAATTTTGGACATATGATGGGAAAAGGCTTGAAATAGTAGACCAGTTTAATTATTTGGGAATTCTATTAAACTACAACGGAAAATTTTTACAAACTCAAAAACATATAGCGAAACAAGGGCGTAAAGCATTATTTGCCATATCTAGTACGTTAAAAAGATTCAACTTTAACATCGAAACGAGGTGTTCTCTGTTTGATACTTTTATAGGAAGTATTTTACATTACGGTGCTGAAATTTGGGGATTTCATAAGGCTACTGATGTTGAAAAAGTACATTTGATGTTTTTGAAGCGAATTTTAGGTGTGAAAAATACTACTACTACGAATATGATTTACTACGAGCTTGGAAGGTACCCACTTATTATCAAAAGAAAGTTAAGAATATTTAAATATTGGTTAAAGATAAGAAATTCAAATAATTGTTTACTGAAGACATGCTACGAAGAAATGATACAAAACAATAACGAATGGGTAAAAAATCTGAAAACAGAATTGTCTAAGATAGGACTTGGTTATGTATGGAGTGAAAACAGATCTGATAAAGATATTCTGGCTTTAATTGAGAATAGAATAACTGATATATATAAACAAGAAACATTATTAGCAATATCTAGATCACCAAAGGGATTCTTACATCAACATTTAATCGATAATTTTACTTTGCAATATTACTTGACAAAACCAATTCCATCCCTCTATAAAAGAAATATTACACGGTATCGTTTGGTTTCACATAAATTAAAAATTGAGCAAGGACGTTACACACAAGAAAATAGAATAAACAGAATATGTTCACATTGTAATCTTAACGATA
The DNA here is from genome assembly GCA_028142955.1 of Pinctada fucata. Taxonomy (NCBI): domain Eukaryota; kingdom Metazoa; phylum Mollusca; class Bivalvia; order Pterioida; family Pteriidae; genus Pinctada; species Pinctada fucata. The sequence continues at coordinate 51,317,206 of AP027107.1, forward strand.
TTGAAGATGAGTTCCATTTCATTCTTATCTGTCCTTATTTCAATACTCTTAGAAAACAATTTATTAAGAAATACTATTATAACAATCCCAGTGTTTTCAAGTTAATACAGCTACTAAGCGTAAACAACATAAAGGAACTTTGTAATTTAGGTAAATATCTATATTTAGCAAGTTAGCAGAGAAATAATGAATAAATTCACTCTCCTGTCAGTGTAAGTCTGCGTGACTTTCTTTCTGTTCTTGATGGGTTATATTTGGTGGTGGGGGGGGGGGGTTGACTTCTCCGTATGCTTTTATATGTTTTTCTTTTTTTTTTTACACAGAAAAATTCCATACGAAATATTTTTGTAGACAATACTGATGTACATTACCGAATAATATTGTTATATACTTATATACATCTACTATTACTTTTGGGAACAAATATATGATTCATATACTTTAATATTTATTATAACTAAATTATGTAATCCATATATTCATGATATCCATTTACTTATGTATGTTTATGTGATTTTTGTAATATGCCTATGAGTCTGTGACTTACGGAATAAATTGAATTGAATTGAAAACTAACAGGGATTAAACTGTCAATAATGAAGTTTTACCGTAAATAGCCTATAAGTACTACCATTTGAACACCTATATATTACTTACATGACAGTAAGTGTTTTGAATATATTTCCCTGACATTGTCGCCATAGCACTTTCTATATAGACATAACGTCAGACAGTGCATGAAGTTTATATATTGTTTTCATTGTCGTGCTTAAACATCGACGGCGGGTGCGGCTAGCCAACAGGGGATGCTTACTCCTCCCGGGCACCTGGTCCCACCTCTAGTTTGCTAGGGGTCCGTCGATGCTTATTTTGTGCTCTATTGTGAGTGCTGTTGAGATTATCGTCAGGATTTGTGTCACACTTATGCCCTTTGCCATGTGGAGCTCGTAAAAAAAGTTCCCCGCGAGGGGTTTGACCGTAAGTGTTTTGAATATATTTCCCTGACATTGTCGCCATAGAACTTTCTATATAGACAAAACGTCAGACAGTGCATGAAGTTTATATATTGTTTTCATTTTCATACTTAAACATCGACGGCGGGTGCGGCTAGCCAACAGGGGATGCTTACTCCTCCAGGGCACCTTGTCCCACCTCTTGTTTGCTAGGGGTCCGTCGATGCTTATTTTGTGCTCTATTGTGAGTGCTGTTGAGATTATCGTCAGGATCTTCTTTAACTTACATAAAGTATCTCTCACATTTTTTGTTTTATAGAAGTTTTTACTCTCTGGTACACACGATTTCGGTAAACTTCGGAAATTGTTATTTGCATATACAGTATGTAGAAATATGTCACGTTTACCAAGGTCAAAGTGAACACGCTACCACGATCAGCCAATCTCTTGAATGAACTTCACATCGTGGAATTACTACGAAACATGTAGTAAACCACTTATACAGTCTTTTTGAAATTCTCTCTAAAATAAGTTACTCACTAATATTTCATTTATTGCAAATACAAGGTTGATATCAAGTATAGATATAATGTTCCATTCAAATCACCATTTTGAACGTGGACAATCGAACACTTTAAAATAACTAACAACGTGTAATAGTGTATGACGGCTTAAATGGGAGGCAGGTGTAGTCTGCTATACACATGTGCGTTTGTTTACCAAATCCTGAATGAAAATTAACCTTAATTTAGTTATGATTTTTGTTCGTTTTTTATTATTTGATTTAATATATATATTACATATACACATATCAAAATTAATGTAGATGTATATTTACGTGAAACTTATAAATATTCTTCTCATAGATAAAAATAAACGAGAACTATACATGTACATGTACACTGTAGATCCCTTTAGCTAATTTTCCCTCAGACTTGTCAGATCGGTCGTCCTCTAAGCTAGGTCTTTATAACTTTCCAATACCAAGCCAATACTATTTGTTCATAACATTTCTCTTTTCAGATTTTGATAACACCGATTGTCGATTCATTTTCGTCCCACGTGTTATCCGTCAGCCATGTTGTTTTGTTTTGATACAGTACTAGCCTAATGCAAATAAGTGCTTACACGTGTTCGCAATCGGTCTTCTACGGACGTAAGTAGATTATATTAGGGTACCCATTTTGTAAGCAATAATTGATCATAGCTCGGTAGTGAGGGCATATGTGACTATTGTAACCAGCTAGTTTCTAATTTCTAAGCATGTTAGACTCGTTTGCGTCAAAATTTTGACAAAAATAGTTGATTCATGGTTTGATCTTGACGAGACCTTTTGTACCTTTAATGTCTTTTTCATATTAGATCTCGTGTTATCTTTTGAAGACACTAATCAACTGCATACTTCAATATATGACAAACGCGACGACTTCAACTTCAAAATCACAAATTTTCCTTTCATGAGCAGAAACTTTCCTTTGTCCCCTGCCTATGGTGTATTCATATTGCAATTGATACGCTGTTCCAGAGCAAGCTCAAAGTAAAATGACTTCGTTCTAAGGGCAAGGATACTGACCCCCCCCCCCCCCCCAAAAAAATAAACAGAAACAAAAAAAACTTAACCAAAGTTACATTTATCCCTACAAAATATTTGGAAAATACAATGAAACTTTAAAATATTATGAATAAAAATTTGGTTATAACCACAAAAATCACTGAATTTTACAAAGAGTTTTTTTTTTACCGGAAATGACTTTTTTTGTGCGTGGCCAAAATAATGTGTTGCAAGCAAACAGGACATTCTTACTCACCCCGTGCATCTAAATTTATCTCCTTTGGGGATTCACTTTTGCTTCTTTGCAGAACGATTAAGTTAATTTTATTCCTTGCTGTAGGAACATTTCCTATGTTGCTTACACTTTGTATTTGTGGTGGTTTTCAGTGTTCACTGTGTTTCTATTTCCTATTAGCAGATTCCATAAGAAATTATAATGTTTGCCAGACTTTGGGATTTAGTTCAGTTGTATTTGTAACACGAAGTCACGTGGTTTTGGATTATGTTTAAACTTCCATATTTAATACAGCACGTTTTTTAACAGCGCCACTTACAATAAATTCATTCTTGCACTGTATATTATACAATTATGGACTTTTAACTCAGTGTTTATGTCGTGATGACTTACTGTAATAATATTGACCAAGGCGAAGCCATATACTGAGTTAAAAGTCCATAACTGTTTTATTCTATAATTTCATGTTTGATTCACAATAAATAACGTCGCCTTTTGCAGAAATTAGTGGGACAATCCCAGTCTATTTTTAAAACCGTGATATGCAGTGATTTATCCAGGATCGTCGATGACGTTATCAGCCAATCAGAGCGTCGCTATTTATAGTTTATAGAATAATGTGTATTATATAACGCTGTCTTTCGTGTTTCTATGTTCCTTTGTTATTGTCTCCGTCTGTTTGTCTACTTGTTCCCATTCCAGAGAGAAAACGTTCCGCTGTTACAGGTATAACTATTGAGATCTCCTCCCTATCTTTGTTTGGTTTCATGTATTTTTCAAGAATTTGTATTCTTATTGAACATGATTTTCGGATTCTGATTTCAGTTATATGTTTGACTTTCATTCACTATAATGAAGGACTTTACGAATATCTTTTTATTCATATCAACAGCAAGTTTAAGAAGGATAACCCGGAAAGTCTTGCTACTTAGTAGTCTATTACGGTTTAAGTAAATATGTACCACAGGAATATCGATTCAAGAAATGATGTTAAAGTATATCTTATCGTAAGAATTGATAGATTAAATCTTCGCCAAATCTTGAATCACAAATCTGTCACAGAAAAGATTCCGCCGTATTTCAAAAGAAAAGAAACACCTTGTATTTCCTACAGCTAAACACCAACAGTTACATCTAAAATGTACAATTACAAACGATTTTGCAGTGTATTTATTTAGGTTATCCCTCACTTCAACCATTACCTTGCGAATGTTCTTCGTCCGATTTCAACTACTCTCCTTTTGGACACGTTATTACTGGTGACCTTAGTATAGTCAAGAACGAAAAGTTGAGAAAATTGTTTAAAAAGGGTCCCAAAAACAGAGAAAGTAAATCCTTTACATGGAACCAAAATTTCTCAAAATTATCATGGACTCGTGTGAGGAATATGCAAGACGTTGGGCAAAGAAAGAGGTTGTACAATTCGACACCCTTTCCGAATGGATATAATGCGTCAGAGGGTTACTTTTATCTAGAATTTACACTTACAAGCACCTGTGAACACCAGATTCGAGTTTATCTTTAAAGACCCTGATGTTATCACAGAGCTGACCTACCTCCAAGAGGATTACGATATCACACCAGCAGGCAAAGCCTCAAATAACTACACATTTACATGCAAAAAAGTACTATCCTTCTTAAAGAGTTGGATTTAAATTCGACACCTGGAAACTTACACTCCAATAAACCTTTCTACTTCGGAAATAATAGATTACCACAAATCAGTTCTCGGTTCTTTTGACTTTGACACAAGCAATTTATATTTAGATTTACCATACTTATATTTCATACCTAAAACGCATAAAAATCCGTACAAATAAACATTACAGAAGTACCAATCAGTTATTCAGTCTCATAGTCGAGAAGGTAAGGCAAAATCATTGGATTTTCAACAGGGACGGTTGCGACCCTCGGAATGAACAAAATTCCGAAGTGAGACCAGGTGCCCGGGGAGAGTCAGCGTCTCCTGATTGCATGCAACAACCGTCGCAACATCTCCATGGAAACCTGTCAAATTCGGTTATTGTCTCGATGTACATTTTGATGTACATATCAGGTAAGTTTGTCTTGTTTGGTGATGTTGACAGCCATTCAATCACAATGTAGAATGTTACTGATCATTCTGGAAAGGGGATCTCATATGCTTTTATTATATCCCCGTAGCGACCGAAGAACTTTCCTTAATGATGATTTCATCCGTTGTGTAATATAACCCTGAACAAGTGGCTTACTTGCAAGCCGTCTGGCTCTAATGATGCAATCTTCATACCGGTATTTGGAACATGCCCTGGCGTACCGAATCAGTTGAGAAACAAGACACCATAAGCAGGAGAAGACACAATGTTGCTACTCATGAAAGGGCAGTTAGTTATGTGGAAGCTGAAATCGTCACGCTTGTCATACAGTGAGGTGTTCAAATGACCGTTTGTGTCGAAAGATAGGAGTATATCAAAGTACGAAGCGGATCTGTCGCTCTCTGTTGTTTCCTTGATCTCTAGTTCATGAGGATAGATTTCATGTAGATAATCCGCAAAGTTCGGATTATTGATGGACAACACGTCATCTATGTAGCTGAAGGTAAAATTGAACTGATTGATGCAGTCGAGATCATGTCTGGATGATGTCAGCTTCGCATGAATATAAAAATAAGTCCGCAAGCAGTGGGGCGCAATTGGTACCCATGGGGATGCCGACTATCTGTTAGAATACGGTTCCTCCAAACACAACTAAAATCTTGTCAATCAAAAACTCAAGAATCCGGATGATATCGTCTTCGGTATACTTTTTGTTTGAATCAGAGTGTTCCTTCACGAAATCAATATCCATACGCCCATTTACGAGGTTTTTGTATCTTCTTTTACCATTTTTTGAAAGAAAGGTGTTGCGAATAATATTGGCTAGTTTCATCGTTGGTTCCTCAAAATGTTCAACTAAGTCTGTATCGATCTTGCTCACCAAAGTTTTAACTGAAATCAAATCTAAACTTCACAAATATTGTTCGACAGTATATTCTCAAGACGGTATAAACTAGATGTGGATTTTAAAGAATTCAAAGGAACTTTAGAACATCTGAAATTCACTCATTTTAGTAGAGTCCATTCGATCAAAGCCTTTAATTTTTCGACACTCTACACAACAATCCCACACTCTAAATTGAAAGAAAGACTCACAAAAATTATAAGTAATGCGTTTACAAGCAAGAACGGCAATCGAAAATATAAATTTATTGTTATCAATTATGACAAAACTTGCTTTGTTAGTAAAAAAAAAAGTTTGATTCTAAAAATAAGTACACTGAAGCAGATATTATTCAGATGTTAAACTTCCTGATCGACAACATTTTTGTGGTGTTTTGAGGAAAGGTCTTCCAGCAAATTGTCGGAATTCCAATGGGAACCAATTGTGCCCCACTCCTTGCCGACATTTTTCTTTACTCGTACGAAGCTGAATTCGTTCAATCTTTGGTCTCTGAAGGGAACAGATGCGTAGCTTCTAAATTAAACTTCACTTACAGATACATAGACGATGTGCTGTCCATAAATAATCCAAAATTCGCGGGTTACCTCAGCAGAATCTATCCTTCGGAGCGTGAAGTCAAAGAAACTACAGAGACAAATAATTCAGCATCCTATCTGGACATAATATTGTTCTACGATACCGATGGTCACATGAACACCTCACTCTATGACAAACGTGACAACTTCAATTTCAACGTCACAAACTTTCCTTTTCTGAGTAGCAACATCCCTTCATCGCCAGCTTATGACGTATTCATATTATACAACTATTGCACAGTGATGAGGTCGATATGATGATTTATGGAGTGATAAACCCAATATCGACCGAGGCCGAAGGCCGAGGTTGATATTGGTTTTATCACTCCATAAATCATCATATCGACCGAATCATCTGTGCTATAACTGTTTTATCATAAACATGGAAACTGGAAAAGAAAAGGGTAACTTTTAATATTTTGCTTCCCTAGCACTGCTCGCTTTCACTTTGTTCCTATCAGATAAACATTTCGTATTCTAGTAAAATGTTTTACACTTCATCTTATTATTATTTTTTGATTGAAAATGCTGCTAAATAGCATACTCAGTCATGTTAGAAACACACAGTTTCCTGCCGACTACCATTTTCCTCTAATACACAAAACCGGAAACGCGTCAATATTACCGGTTCAATACGACGCTTAATCGCATTGCACGTGACCGCGTTTTGGCCAATGGGAAAGCTTATAAACGGTAACGTAAATTAGAGTATATGATAATTCAGTTAATACGCTATGCCAGAACAAGTACCAAATATACAGATTTTATTCTGAGAGCTAGGCTTCTTTCAGATAAGCTTCTCAGTCAGAGATACGTGTGGGACCGACTAACCTCGTTATGAGGAAGTTCTTCGGTCGATATGGGAAACTCGTCATTCATAATGATGTCCGTCCCACTCTCCCGAATGGTGGATGATATTCTGTCTTAGACTATTTGAACCATCCAACCACCGAATATACTTATATCTTCCGAAATGGAAATAACCGGATATGACAATTCTACCGAATTGAAGTGAAGGGTGTTGCATGCAAACAGGAGATGTTTATTCTTCCTGGGCACCTGGTCTCCCTTCCATTTTGGGAGTTCGCTTCTTTTCATATGGTGGTGGTTTTTGTTTGTTTGCTTTGGTTCCTGTTTTATCCTGATTTTGTATGCCTTCGGTTTATGAGTTTTTGAATTATCGATTTTGTACTGTGTATTGGGATGTGGTCATTATCCATATTTGTCATTGAAATATATTTACAAGGTACACAATATTCAGGGAGTCATTGGAAAAACACAGGAGATGTTGACCTTTCAAAATGTTTTAAAGGTATGAAAGAAATCATTACGAAAACAATTGAATTGAGAAAATCCGTCCATCGGAGTCGTCCATTATTTAGCAAGTACAGAATAATCTTTACCAGAGTGGTATCTAATATATGTATATAAATAAGCTTACATCAGAGTACATGTACTCTCCTTGCTGATCATATACAATCATTCGAAGAGTCAAAACAACTCTCAGAGAGGGAAGACAGTCAGGATCAAATAACTTTTGGGTCAAGGTTTTCGCTCTCATAAACTAGTAAAGACTTTCTGGAAATTTTACAAAAATTATTGTCAACTTCTTTTGAAATCGGACCCATGCAAGAAACACAGTATATTACTTTGGGTATTTCACAACCTCGTTTTATGTTAACACAATTAACAAAATAAGAAGGATCATAGTTAGACATAATTACCATCGAAATTGTATTAGAATTATAAAACGCCTCTTATACCGTGGATATAATCCTTCTGTCACCAGACGGACACTTGGCTTGGTACTAAACCTATATACAGCCTTATACAAGCGCATTCTTAAGAACTGCACTCTGACTGACATTTCCAATGTGTGTCAGAGACCTATAACTCATTTTTGCATATTTACGTCATGAAAATAACTTATTCAAGTTCCCACATAGATTAAATGGGCACTATTTGTAAATTCCTAAAGTTATTATACGGTATTCCTTTTCATAACGCTACTGGAAAGGTTTGGATATGAGTCAAAATCAATTATTTTATCAGTACTTAGCAATTTTGTTGCCGTGGCAACATATTGCTTATCAAAATCCATAAATATTAGATTTTCATATTCTAGCGGAAGGGTTGATCTTTCAATCTATCCAGGTAGTGGATGCGCATCATATGGTAAAAGTGTTATAATCTGGCATCTAAATAAGCCAATTTAGTGAGTGTGTGAAAATGTCTCTATTCTGTTGCCATGACAACGGCAGATTTTTTAAAATCCCATGTGTCAAATCTGGTTTTTTTTTATAAGGAGTCCTCTTTGTCACATCATGTGTATGTTGTTTATGTACCCATTTGGCTGTTAAATATTTTTGGTTTTTCATAAATGTAAAATCGGCCATTTTGAAATAAAATGCAAAATTGCAAAAAATTGATATTTTTCCCCATAAATTTTCTCTTTCTTCCCCAAAAAATTTACACAATTTTCAAAAATGGAATACTTCATGACATACCCTTTCCACATTTAGAATATGTTATTTGAATCATGGAGATCATGCAAAAGGGTACCAACTCCAAACCATCTTGAATAGAATTTCAAACAAAGACAAATTATTCATTTTATTGATGTAAAATTTGTATATATTGTAACAAAATCTTGTAAAGAAAGGCTGGTTGCTAAGGAAATTTGAAAATTTCGTTTTCCATAGCATCCCTAGATTAAAAGCCGTAATATTTGAAATATGTATTTTTGGTGCTACCTTAAATATTTGTGCAAAGTTTCATCGAAATCCTAGGACCAAGTGTATGATTTTTACATGGACTGGCTATTAACAGCAATTCTCTGTAAGAACCAGAGAATTTCAAGACATGTTGGCACGGCATGTCATGGATTTTTAAGATTTTTGGTATGGAAGTTCAATATGATGTACCAGTTTTTTCAAAAAGGTTGCCGTTGCCATGGTAATCGTGTCTGAAGTGTCAAAAATAGGGAAAATCTATAGAACGAGGCATATTTGTAGGCTTCTTTACCATGGAAACCATTAATCTGAAATTGCTTTGATTATTTTCTTTTAATCCTTATTATTATGCATATTTGTAAAGTTTTTTTTACATTCATCTCGGATGCCTTTTGTATACAAGACGAAAAATCTCTTATTTCAAGGTAACCCACTGAATTTCCAAGGTCATTTAACTTTTAGTGACCAGATTTGACGAAAAATCATGATTTTTCATAAAATGAAGGTGCCAATATTTTAGAAACCTTGAAATATTGAACTTAACAGTCATTTGCCATAAAATGATAAACGTATCACTAATTTCTTAGAACTATTAATAACGTTTCTTCACATCTTCGAATATCTTAATTCTTGTTGAGTATTTTGATAAAAAAGGGACGAAATCTATATTTTCTTGTTTTTTTTTTTGGCGAAAAAATATTTTCCATTGAATTTCTCCAGTTCAATAAATTCTAAGATTTTTCCTTTTTATATTGATTTGCTTTCATAAAAAATATGACCTATAAAAATATTCAAATAAAAAATAATTAAAATCGGTTACAAAATGTTTTTAAAAAATCAATATTTTTATGCAAAATTTGAGTCTCAAAGTATAAATGACCTTGAATATCAAGCCAATGACCTTGGACATTTTAATTGTTCTTATGTCAAAGATTTATGTCATATCTATACATGCAAACATTTTGACAATCTTATGTAACTCTAAAGAGGAATAAAATCAATTTCAAAGATAATTAAACAAAATGTTTTTCATAAAAAAAACAGATGTCTCCCCCCTCCCTCTAAGTTACTTTGACCTTAGGCCAAAATGCAAAATGATGTGAAACCTTTGAGTCATGGGCAACATCATACTAAAACATGAAAGTGATTCATTACATTGTTTGAGGTAAAGGCCAAACATGATTGGCATATACAATTTCATTATAAGCATATTTAAAGAAATTGACTTTGGTCACATGACCTTGGATATAGGTGATCTGAAACCTACACTCACTGACGAGGGTTAAGTACCCGAAACATGCATGTCTGGTCCATGCCGCAAACTTATCTGCTTTTAAATGATGCTATTGAATTTGAAGACGTTTAACATTGTATGGATCATGAGCAACAAAAAACTGAATTAGTGATTGGATACACGGTTCAAAATATAAAGCCTAAACATTATTAGCATAGACAATTTCAGCCTGGACATGCTTAGCATATACAATTTCATTACCAAAGTAAGAAGCTACCTTAACCATGTGACGTTGGGACAATGTGATAAGAAACATTTAGTCCTCAGAAACAACATACTAAAATATGAAAACAATTGTAAGAAGGGTTCAGGAGATATAGCCCAGACAATATTAGTATGTACAATTTCATTAAAAAGAACTACATGATCTTGACCTTGGGCACATGACCTTGGGTCAAGATGATAAGAAACCCTCCAATCCTGAGCAACAGCATACTATAGTATAAGAGTGATCCAGTATACGATTCCACAGATATAGCACAGACTCAATAGCATTTACAATTTCATTAAAAAATGTAATACTTGACCTAAGTGATATGACCTTTGATCAAGGAGGTGTGAAACCTTTGGGTCATCAGCACCATCATACTAAAATATGACGTGATCCGATCACGGTTCAAAAGATTAAGCCTGGACATAATACATGTAACAAATACAATTTCATTTAAAATATACTAATTGACCTTGACTTTGGTCACATGACCTTGAGTCAACGTGATGTGAAACCTTTACGTGATAAGCAACAACATACTAAAATATGAAAGTGATCCGGCAAACGGTTCAAGAGATGTAGCCCGGACAAGAATGTATGCACAATATCATTAAAAATGCACTAAGTGACCTTGACCTTGGTCACATGACCTTGGGTCAAGGTGATGTGAAACCTACGGGTCATAAGCAACAACATACTTAGATATGAAAGTGATCCAGCAAATGGTTCAAGAGGTATATCTCGTACAGGAATGTATGCATAATTTCATTAAAAATGCACTAAGTGACCTTGACCTTGGTCACATGACCTTGGGTCAAGGTGATGTGAAACCTTCGGGTCATAAGCAACAACATACTAAAAAATGAAAGTCATCCGGCAAACGGTTCAAGGGATATAGCACGGACTGGAATGTATGTACAGTTTCATTAAAAATGCACTAAGTGACCTTGACCTTGGTCACATGACCTTGGGTCAAGTTGATGGGAAACCTTCGGGTCATAAGCAACAACATACTAAAATATGAAAGTGATCCGGCAAAAGGTTCAAGAGATATAGCCCGGACAGGAATGTATGCATAACTTCTTAAAAATACACTAAGTGACCATGACCTTGGTCACATGACCTTGGGTCAAGGTGATGTGAAACCTTCGGGTCATAAGCAACAACATACTAAAAAAATGAAAGTGATCCGGCAAACGGTTCAAGAGATATAGCCCGGACAGGAATGTATGCATAATTTCATTAAAAATGTACTAAGTGACCTTGACCTTGGTCACATGACCTTGGGTCAAGGTGATGTGAAACCTTCGGGTCATAAGCAACAACATACTAAAAAATGAAAGTCATCCGGCAAACGGTTCAAGGGATATAGCACGGACTGGAATGTATGTACAGTTTCATAAAAAATGCACTAAGTGACCTTGACCTTGGTCACATGACCTTGGGTGAAGTTGATGTGAAACCTTCGGGTCATAAGCAACAACATACTAAAATATGAAAGTGATCCGACAAACGGTTCAAGAGATATAGCCCGCACAGGAATGTATGCATAATGTCATTAAAAATGCACTAAGTGACCTTGACTTTGGTCACATGACCTTGGGTCAAGGTGATGTGAAACCTTCGGGTCATAAGCAACAACATACTAAAATATGAAAGTGATCCGGCAAACGGTTCAAGAGATATAGCCCGGACAGGAATGTATGCATAATTTCATTAAAAATGCACTAAGTGACCTTGACCTTGGTCACATGACCTTGGGTCAAGGTGATGTGAAACCTTCGGGTCATAAGCAACATCATACTAAAATATGAAAGTGTTCGTGCAAACGGTTCAGGAGATATAGCCCGGACACGATGTGTGACAGACGGACAGACGGACAGACGGACGACGAAGGCAAAACCAATATGTCTCCTCCCCGTTGGGGGGGGAGACATAATACGAAACAAGCAAAAAGGTCTAATGTTGCCATGGCAACGGTCTTTGGCGACAGACTTTATTTTAAATTATTTTACACCACAATTATTCGTTCTGCGACACCTCTGGGAAATCAGAAAAGTCGGAGGGTTATGCGCAGGTAATCCTGATAACTACACCATCTGCTATTTCCGTGGCAGATGGCCGTCCTAAGTCGGCACCGTTTGCCCATTGGCCTCGTTGGTTTATGTGTAGTCCTTTGTGTTTGATGTTCCTGTGTTGTGCGTTGACGTTCCTTGTCCCTTATGCTTCTCTTTCTGTGCTTGTCTGTTTTGTGTTTTTGCATTGGGTATTTTGGGTTTTTGCTGTGGGTGCTACAACCGGGTGTTGTTGGAGATCCCCTCCTTTGTTTTATTGGTTTATGTTTAGTCATTTGTGTTTGATGCTTCTATGTGCTTTGTTGTTCCTTGTACCTTTTGCGTTTCTTTCTGTGTATGTCTTCTCTGTGTTTTGCATTGGGTGTTTTGTGCTGCAACCAATTGTTGTTGGAGATTCCCTTCTTTCTCTTACAAACTTTGGATGGAGCCCGTCATAGAATTAATAGAGTGAAGGTGGGAACCAAACAGTGTCTTCTTGAAGATGAAGTCCATGTTCATATACCCTGTTGATTTTGTCTTTGACATATTATCACCAAAGACCGAACGATAATTGTCCCGAAAAAGAAATATATTGTTGCAAAAATTGTTAAACAGTCCTCGGTGACCGTTACAGTCTGTAGAATTTTCAAAACATTTCAACAATTTAGTTATTTTGATAGAGTTGGTTTATATATAGGATAATAATTGTTATTTGAAAGTAACTGTCAGGCATCTTTTAAATTTTCTTCAACGATTGGTCTGAATTAATGGCTCCATGTTGCTCGTGTTGTCCACGAAAATGTTAACTGGTCCTTGATTATTCCCTGTAAAAAATCGTTCCCCTTTTCAGGTAAAACCATGCCAAGGGGGAAACATATGATAAATGGCATTAAAAAAGACAGTAACATTTAACAGCCTTATAGCCTGACTTTTGAAAGAAATCAATTTTATACACTGCTTCAAACAATACCCTTGGGAAATTCATTTTTTCATTGAGAAATTATTTGATGTCAATGCAAAATTTGTGAAATTATTTGATGTCAATGTAAAATTTGTTTCTCCCATGGCATTATATTTCTCTCATGGGAATTTTTCATTTTGTGTATAACTTCCATGGGAAAATAAATTTCCCATTTGAGACATTGAATTTCTGGAGGGATGGGGGAGTGAATTGAATTTGTCCGTGATAAACAAAATTTCCCATTATGAAATTAAAAAAAGATGGGAATTTAAAAATTCCCAATAGAAATTCTACCTTTAAATGTAATTATCTCACTTATAAGGTAAAATTTCATGAAAGCACAGGGTAGATGTTTGCTACGTTTATCTTGACTATATCTGATAGTCTTTGATTGTATTTGGTGGTCGGTGGACCAGTCATCCCCGAGGGCACTTGCAGTCAAGTTCGATCAATTTCGGTCGGTCGTTTCTTCAAACGCATTCGAAAATGTTTCTGTACATTTTTTTCTTAAATTTCTGATACATGGGTCACATGGCATCATATCCCAGCCATTTTACTACGTCTTTATGTATATTTTGAACAAAATTTTCATAGATTTTGGCTATGTTTCATTGTTTGGATTGAGGACCATTGACAAGTGTTAAATGCCCGAAAAATGCATATCTGGTCCATGCTGTAATTTGAAATTATGCTAATGAATTTGAAGACGTTAAACATTTGTAGCACTTGATGAGTGTCACTGCTGGTGGATCAGAAGTCCCGGAGGGCCTTGAAGCTAAGTTTGATCACCTTCGGTTGTTCATTTCTTCAAACGCATTTGAAAATTTTTGTTTACAAAATTTTGTTAAATTTCTGGAATATTGGTCCTGTAGCATCAAATCCCAGCCAACTAGCGGGGATGAGTTTGGCTATATTTCATTCATTGGATTGAAGATTACTGACGAGGGTTAAATATCTGAAACATGCATGTCTGGTTCTTGTGGTAAAATCTGCTCTTAAGTGATGCTATTGAATTTGAAGACGTTTAACATAAATATGTGAATGAAAGTCAAACACAAAAGTCGAAATCATACATATTCTTGACAAATATAAAACATAACTTTCTCACGGGGGTTTTGTTTTCCATATCCTGCGTTTAAGACTGGGTAGGAGTTTTTTGTCGAAATAATTCTAGCAGAAACTAATAATTCATTATTATGTATAACATTTTTTTATATTCAACGACTGTAATAATCATCACCTCTCTTCATAAATCTTTAAATACAAACTTTCCAATGTAATAATTTATCGGTTTTTGAGACCTGAATTATTGAACTGAGACAAATTGCTGAGTACAAGGGGATTTTATACTTGAGACTCGGACTACAAAATTCCAATCTGAAAATGATTTTCCCAGAAGATATTAAATTCATCACTTCAAAGTCATCTAGAAGTGTATTTTTCTTACCATCATAATACTTCCATTCACCCCATGGAATCAAATTAAACACTTAATGACATAGCAAAACTTCCGTTAATGACATTGGTCCATTGAGAGTTTGTGATTAAACCCTGATCATTGCTTTAACAATATGAGATTGTATTTTTTAATCGGATATACGATGATCAAAGCGTCAACTAGATTTATTTCAGGACACGTGACTTCACTGAATATGTCATTTCCTGGATCGATCATGTAGGTGGGGTATAAAGACAAGTTTCAGCATAAGATATATTTTGGCTCACTCTCTGACTGGCATCATGGAGCTACAAGCTACAGTAGATAGAGTTGGGGCAGCGGTGTTCTTGGTGATAATGATGACTCTTGGAATCGTCGGAAATTCTGTGGCCATATACATTTATGTTGTTAAGTACGGGATTAATTCGTCGTTTACCACCTATACTGCTTACCTGGCTATTCTAGATTTGGCTGTCTGTGTACTTGTGATGCCTGCCGACATTGTAGACTTACTCTATCCTTACGACCTGTACCCTGAGGGAGTATGTAAAGTATACCGCTACACGGCGGCCGTCTTGTTTTTTGCTTCGGTGTTTACCCTGTTGGTCATTGCGATTGATAGATACAAGAGAGTATGTCAACCATTAAAAACTCAAATGAATAAGATCAACTCTATCAAACTATGTGCTCTCGGTGCTCTTTTTGGATTTATTTGTGGTTTGCCAGTTTTCTACATCAACGGCACGCATCAGGTAAAAAGAGGCAACATCACAGCAAATACATGTTTCATTTGCGATGAGGCTAGAAGATCGTTCATACCAACATTATACACCATGTTTCTTTTGGTCGTATTTACTGCAGCTGTAGCCACTCTTGCATTTTTGTATTTCTTAATCAACCGAGCATTGCGACACCGTTCATTCCGGAAGAACAAGGTATCCCCGTTTCAACTAACATTACCGTCCAATTCAGTCGTAACAACATCTCGCGCCGTTGGGTCCACTTCCGGAACGGATGTGTCAGCTTCAAAGGATACAGTGAGGCAGAAGAGTTCGGATGACAAAAAATCTAAGGACAAATCAATGTTATTCTTTGTCATAACCATGGTATTTATTTTGTCATACCTGCCGTATTTGATCCTTGCTTTCACGGTTCTTGGTAACGATAAGTTTAGAGCATCCATGAATGAAGTGCCCTATTTGTTCTACAGAATAGGTTTAAGATTAACATACATTCAGAACGTAGTTAACATAATTATATACGGATTACTTGACACAAAGTTCAGATTGTACCTTGTTAGATGTTTTTCCTCGAAATGAAAATTTCTTGTTTATTCATCTTTGTTTGATATTGTACATGCACATTAAAGCGAGCATATACGGTTTTTACAATTTTTGTATGATCTCGACCTAACGCGTATACCCAAATGCCCTAAAATACCCATACGCGCATTTACAATACTACCGTAAATACCATGCATGTTATTTTTAGCGCAACAATTTTAGGACAAAAATTTGCAAAAAGACATATACTCGTATTCTATTCATTTATAATCTTTTTTAAAACTTTAATGATTTAGCATAGCCTTAAATCCACAGAAATTTGAACATAATTTCAAACCAATTTTAATGCACCAGACACGTGTTTCGGATATAATTCCCCATCATTGGAACTGAATTAAATGCCGAAGTTATTTTCAGACATGCTAGTTTTCGATAAGAATATAATTGATGACCTGCTAATTGATGCACTAATTCAAACATCAGCTGAATCTTAAAGAATCTTAATATTCATCTGATCATTCATGACGATTACTTATTTTGCAGTTCAGTGGAAATGACGACAGATTTACAAGACATACAAGATTTTGAAATTTTGTAATAATTAACAACTCAACTCAATCCAGAGATGGAATGTTGTAAAAATGTCTTATTTAATGATTTTTTTAAAAGAATATGTTAGTTGTTTTTTTAAAGATCTTAATGACAGATACCCAGGGTAGGATGTAATCAATATGTTGAACTTTCTGATCGATAACATATTTGTGGTGTTTGGAGGATTTTTTTTTCAGCAAATAGTAGGAATTCCAATGGGAACAAATTATGCTCCACTTTTCGTTGATATTTTTCTATGTATATGAAGCCGAGTTTGCTCATTCTTTGCTCTCTCGCGAAAAAAAAACCGCCTAGCACTCCAATTTAATTCTACATATAGATCTATCGATGACGTGCTTTCATTTAATAATCCAATTTTTGCTGATTACCTTAGCACAATCCATGTGAGCTAGAGGTGAAGGAAACCAATGTAAACATTAACTCTGCTTCACATTGACATCTCATGTTATCTTTTGAAGAAAACGGCCACCTGAATACAATAATGACAAACGTGGCGACTTCAATTTCAAGATTACGAATTCCCCTTTCCTTAGTAGTAACATTCCTAACTCTACTGCCTATTGTGTAATCATATCGCAATTTTAAAATACGC
Source organism: Pinctada fucata (assembly GCA_028142955.1). Lineage (NCBI taxonomy): Eukaryota > Metazoa > Mollusca > Bivalvia > Pterioida > Pteriidae > Pinctada > Pinctada fucata. Next base: position 51,334,677 of record AP027107.1, read on the forward strand.
TATTTCAGAGCAAGCACAAACTACACCAATTTCGTTCTGAGAGCAAGGAGGCTAACAGAAAAAAAAACTACCATGGCAAGGGTACATTTGTGAGCGACTGACTTTGTCATTGAATTTCTTATGGACGATACAATGAAGATATAAAACGTAATAATTCTCGTTGTGTCGATGCTGGAAGATATTTTAGGTTAGAACCATCGAAAATACTACATTTAACAATTAATCGGATAAGACGTTTTTGCAAGGCCTAAGGACGGATGTTGCTAGCGAACAGGAGATGTTTACTCTCCCCGGGCATCTGATTTCATCTCCATAGGGGGATTCACTTTTGCTTCTTTGCAGAATGCTTTTAAAAGTTGATTGTATCATTTTTTTCAAATCTCCATAGAATTTTTGTAGAATCGATATTTATTGTAGGCAGCGCTGTAGAAATCAATTTGTGCGGCACCGCACACGTGTTACTTGATTTAACTTTCTTCTGGTTGGTCTGACATTTTGTATTAGTTTTAAATTGATTGTTGTATTAATTTAGTGTTCGCTGTGTTTCTATTTTGTTATGGCAGATTCCACAAGAAATTTCCATGTTTGGCAGGCTTTAAAATCAATGGAATTGCACTTATCAATTGGAGAGTATATTTCTTTCTTGAGCTGTTGCGACGGGTGTTGCATGCAATCAGGAGACGCTGACTCTCCCCGGGCACCTGGTCTCACTTCGGAATTTTGTTCATTCCGAGCTTCGCATTACCGTTCCTGTGGAAAATCTAATGATTTTGCCTTGCCTTCTCGTCTATGTGACTGAATATCTGATGGGTACTTCTGTAATGTTCATTTGTCGAATTTATTCAGGATGGTGCTACTTAAAATAATTTTTGGTCATTTCGTGCATCGCCTGTAAGCGAAACTGTGGGAAACACAAAAACAGAAATTGGGATGGGCTTTAAGCTTCCTTTTTGGTCTTACCTACTTGAATACTACTATACTTGCATTAGATATGTAACATAATTCATGTGATATATGAAAATAATAAGTATAGTGCTTTTTAACAGTGCCACCTACAACGCATTCTTCAATGCCTTGTGCACTTGTTGTCCTTTTTGTTTCTGCGGAGTTTGTGTCATTTTCTCCATTTGCATTTTGTCCTAATTTCTTTTCGCGTGAAAAGGTTCTGTTTTGTATCTTTCTTTTTCCAAAATTCGTAAGAATTGGTTTTGGAATCTGTTTTCGAATCTTGAGTTTGACTTTCATTCACTGATCTTAAATTTTCGTAAATTATTATATTTCAGGAATTTCTGATTATGTCGTATCTAATTTTGCGCGTATATATAAGTATCAAACAAATAAACAAAATCGAGGAAAGATTGCATATCTTGATTAAAGGCTTTTTAAAGATAAAGAACACAAAATCGGGGTTTTTGAAATGACAGTTTCACGGACAGTTGGTAAAATTTCTACAAAATTGATGTAAAGAAATCGCTGATTGAAGTGTGGGTGATCAATACATGATTCGCGGAATTTACAAAGCACGTACGGCAATGACAGGCCAACTATGTAGATAGGAAATTAATCTTATGAATAAAATTCATGTCCTATTATTTGAGAAATAAAACCATTTCATTGTGTTTTCCATTATTTTGTCAAGATAATAGATAAAATCACCCATGAGGAAATTAAATGATGAATAGCTTTGATAATGTCACACGGAAATTAAATGATAAAGTAATATAAGACAATGTCGACCGGATACCTCTGGAAATTTCAGTTTTAAGCAGGAATTTGCCTCCAACAAAATGTCATTGTTATTGAAACTTACAGGGGTTTGACAGTAAGTGTTTTGAATATTTTTCCCTGACATTGTCGCTAAAGCACTTTCTATATAGACGTGGCCTCAGACAGAGCATGCATTTTATATATTCTTTTCATTTTCGTGCGTGAACATCGACGGCGGGTGCGGCTAGCCAACAGGGGATGCTTGCTCCTCCCGGGCGCCTGGTCCCTCCTCTGGCTTGCTGGGGGTCCGTCGATGCTCAATTTGGTGCTCTGTTGTGAGTGCTGTTGAGATTATTGTCAGGATCTTCTTTAACTCATTACAGCACAACATACAAATACGATAACACATAGAAGGGATAAACACGACATTTCATGAATGTTAAGAAGAACAACGTCAAGAGCAATTTATATGATTTGCATTATTTTGTCAAGACAATAATTATGAAGGAAGATGTCGATGTATACATAAATGAGAGAGCTGTGTGATAAAGGGTTTTCCGAAAAATTTGCGGACTGGTCCATGTTTTAAAGATTGAGTGCAAAACTATTACTAAAACTGGTATCAAATAACTTATTTACCATTTTACTATTAATTAGGTACATTCATAATTCGATTGGTACATAAAGATTATTAATTTATTAACTTTGAATATATAAAGATGAAGTCCACGGAGCACCATCATTTTTCGAAAATAAATGCCACTAATAGTACTTACATTTTGTTCTTAAAAATCAAACATACTATTCCAGATCGAATATTGCTATATAACTAGGTTCCTTTAAAAACCTGTCTCATTTTATGCAATATTGGCCTCGATATATTCGAGAAATAAGTACGGAAAAACAATAGAAATGTAACTTTAAGGCAGCTTGTCCAGTCTTTCATTTAGAAACGTCAAGCGTACGGACTTGCAACGCACAAAGAGACAAATGAGTTAAAGAAGATCCTGACGATAATCTCAACAGCACTCACAATAAAGCACAAAATTGAGCATCGACGGACCCCTAGCAAGCCAGAGGTGGGACCAGATGCCCGGGAGGAGCAAGCATCCCCTGTTTGGCTAGACGCACCCGCCATCGATGTTCACACACGAAAATGAATTCAATGTCTTAAATACATGCACTGTCTGAGGTTATGTCTATAAAGAAAGTGCTACGGCGACCATGTCAGGGAAAAATATTCAAAACACTTATTGTCAAACTCCCCGCGGGGAATTTTTTTTCGAGCTCCACACGGCAAAGGGCATAAGAGTTAAAGAGGATCCTGACGATAATCTCAGCAGCATTCACAATAGAGCACAAAATTGAGCATCGACGGACTCATAGCAAGCCAGAGGTGAGACCAGGTGCCCGGGAGGAGCATTATAACTTAAGAAAGAAAGACACATATAAAGACAATAAATGCTTGATATGTGTATGACTTACTTCTGGACCAAGAAAATCTGATTACTTTGCAGACGATATTCGGAATGTTAAAACAACTCTGAGGATTAGAAAACGGAAGGACGAAATGAATTTGATCTTCTGAACATCTCTAATATTTTTCGGGATCATCGCGTACAAAGTGCCATTCCTCAATATTTTGAAAATTTAGAACCTCCTCTTATTTGTTACAAATATAAGAGACCTATTCGAAATTTCGTTTATAACTACAACAAAGTTACACAAGATCCAAAATACTTGAATCATGTCCTGCTTCTTGAGAATGTGCAACGTCTGCATATCTATATAAACCAGCTGGTCATATTATTACAGGTGACTTTTCAATTATCAAAGACAGGCAGCTCCGTGGTCTTCTTAAGAAAGGACCTAAGTATAGAATCCCATCCATGATAGATTTAATTAAATGTCGCGAAGTGCTAAAGGAAGCTTTAGATAACTATACCAAACGATGGTGTAAATCGGAAGGAGTCGAATCGCATGCTCTGAATGACTGGAAAAACCTCATTTTGGATATTACCGATATTCGAATAGATAACTACCACAAAAATCCTCAACTTTTTGAAAATCCAATTTCTAAATCTGAAAGATATTTCAAATCTAAGTTATGTAATTTACATGAAAAATATGTCTTCGCGCCTGCAGATAAAGCAGCCAACAACACCATAATTATTTGAAAACGCTACTACATATCAACTTTAGTTTCGGAATTTTCCTCTGCTAATACTTATATCGAAAGCAACGAAAGTGTTCCCAATATTTTGAAAAAACATAACAGTGAAATTTCTTCATTTGAAATCCCTATTTCTAAATTGGATCTCCCTACAATATACTGTGTACCAAAACTTCACAAGTCTCCTTACAAGTTCGATACATTGCTAATTCTAGCAACTGCTCAACAACAATTTTGTCTAGAAATCTGACGTCAGCACGCACTCACGGCTATAAAGGAACACGTGGCAAATTACTGTGAAACTGTCATGAACAGGAATGGCGTAAACTTCTTTTGGTCTTATAAAAATTCAGGGGATGTGATTGACAAAATGAAATCAAGAAATTTTGAAGCAAATACGATATCTTCATACGACTTTTCTAATATGTACACCACACTTCCTCACGACAAAATAAATGATCGACTGTCCAAACTCATTAAAAGGTGCTTTGATCGAGAGGGGAAAACTTATATTTGTACTTCTGAATCGAAGGGTTTCTTTTCCGCCACAGATTACAAATCATACAAATCATGGACATGTGGTGACCTGTGTATTGCCTTGTCCTTCCTTTTGGACAATATTTATGTAAGATTTGGTGAGAAACTCTACAAGCAGGTTGTAGGGATTCCAATGGGTACTTATTGTGCGCCTCTTGTTGTTGTTGCAGATTTCTTTTTATACACGTATGAAAAGGAATTTATCCAAAATCTTCAAAAACAAAGAAAAAATGATGATGTGAAATGTTTCATTGGTACTTCTAGGTACCTGGATGATATTCTTACTATCGACAATTCTGTTTTTGAGAAATATAAAAATGTTATTTATCCACAAGAATTGATTCTAAAGAAGGCAAGCGTTTCAAAGACAGAAACACCATTTTTGGACCTAAATATCAAAATTGTTAACGGAGATATCCATACAAGTGTGTATGACAAAAGAGATGATTTTGGATTTAACATAGTAAATTTCCCCTGGCTTGACGGTGATGTTCCTAGATTACCGTCCTATGGTATCTATATTTCACAGCTCATCCGGTATGCTAGAGCATGTACTGATGTTTTGGATTTTCATAGTAGAAATTTACAAATTACCAAGAAACTTTTAGGACAAGGTTCTCGCTTTCACAAACTAGTAAAGACTTTCTGGAAATTTTACAAAAATTATTGTCAACTTCTTCTGAAATTCGGACCAATACAGGCAACAGAGTATATTACTTTGGGTATTTCACAACCTGCATTTTATGGTGACACTATTAACAAGATAAGAAGGATCAAAGATAGACAACATCACTATCGAAAATGCGTCAGAATAATCAAACGCCTTTTATACCGTGGGTATGATCCTAATGTCACCAGACGGACACTAGGCTTGGTACTTGACCAATCTACAGTCTTGTACAAGCGCATTCTTAAAACTTGCACTCTGACTGACTTTGACGACGGGACTCCATGACGGGCCCTGTCCAAACCTCTTAAGAGAAGACAGGGCCCCGACCACTCTCTGAATGTCAGTCGGACTCCTCGGGTGATAACATATATGAGCTCGCGGCGGCGGAGCACGGATTGTATTACGTACGCCCTCTTTTTATATCCATTTACATATTCATCTGTGTTGCTTGGGCCCCTGCGTTTTGCGGTCTTGTTTGTGTGTGGTCATCTGACAGTGAGGAGGTTGTTTTACACCACAATTGTGCGTTCTTCGAGACCTCTGGGTAATCGGAAAAGTGGGAGGGTTGTGCGCACGTAATCCAGGATAACCATACCTTCTGCTATTTCCGTGGCAGATGGCTGTCCTAAGTCGGCACCGGTTGCCCATTGGTCTCGTTGGTTTATGTGTAGTCCTTTGTGTTTGATGTTTCTGTGTTGTGCGTTGACGTTCCTTGTCCCTTACGCGTCTCTTTCTGTGCTTGTCTGCTTTGTGTTTTTGCATTGGCTGTTTTAGGGTTTTGCTGTGGGTGCTGCAACCTGGTGTTGTTGGAGATCCCCTCCTTTGTTTTAGAACTATTTCACTAATGCATTCCTTGCTTTGATATTTTAAAATCCCTACATTAGATCAATTTATAGTTTTCAGATGACAACATGCTGAATTAGTGCTATCATTCGTTCCAGGAAGATAAATGAAATTGATCAATGAATAAAAACAAGAACTGAAGAAGATAAAAGAAAACTCTGTTAATGTGTTTCTCTGTTGAATGGGTTAACAATGGAATAATTGCTTCGTACAGTGAATGAAAAGCAAGTTGTTATCTTCTCTTTCGTGTTGAATTAGATTGCTTCTTAATTTCATGACTCCAAACACTTCTACCTTTGAAAGACGTAGTGAAATCGGACATTGTAATGTTCCATAGAACGAGTCACGTGCCGATGCGATCATCATCTTCGTTTAATTTTTCGTAATAATACTTATTGTTAAGGCTGGGGTAAAAAAGGATCGTTCTAAGTCCCTTCACCAGTCCTTACAAGGTTTGCCACAGACGTGGCAGATGACCGTCCTAAGTCTGTGTACAACGATTGCCCCATTGGTCTCGTTGGTTTATGTGTAGTCTCTACCTATTCCCTCTCTTATTAATTGTGCTTGTCTGCTCTGTTTTCATAATAGGGGTTTTTCGGTGGTTGCTGCGACCGAGCCATGTAGGAGATCCCCTCCTTACATTTGTAGCAATCCTAAACGAACGAAGGTAAGAAACTTATATCAATGTTAAACGTCTTCAAATTCAATAGCATCATTTAAGAACAGACAAATTTGCAGCATGGACCACTTGGCTACATGTGCGCTCGGGGACTCCTGGTCCACCAGCAATGACACTCACCAAGTGGTTCAAGTGTTAAACGTCTTCAAATTCAATAGCATCATTATTATGTCCAAAAATGTACCGAAAAACGTAGCAGGATGGGTGGTATATGATGCTACAGGACCCACGTTTACGAAATTTCAATACTTTTTTTATAACAAATTTTCGAATGCGTTGAAGAGGCAGACGATCAACCGAAGTTGATCGAACTTGGCTATATTTGCCCTCGGGGACATTAGATTTGCAGACAAGGAGATCCTCACATTACAGTGATCACGGTGGAACACCTTTTTTTTATTCATTTTCATTTTTATACTTTCATACAACTTACATTCGGAGATGAGTAGCATACCCTACAACACATTCCCATTCATACCTCAATCATTCCCATTCATACTCTTACAAATATTATGCTACTTTTAACAAAATATGGTTCCAGTTTCAAGTATTAAAAAAAATACGTAATCATTATTAAGATGACAATAAAGATGCAACTTTGGATACATGACAATTAATGAAGCAATTGATTGACATTAGATTCATTTCTATAAATTCTTGTTACACAAATAAAAACTGTATAATATTTATGAATTATCTCAAAGTCAGCCATTTTATCTCATATTTTGATCATGATCATTTTATCTTGCAATATATTTTTCAATGTTTCTTATTTGTAGTATTTTTTGAAGAGCTATTTGAAAAGGCATTGTTTCAAAATACTTACAGTTGTATATATATATTTTTTTACATATAAGTATGATTAATTAGATATTTTTCCCTTTGTATTCCAAATATTATAGTATGATTTGTCAAAGCTGTAGTAAATGTTAAAGTATTTCTTAACCAGTCTGAGCATTCATTCCAAAGATGTTTTATTATATTACAATTACAGAATAGATGTACAAGACTCTCAGGATTTTCTTTACAAAAGCAACAATAATTGTTTTCGCGTTTGCCTATTTTATGCAAAAATGTGTTCGTAGTTAAAATTATGTTTAGAAGTTTATATTGAAAATATATTACTTTAGTTTCATTTGTTCATGATTTTGCCAATGAAAAGGAATTTTGTACGTTTTCTGATCTTACATCTCGAATTTCATTTGACCATTTAGTAATTTTTGCGTCAGGAGGGCAGATTTCCTTTGCTCTCAAATCATTATAGACCATTTTTACGCATTTAGTTCAAATTATGACAATCTTCAAGGAGATGTTTTCATTTTTGAATCTTTTAATTTCATTTCTCCTTTCTTTTGGAACGTGATTAATAATATGTATCACGGTGGAACACCTAACCACGAGAAGAGAGGTAGTGAGTTGGAGGGGTAGCGCACAAATCGCCACGTGGACCAAACAGACGGAAACAAAGAAAACAATCACATCATTGAAAATTGACAGACAATTTTATATGTATGACTAATGAGTAATCTACAGTCTCATTGTAAAAACAAAATTCATTGTAGGTGGCGCCACTGAAATAAATTAGTGCGTTGCTAACGGATCGTTGTTCCCGAATTGAAATCTGGTAAATATATCTTCCAAAAATATTCTGACTGTGTGAAATTAGTCTAGAGGCTATATTCTGTCGTCAACATATACCGTAATTGTTCATCTAGATAGTATGAGAAATCTATTCCTCCATGGCATGCAGAGCCGGTGACAGTGAACACAGAGGACACGTGACTTACAATTTACACCACAATTGTACGTTCTTCGAGACCTCTTGTTGTGTGCACGTAATCCAGGATAACCACACCGTCTGCTACTGACGAGGCAGATGGCCGTCCTAAGTCGGCACCGTTTGCCCATTGGTCTCGTTGGTTTATGTGTAGTCATTTGTGTTTTATGTTTTTCTGTGATTTGACGTTCATTGTACTACTGCGTCTCTTTCTGTGCGTGTCATTTTTGTGTTTTACAGTGGGTGTTTTGGGAGGTTGCTGTTGATGCTGCAACTAGGTGTTGTTGGAGATCCCCTCCTTTCTTTTACAACTCATTCATAGCAGATGGAATGATTATCCGGATTACATGCTCAGAACTCTCCTACTTATCTGAATACAAAGAGGTCTCCTCTCTCCTACTTGGGTCTCCCAAGACCCTCAACTATTGTTTAAATAAAGAGCCTTATCACGGTAAGGTAACATAACAAACAAGACATTAGTTAAAGATCTCACAAAAACTATGTAAATAAATATCAATAGTAAAGAGTACACAGAAAACAGGACATGCTCTGTCAGCTGAAGCGAGTCCATGATCAATCATCTGAGAGGTTCGATCAACTGTTAAAGTGGACAAAAGATCAATGACCAGTCTTATCTGACGAGATTTGGACAGTGCCCGTCATGAATTTCCGTCGTCACGGTTTTTAGGTATGCAATGTTGGAAATGTTGTTGGTTCGAAACTGTAAATGGTGTCAGCAACATGCATTATGTTCTTTTGAAGTATTCAACAGGCAATTGATAATCCTTCTTACTTTGTGGATCAAGTCGTCGTAAAATAAATGCAATGAAATGTCAAATGATAATAATCTGATTCTGGGATCGTGCATCTAATTCTTCGCATGTGAAGTTTATTTTACAAAATATGAATTAGGAATTTTCGTAGCTTTCGATAGGTTTATTCTGGTTAAAGAATTTAAGAAACGAAGTTTTTTCCTTTATTTCCATTTTATCTGTACCAAAGACATTTGGGGAAAACAATCTACACGTAAATTACATAAATGTGCATTCATCTTTATACCATTTATTCACTGAAGAAAATATCAACCAAAAAATGTATACACGTATATGTAATGTGCATTAGTGTTTGTGTTATTCGGTTTCGGTGTCCATATTTCATTATACATTATAAAAAATTGATGTGCTCTTTCTCGTTACCTTCTTTAACAACAATTCAAACCAATTCGGTGCACCAGACACGTGTTTCTGACAGTAAATATTGAGCTACCAAAGGGTCTTTCGTCGTTATGATATTTGCTGTTCTCTATTCTGAACATGCAAATCTCGACAGTACATAATTTTTAAATGATGAATATGAATTCAAAAATAACAACTAGATTGCCGTGGTTTATTGTCCAGTTATTCCACGAGTCACATGAACCAATCAAATTATCACCGAGTCTCGGAGCGGCGAGGTGATAATTTGATTGGTTCATGCGGGGTGTGGAATTACTGGACAATGAATCATGGCTAGCTAGATGTTATTTCTATTCTAATATAGCACGTGAATGGGCGGATCTTACCGCATTGGAAGTTTGTTGGAGATTTTACACCAGGCGTGTTCTATAGTACATAATAGGGGAAAAATTTCAAGTGATATTAGAATTGGTAATTGACCTTGACCTTCAATGTAAAATTAATTCCAAATACAACTCTAGTTTATGTTTTACATATGAAACGAAAACGATATCTCTTTTTTACAAGACAGACAGAATACATGTATCTTTATTACATTTTGATTCGCCTAGGGTCTTACTACATTTTTGGTTCAGCATGATACATGTAGAGCGATGTTAAATGAAAACTTCCAAAAATATTTTTGCTGTATGTTCAAATAATCAGTTCGCAATAAAATGCTGGTAAACTTAGGAACGGTTTCCTTTACTTATTGTGAAATAAATGCATTGGAAAAGTATGCTTCAATGAATCCCCGGCTGTATACATAGTATGCACAGTGCCGTGGCTGTATGTATACATGAAGCGTTACAGTATGCGACATTTTCTACTGGTCTAGGCCATTCATATTATTGAACAGGTTCCTCTCGATGATATTCCATAAAAATGTCCAAACCTGTAAACGAAAATCAACAAAATAGTAAAATAGCCATTATCAAATTTAAGAATATGGTTTCTTTGATAAAAATAGACAACATACAAAAGATAGACACAATTCTTATTTTCTTCAAGAATGGTTTTAGAAATTCTAACTCTCACCGTTGATGGCTGACAGAAGTCGGAAGAAAGCAAAGACTCTAGGTCGATGCGCTGCCTCTAACGATGTTGATCGTGTAGTGCGTCACATAGATTACACGCTCCATCGTCCACCAATTCGTGATTTTCTCTCCACAAAAAATACGAATTAAAAAGAGTTTTATCCTGACTGACATTAATCGGGCAGCTATTAAATTCTTCTAAGCTTGAGAATCGTGAAAGTTTATGTAAGAACGAGGTGGGATGTTTGGAGGTCGTTGCCCTTCGACCCACGCGACCACTGGAATGACGTCAAAGTCCAGTGTTTCCCAGTATTTTTCCGTCACATAATCTTTGCAATTACTATTTTCAAATGCAATAACTACTTTCCAACGTTTAGAAATCTAAGTTTCCTGTTTTTAATCGGAAATTAGAAATAAACAAAACGGACATAGACCTTTGTTTTTGTATTGATAACTTCTTGTCCTTTCATGCTTAGTTAACCATTAAACTAAGATTGTGCCAATAATTAGCCCAGACAAATAGACAGATGAATCATTTTCTTTTTTAAGTCGGTACATATGTCCGTACGGCGACATTGCCTGGCATTTTTTTTTTTCTTTTCTCCTTTTTTTTCATTTATTTTTTCTTTTTCTTATTTCATCTATTTAAGGCATGTGTCATTTCTGTAGTAAGGAATTTCAACGATTTCATCCAAATTAAATCATAGGATTCATGTCATTTATAATCAGTTTACGAAGAAAAACTAATAGCTAGGTCCGTGATGAAAATCAAAACTTTTGCCTATTTGTAAAACAGGGGGGAAATGCTGGAAATTTGTTGCTAAAAATAGCACATTTGTAACGAAAATACAAAAAGTGCTAAAATGCACTCATTTCATATTAATTTTAGTTTTCGACGTTAACACACAAGAAAACAGGTTAGCAACTTTGTATAAAACTTGATTTTGAACAAAATTCACCATAGGTACCAAATTCATAGATCATTTAAAACTTTCTCGATTTTATACAAAAATTACGAAAATCGACTATATTTAGGCCAAAATATCAGAGATACTGGATCAACGATTTTTTTTTCAAAAACACAGTAAACTGTATTCCTGAGAAAGATCGTTCATAATATTGAAGAAGTATATGTCCTTGTTGAAATGAGAAAGAACAAACACTCAGGTCAATAATATTCCGCACAAAAAACGAAATTAAGGGGTAATAACTTACGTAAGAGATATCCGAACTATTCAAAAGAGTACCGCGAGCTTATTTTTTATAGAAATTACCGCGATGCATTTTCTTACATTCATTTCATTCAGTTTAGATCAATTGTTCAAACTTATCCGCTTTTAAGACCAATTGTACCCCACTCCTTGTCGACATTTTCCTTTACTCGTACGAAGCTGAATTCATTCAATGTTTGGTCTCTGAAGGGAAAAGATACTAGCTTCCGACTTCAACTTCACTTACAGATACATAGACGATGCGTTGTCCATCAATAATCCAAGATCCGCGGATTACCTCAGCAGTATCTATCCTTCGGAGCTTGAAGTCAAAGAATCTACAGAGACAAATAAATTTATGAATCGCATTATCGCTGTGTGATAAAGGGTTTTCCGAAAAATTTGCGGACTGGTCCGTGTTTTAAAGATTGGGTGCAAAACTATTACTAAAACTGGTATCAAATAACTTATTTACCATTTTACTATTAATTAGGCACATTCATAATTCGATTGGTACATAAAGATTATTAATTTATTAACTTTGAATATATAAAGATGAAGTCCACGGAGCACCATCATTTTTCGAAAATAAATGCCACTAATAGTACTTACATTTTGTTCTTAAAAATCAAACATAATATTCCAGATCGAATATTGCTATTTACTAGGTTCCTTTAAAAACCTGTGTCATTTTATGCAATATTGGCCTCGATATATTCGAGAAATAAGTACGGAAAAACAATAGAAATGTAACTTTAAGGCAGCTTGTCCAGTCTTTCATTTAGAAACGTGACGTCAAGCGTACGGACTTGCAACGCACAAAGAGACAAATGAGTTAAAGAAGATCCTGACGATAATCTCAACAGCACTCACAATAAAGCACAAAATTGAGCATCGACGGACCCCTAGCAAGCCAGAGGTGGGACCAGATGCCCGGGAGGAGCAAGCATCCCCTGTTTGGCTAGACGCACCCGCCATCGATGTTCACACACGAAAATGAATTCAATGTCTTAAATACATGCACTGTCTGAGGTTATGTCTATAAAGAAAGTGCTACGGCGACCATGTCAGGGAAAAATATTCAAAACACTTATTGTCAAACTCCCCACGGGGAACTTTTTTTCGAGCTCCACACGGCAAAGGGCATAAGAGTTAAAGAGGATCCTGACGATAATCTCAGCAGCATTCACAATAGAGCACAAAATTGAGCATCGACGGACTCATAGCAAGCCAGAGGTGAGACCAGGTGCCCGGGAGGAGAATTATAACTTAAGAAAGAAAGACACATATAAAGACAATAAATGCTTGATATGTGTATGACTTACTTCTGGACCAAGAAAATCTGATTACTTTGCAGACGATATTCGGAATGTTAAAACAACTCTGAGGATTAGAAAACGGAAGGACGAAATGAATTTGATCTTCTGAACATCTCTAATATTTTTCGGGATCATCGCGTACAAAGTGCCATTCCTCAATATTTTGAAAATTTAGAACCTCCTCTTATTTGTTACAAATATAAGAGACCTATTCGAAATTTCGTTTTTAACTACAACAAAGTTACACAAGATCCAAAATACTTGAATCATGTCCTGCTTCTTGAGAATGTGCAACGTCTGCATATCTATATAAACCAGCTGGTCATATTATTACAGGTGACTTTTCAATTATCAAAGACAGGCAGCTCCGTGGTCTTCTTAAGAAAGGACCTAAGTATAGAATCCCATCCATGATAGATTTAATTAAATGTCGCGAAGTGCTAAAGGAAGCTTTAGATAACTATACCAAACGATGGTGTAAATCGGAAGGAGTCGAATCGCATGCTCTGAATGACTGGAAAAACCTCATTTTGGATATTACCGATATTCGAATAGATAACTACCACAAAAATCCTCAACTTTTTGAAAATCCAATTTCTAAATCTGAAAGATATTTCAAATCTAAGTTATGTAATTTACATGAAAAATATGTCTTCGCGCCTGCAGATAAAGCAGCCAACAACACCATAATTATTTGAAAACGCTACTACATATCAACTTTAGTTTCGGAATTTTCCTCTGCTAATACTTATATCGAAAGCAACGAAAGTGTTCCCAATATTTTGAACAAACATAACAGTGAAATTTCTTCATTTGAAATCCCTATTTCTAAATTGGATCTCCCTACAATATACTGTATACCAAAACTTCACAAGTCTCCTTACAAGTTCGATACATTGCTAATTCTAGCAACTGCTCAACAACAATTTTGTCTAGAAATCTGACGTCAGCACGCACTCACGGCTATAAAGGAACACGTGGCAAATTACTGTGAAACTGTCATGAACAGGAATGGCGTAAACTTCTTTTGGTCTTATAAAAATTCAGGGGATGTGATTGACAAAATGAAATCAAGAAATTTTGAAGCAAATACGATATCTTCATACGACTTTTCTAATATGTACACCACACTTCCTCGCGACAAAATAAATGATCGACTGTCCAAACTCATTAAAAGGTGCTTTGATCGAGAGGGGAAAACTTATATTTGTACTTCTGAATCGAAGGGTTTCTTTTCCGCCACAGATTACAAATCATACAAATCATGGACATGTGGTGACCTGTGTATTGCCTTGTCCTTCCTTTTGGACAATATTTATGTAAGATTTGGTGAGAAACTCTACAAGCAGGTTGTAGGGATTCCAATGGGTACTTATTGTGCGCCTCTTGTTGTTGTTGCAGATTTATTTTTATACACGTATGAAAAGGAATTTATCCAAAATCTTCAAAAACAAAGAAAAAATGATGATGTGAAATGTTTCATTGGTACTTCTAGGTACCTGGATGATATTCTTACTATCGACAATTCTGTTTTTGAGAAATATAAAAATGTTATTTATCCACAAGAATTGATTTTAAAGAAGGCAAGCGTTTCAAAGACAGAAACACCATTTCTGGACCTAAATATCAAAATTGTTAACGGAGATATCCATACAAGTGTGTATGACAAAAGAGATGATTTTGGATTTAACATAGTAAATTTCCCCTGGCTTGACGGTGATGTTTCTAGATTACCGTCCTATGGTATCTATATTTCACAGCTCATCCGGTATGCTAGAGCATGTACTGATGTTTTGGATTTTCATAGTAGAAATTTACAAATTACCAAGAAACTTTTAGGACAAGGTTCTCGCTTTCACAAACTAGTAAAGACTTTCTGGAAATTTTACAAAAATTATTGTCAACTTCTTCTGAAATTCGGACCAATACAGGCAACAGAGTATATTACTTTGGGTGTTTCACAACCTGCATTTTATGGTGACACTATTATCAAGATAAGAAGGATCAAAGATAGACAACATCACTATCGAAAATGCGTCAGAATCATCAAACGCCTTTTATACCGTGGGTATGATCCTAATGTCACCAGACGGACACTAGGCTTGGTACTTGACCAAACTACATTCTTGTACAAGCGCATTCTTAAAACTTGCACTCTGACTGACTTTGACGACGGGACTCCATGACGGGCCCTGTCCAAACCTCTTAAGAGAAGACAGGGCCCCGACCACTCTCTGAATGTCAGTCGGACTCCTCGGGTGATAACATATATGAGCTCGCGGCGGCGGAGCACGGATTGTATTACGTACGCCCTCTTTTTATATCCATTTACATATTCATCTGTGTTGCTTGGGCCCCTGCGTTTTGCGGTCTTGTTTGTGTGTGGTCATCTGACAGTGAGGAGGTTGTTTTACACCACAATTGTGCGTTCTTCGAGACCTCTGGGTAATCGGAAAAGTGGGAGGGTTGTGCGCACGTAATCCAGGATAACCATACCTTCTGCTATTTCCGTGGCAGATGGCTGTCCTAAGTCGGCACCGGTTGCCCATTGGTCTCGTTGGTTTATGTGTAGTCCTTTGTGTTTGATGTTTCTGTGTTGTGCGTTGACGTTCCTTGTCCCTTACGCGTCTCTTTCTGTGCTTGTCTGCTTTGTGTTTTTGCATTGGCTGTTTTAGGGTTTTGCTGTGGGTGCTGCAACCTGGTGTTGTAGGAGATCCCCTCCTTTGTTTTAGAACTATTTCACTAATGCATTCCTTGCTTTGATATTTTAAAATCCCTACATTAGATCAATTTATAGTTTTCAGATGACAACATGCTGAATTAGTGCTATCATTCGTTCCAGGAAGATAAATGAAATTGATCAATGAATAAAAACAAGAACTGAAGAAGATAAAAGAAAACTCTGTTAATGTGTTTCTCTGTTGAATGGGTTAACAATGGAATAATTGCTTCGTACAGTGAATGAAAAGCAAGTTGTTATCTTCTCTTTCGTGTTGAATTAGATTGCTTCTTTATTTCATGACTCCAAACACTTCTACCTTTGAAAGACGCAGTGAAATCGGACATTGTAATGTTCTATAGAACGAGTCACGTGCCGATGCGATCATCATCTTCGTTTAATTTTTCGTAATAATACTTATTGTTAAGGCTGGGGTAAAAAAGGATCGTTCTAAGTCCCTTCACCAGTCCTTACAAGGTTTGCCATAGACGTGGCAGATGACCGTCCTAAGTCTGTGTACAACGATTGCCCCATTGGTCTCGTTGGTTTATGTGTAGTCTCTACCTATTCCCTCTCTTATTAATTGTGCTTGTCTGCTCTGTTTTCATAATAGGGGTTTTTCGGTGGTTGCTGCGACCGAGCCATGTAGGAGATCCCCTCCTTACATTTGTAGCAATCCTAAACGAACGAAGGTAACAAACTTATATCAATGTTAAACGTCTTCAAATTCAATAGCATCATTTAAGAACAGACAAATTTGCAGCATGGACCACTTGGCTACATGTGCGCTCGGGGACTCCTGGTCCACCAGCAATGACACTCACCAAGTGGTTCAAGTGTTAAACGTCTTCAAATTCAATAGCATCATTATTATGTCAAAAAATGTACCGAAAAACGTAGCAGGATGGGTGGTATATGATGCTACAGGACCCACGTTTACGAAATTTCAATACTTTTTTATAACAAATTTTCGAATGCGTTGAAGAGGCAGACGATCAACCGAAGTTGATCGAACTTGGCTATTTTTGCACTCGGGGACATTAGATTTGCAGACAAGGAGATCCTCACATTACAGTGATCACGGTGGAACACCTTTTTTTTATTCATTTTCATTTTTATACTTTCATACAACTTACATTCGGAGATGAGTAGCATACCCTACAACACATTCCCATTCATACCTCAATCATTCCCATTTATACTCTTACAAATATTATGCTACTTTTAACAAAATATGGTTCCAGTTTCAAGTATTAAAAAAATTACGTAATCATTATTAAGATGACAATAAAGATGCAACTTTGGATACATGACAATTAATGAAGCAATTGATTGACATTAGATTCATTTCTATAAATTCTTGTTACACAAATTAAAACTGTATAATATTTATGAATTATCTCAAAGTCAGCCATTTTATCTCATATTTTGATCATGATCATTTTATCTTGCAATATATTTTTCAATGTTTCTTATTTGTAGTATTTTTTGAAGAGCTATTTGAAAAGGCATTGTTTCAAAATACTTACAGTTGTATATATATTTTTTTTTACATATAAGTATGATTAATTAGATATTTTTCCCTTTGTATTCCAAATATTATAGTATGATTTGTCAAAGCTGTAGTAAATGATAAAGTATTTCTTAACCAGTCTGAGCATTCATTCCAAAGATGTTTTATTATATTACAATTACAGAATAGATGTACAAGACTCTCAGGATTTTCTTTACAAAAGGAACAATAATTGTTTTCGCGTTTGCCTATTTTATGCAAAAATGTGTTCGTAGTTAAGATTATGTTTAGAAGTTTATATTGAAAATATATTACTTTAGTTTCATTTGTTCATGATTTTGTCAATGAAAAGGAATTTTGTACGTTTTCTGATCTTACATCTCGAATTTCATTTGACCATTTAGTAATTTTTGCGTCAGGAGGGCAGATTTCCTTTGCTCTCAAATCATTATAGACCATTTTTACGCATTTAGTTCAAATTATGACAATCTTCAAGGAGATGTTTTCATTTTTGAATCTTTTAATTTCATTTCTCCTTTCTTTTGGAACGTGATTAATCATATGTATCACGGTGGAACACCTAACCACGAGAAGAGAGGTAGTGAGTGGGAGGGGTAGCGCACAAATCGCCACGTGGATCAAACAGACGGAAACAAAGAAAACAATCACATCATTGAAAATTGACAGACAATTTTATATGTATGACTAATGAGTAATCTACAGTCTCATTGTAAAAACAAAATTCATTGTAGGTGGCGCCACTGAAATAAATTAGTGCGTTGCTAACGGATCGTTGTTCCCGAATTGAAATCTGGTAAATATATCTTCCAAAAATATTCTGACTGTGTGAAATTAGTCTAGAGGCTATATTCTGTCGTCAACATATACCGCAATTGTTTATCTAGATAATATGAGAAATTTATTCTTCCATGGCATGCAGAGCCGGTGACAGTGAACACAGAGGACACGTGACTTACAATTTACACCACAATTGTACGTTCTTCGAGACCTCTGGGTAATCGGAATAGTGGGAGGGTTGTGCGCACGTAATCCAGGATAACCACACCGTCTGCTACTGACGAGGCAGATGGCCGTCCTAAGTCGGCACCGTTTGCCCATTGGTCTCGTTGGTTTATGTGTAGTCATTTGTGTTTTATGTTTTTCTGTGATTTGACGTTCATTGTACTACTGCGTCTCTTTCTGTGCGTGTCATTTTTGTGTTTTACAGTGGGTGTTTTGGGAGGTTGCTGTTGATGCTGCAACTAGGTGTTGTTGGAGATCCCCTCCTTTCTTTTACAACTCATTCATAGCAGATGGAATGATTATCCGGATTACATGCTCAGAACTCTCCTACTTATCTGAATACAAAGAGGTCTCCTCTCTCCTACTTGGGTCTCCCAAGACCCTCAACTATTGTTTAAATAAAGAGCCTTATCACGGTAAGGTAACATAACAAACAAGACATTAGTTAAAGATCTCACAAAAACTATGTAAATAAATATCAATAGTAAAGAGTACACAGAAAACAGGACATGCTCTGTCAGCTGAAGCGAGTCCATGATCAATCATCTGAGAGGTTCGATCAACTGTTAAAGTGGACAAAAGATCAATGACCAGTCTTATCTGACGAGATTTGGACAGTGCCCGTCATGAATTTCCGTCGTCACGGTTTTTAGGTATGCAATGTTGGAAATGTTGTTGGTACGAAACTGTAAATGGTGTCAGCAACATGCATTATGTTCTTTTGAAGTATTCAACAGGCAATTGATAATCCTTCTTACTTTGTGGATCAAGTCGTCGTAAAATAAATGCAATGAAATGTCAAATGATAATAATCTGATTCTGGGATCGTGCATCTAATTCTTCGCATGTGAAGTTTATTTTACAAAATATGAATTAGGAATTTTCGTAGCTTTCGATAGGTTTATTCTGGTTAAAGAATTTAAGAAACGAAGTTTTTTCCTTTATTTCCATTTTATCTATACCAAAGACATTTGGGGAAAACAATCTACACGTAAATTACATAAATGTGCATTCATCTTTATACCATTTATTCACTGAAGAAAATATCAACCAAAAAATGTATACACGTATATGTAATGTGCATTAGTGTTTGTGTTATTCGGTTTCGGTGTCCATATTTCATTATACATTATAAAAAATTGATGTGCTCTTTCTCGTTACCTTCTTTAACAACAATTCAAACCAATTCGGTGCACCAGACACGTGTTTCTGACAGTAAATATTGAGCTACCAAAGGGTCTTTGGTCGTTATGATATTTGCTGTTCTCTATTCTGAACATGCAAATCTCGACAGTACACAATTTTTAAATGATGAATATGAATTCAAAAATAACAACTAGATTGCCGTGGTTTATTGTCCAGTTATTCCACGAGTCACATGAACCAATCAAATTATCACCGAGTCTCGGAGCGGCGAGGTGATAATTTGATTGGTTCATGCGGGGTGTGGAATTACTGGACAATGAATCATGGCTAGCTAGATGTTATTTCTATTCTAATATAGCACGTGAATGGGCGGATCTTACCGCATTGGAAGTTTGTTGGAGATTTTACACCAGGCGTGTTCTATGGTACATAATAGGGGAAAATTTCAAGTGATATTAGAATTGGTAATTGACCTTGACCTTCAATGTAAAATTAATTCCAAATACAACTCTAGTTTATGTTTTACATATGAAACGAAAACGATATCTCTTTTTTACAAGACAAACAGAATACATGTATCTTTATTACATTTTGATACGCCTAGGGTCTTACTACATTTTTGGTTCAGCATGATACATGTAGAGCGATGTTAAATGAAAACTTCCAAAAATATTTTTACTGTATGTTCAAATAATCAGTTCGCAATAAAATGCTGGTAAACTTAGGAACGGTTTCCTTTACTTATTGTGAAATAAATGCATTGGAAAAGTATGCTTCAGTGAATCCCCGGCTGTATACATAGTATGCACAGTGCCGTGGCTGTATGTATACATGAAGCGTTACAGTATGCGACATTTTCTACTGGTCTAGGCCATTCATATTATTGAACAGGTTCCTCTCGATGATATTCCATAAAAATGTCCAAACCTGTAAACGAAAATCAACAAAATAGTAAAATAGCCATTATCAAATTTAAGAATATGGTTTCTTTGATAAAAATAGACAACATACAAAAGATAGACACAATTCTTATTTTCTTCAAGAATGGTTTTAGAAATTCTAACTCTCACCGTTGATGGCTGACAGAAGTCGGAAGAAAGCAAAGACTCTAGGTCGATGCGCTGCCTCTAACGATGTTGATCGTGTAGTGCGTCACATAGATTACACGCTCCATCGTCCACCAAATCGTGATTTTCTCTCCACAAAAAATACGAATTAAAAAGAGTTTTATCCTGACTGACATTAATCGGGCAGCTATTAAATTCTTCTAAGCTTGAGAATCGTGAAAGTTTATGTAAGAACGAGGTGGGATGTTTGGAGGTCGTTGCCCTTCGACCCACGCGACCACTGGAATGACGTCAAAGTCCAGTGTTTCCCAGTATTTTTCCGTCACATAATCTTTGCAATTACTATTTTCAAATGCAAGAATTACTTTCCAACGTTTAGAAATCTAAGTTTCCTGTTTTTAATCGGAAATTAAAAATAAACAAAACGGACATAGACCTTTGTTTTTGTATTGATAACTTCTTGTCCTTTCATGCTTAGTTAACCATTAAACTAAGATTGTGCCAATAATTAGCCCAGACAAATAGACAGATAAATCATTTTCTTTTTTAAGTCGGTACATATGTCCGTACGGCGACATTGCCTGGCATTTTTTTTTCTTTTCTCCTTTTTTTTCATTTATTTTTTCTTTTTCTTAATTCATCTATTTAAGGCATGTGTCATTTCTGTAGTAAGGAATTTCAACGATTTCATCCAAATTAAATCATAGGATTCATGTCATTTATAATCAGTTTACGAAGAAAAACTAATAGCTAGGTCCGTGATGAAAATCAAAACTTTTGCCTATTTGTAAAACAGGGGGGAAATGCTGGAAATTTGTTGCTAAAAATAGCACATTTGTAACGAAAATACAAAAAGTGCTAAAATGCACTCATTTCATATTAATTTTAGTTTTCGACGTTAACACACAAGAAAACAGGTTAGCAACTTTGTATAAAACTTGATTTTGAACAAAATTCACCGTAGGTACCAAATTCATAGATCATTTAAAACTTTCTCGATTTTATACAAAAATTACGAAAATCGACTATATTTAGGCCAAAATATCAGAGATACTGGATCAACGATTTTTTTTTCAAAAACACAGTAAACTGTATTCCTGAGAAAGATTGTTCATAATATTGAAGAAAAAGCATATGTCCGTGTTGAAATGAGAAAGAACAAACACTCAGGTCAATAATATTCCGCACAAAAAACGAAATTAAGGGGTAATAACTTACGTAAGAGATATCCGAACTATTCAAAAGAGTACCGCGAGCTTATTTTTTATAGAAATTACCGCGATGCATTTTCTTACATTCATTTCATTCAGTTTAGATCAATTGTTCAAACTTATCCGCTTTTAGAACCAATTGTACCCCACTCCTTGTCGACATTTTCCTTTACTCGTACGAAGCTGAATTCATTCAATGTTTGGTCTCTGAAGGGAAAAGATACTAGCTTCCGACTTCAACTTCACTTACAGATACATAGACGATGCGTTGTCCATCAATAATCCAAGATCCGCGGATTACCTCAGCAGTATCTATCCTTCGGAGCTTGAAGTCAAAGAATCTACAGAGACAAATAAATTTATGAATCGCAAGCGATATAAGTCCACTTCCGTCATTAATCCATGTCCTTCAACTCTGCCATGACCTGTACTTACAACAAAAGATGAATCCAACATCAAAATAAGTTCAATATGTGTTTCAGAAAAAGGTCTTGAAAACAGGAAAATTTAATGAAATTTGCTATGAGGCCACACCTTTTGTAAGAACAATTAAATCAAACCCAACTTCAACTTATTCTTTATCAGACTATATAATGTATCTGCATACCAAAAATCAGCTCAATATCTACAAGAACAGGCATGAAAAGACAGGAAACTGAGACGTTCATGAAATTTGCTAAGTCCAGGGGCCATAACTCCTGTAGAAATGGGTCAATAAAATTGAAACACGAACTTGATTTGTATCACACTGAGATATATTCACATACCAAAAATGATTACAACAACAGCTGAGAAAAGACCGGAAAACTGAGAATTTCATGAAATTTGCTAAGTCCAGGGGCCATAACTCTTGTAAAAATAGGTCAATCCGAACCAAACTCTTACTTGAGCTGTAAAACACTAAGATGAAATCACATATAAAAAATTATTTCAATAGCTGCAATACCTTGGAAGAAAAGTCCGGAAAACAAGAAAAAAGAATTTCATGAAATTTGCTAAGTTCAGGGGCCATAACTCTTGTAAAAATAAGTCAATTGGAACCAAGCTCGAACATGATCTGTATCACATAAGATTAACTCACATATTAAAAATGAGATCAATATCTGCAACGACAGCGATAAAAAGTCTGGAAAACTGAGAATTTCATGAAATTTGCTAAGTCCAGCGGACATAACTCTTGTAAAAATGGGTCAATCGGAACCAAACTCGAATTTAATCTGTATCACATTGAGGTAAACTCACATACCAAAAATGAGATCAAAATCTATAACGACTGCGAAAAAAAGTCTGGAAAACTTTAGTGTGACAGACAGACGGACAGACAAACGGGGTGGAAACTATAAGTCCCCTCCGGCGAGCCGGTAGGGGACTAATAATTCAGCATCCTATTTGGACATAATGTTGTCCTACGACACTGATGGTCACATGAACACCTCACTCTATGACTAACGTGACGACTTCAATTTCAGCATTACAAACTTTCCTTTTCTGAGTAGTGCTCAATATCTATTCATCGCCTGCTTATGGAGTGTTCATATCTCAGTTGATACGCTATGCCAGAGCAAGTACCAAATATACGGATTTTGTTCTGAGAGCTAGACGTCTTTCAGATAAGCTTCTTTTATTGCGTTTGACGTCATTTGCGTTACAAGTTACACGTCGCCAGTGAACGTGTAAAGTGCGAGAAACACGTAGGTCTTTACTTCAAGATATTTCACCCTCATTATTCTATCAAATAGTATTAAAAGTATGACATTCAATTCATAATGATTTCAAGTTTCTGTTTCAATATAGATTTAAACAAACTTAATGTTACTCTTGAATCTATACTGTCCAGAAGTCAACTCAAGATCACTTAGATTTTACAAGTACGCGTAGCGGTCTTTGAAAAGATATCTCAACAACAGTTACGTGTAATTCAACTTGTACACTAGACGTACCCGTACAAGTTACCGGATGTGACAGTTCTACTGAATTGAAGCGGCGGGTGTTACATACAAGCAGGAGATGCTTACTCTTCCTGGGCCCCTGGATTCACTCCCATATCGGGAGTTTGCTTCCGTTAATATGGTGGAGGTTTTTGTTTGTTTGCTTTGGTTCCTGTTTTATCCTGATTTTGTATGCCTTCGGTTTCTGATTTTCTGAATCATCGATTTTCTGCTGTATACAGGGATATGGTCATTATCCATATTTGTCATGTAATGGATTTATGTCTTCAAAAGAGTCAGAAATGATACATTTTCCATAATAAATTGAAACATATATATAATTCAAGCTCAAAGAGTGCTAACGCAAAAAAAAATAAGATGCGCAAGAATGGTCTTTTAAAAATCGTGGCCAATGACGCACCTTAACTTTATTTTTATTTATTTATTTATTATTTTTCATATATATTTCTCTACTTGTTTTTCCTTCACATGACCAGTCAATTGCTGTCTTTCAATGAAAACAAAACTCCCTCTCTTTAGGTTCCGCTCTTCACCTTAGAACTCTTTCACTAATGTTTCCCTTGCTTTGATCTTTTAAAATCCCTACATTTGATCAATCTATAGTTTTCAGATGACAACATGCTGAATTAGTATTATCATTCGTTCTGAGAAGATAAATGAAATTGATCAATGAATTAAAACAAATAATGAAGAAGATAAAAGAAAACTCTGTTGATGCGTTTCTCTGTTAAATAGGTTAACAATGGAATAATTGCTTCGCACAGTGAATGAAAATCAAGTTGTGTCACACTTATGCCCTTTGCCGTGTGGAGCTCGTAAAAAAAGTTCCCCGCGAGGGGTTTGACAGTAAGTGTTTTAAATATTGTTCCCTGACATTGTCGCCATAGCACTTTCTATATAGATGCGGCCTCAGACAGCGCATGCATTTTATATATTTTCATTTTCGTGCATGAACATCGACGGCGGGTGCGGCTAGCCAAGAGGGGATGCTTACTCCTCCCGGGCACCTGATCCCACTTTTAGCTTGCTAGGGGTTCGTCGATGCTCAATTTGGTGCTCTATTGTGAGTGCTGTTGAGATTATCGTCAGGATCCTCTTTAACTCATTGTTATCTTCTCACATTGCTTCTTCATGACTCCAAACACCTCTACCTTTGAAAGACGCAGTGAACTCGGACATAATAATGTTCTGTAGAAAAAGTCACGTGCCGATGCATAAACATTCTCTACACTGCTAATCCTTAACATCTTCGCTAAATTCTTCGTAACTATACTTAGTATTGTTAAGGCTTGGGTAAAAAAGGAACATTTTTAGTCCCTTCACCAGTCCTAACAAGGTTGTGGCAGATGACCGTCCCGAGTCTGTGTACAGCGATTGCCCATCTGTCCCGTTGGTTTATATGTACTTTTTAGGTTTGATGTTCCTAGTCCCTCTCTTATTGTGCTCGTCTGCTCTGTTTTCATAATAGGGGTATTTCGGTGTTATGCTGTGGGTGCTGCGACCGTCAGTCATGTTTTGGATCCCCTTCTTCCTTTTAAGCTCTCCTAAACAAACAAAGGTAAGAATGCATACGAGGAGATTCTCAACATTACGACATTATAGTGATCACAACAGAACACCTTAGCATTAGAAAATAAGAGAGGAAGCGCACAAATTGTCATGTGGATCAAACTGACCGAAACAACGAAAACAATGAGTCTCATTGTAAAAACAAAAGGAAAGGAGCTGATAAAATAAGACGTAAAATCTGCCTTAAAAAGTGGAATTTTGAAAATGGAAATTTTAAGAAAAATTGTTCGTTAAATTAATTCATATACGACATCCCATCAAAACCTGAAGCTTTTTAAGATCTATTATGCATGACATTGCTAATATTTGGGTCAAAACTTGTCCTTTTCCCATAGAAATCAATAGAAAACGGAAACTTTTTTTAACATTGTTCCCCCCCGGAGATACAGAACGCCACTTATACTGGAGGTGTATTTCCATGATACAAAATTTCTGGAAAAGTTGGGTTCTGTATCTCCGGGGGGAACACTACCCCAGAGACGAAAAACCAAAAAAGGAAGGGGGTGCATTTGTTAAAAGAACGATCTTTAAGATCATTAAATATGGAAAATTTGACTATTTTTTTTCTCCTCAATCCATCAAGAAATATGTTCTGAATACGATCGAATGAAATGCTCAACGATTAGAAACGAAATAAGCATTAGCGATGTGGATTCTCCACTAATGTGTATTTCGCGCTAAAAAGCTTCTATTTTAGCCATTACATACAAAATAAGACCGTATTTTGAGTTCCGGATTTCATTATTTACCGATTAGAGGAGATAGAACTTTCGAACTGTATTTCTGATTTACAATGTAGATATATTTGACATCTTTTATTCAATATTTATCCATTATAGGCAAAATCTTCTAACAATTCTACGTTTTTGGTCTATATAATCAGTTTTATTACCCGAGTACCCCTACCTCTTTGGACCTTCATTCAAAGATCTTCGGAGTATTTCATCGGAAAGTAAAACATATAAAAAATCTTCAAATACATTATGTTTCAATAATGATTATCTTTTGTCTGCATATGTACCGTCATGCGGAAGAAATACGGCATGAGATTTAGGGCTAAAAACCGCCCTTATCTTATCAGCTCCTTAATTCCTCCATGGCATGCAAAAATTATAAGTACAGCCGGTGAGAGTGAACACAGAGGAAACGCGACTTACAACTCATTCATAGCAGATGGAATGATTATCCGGATTACGTGCTCAGAACTCTCCGAAATATCTTTATACAAAGAGGTCTCCCAAGACCCACAACTATTGTATAAATAAAGAGCCTTATCACGGTAAGGTAACATAAGAAACAAGACATTAGTTAAAGGTCTCACAAAAACTACACAGGTAAATAGATATCAAAAGAAAAGAGTACACGGAAAACGGGACATGCTCTGTCAGCTGAAGCGAGTCCATAATCAATCATCCGAGAGATTCGATCAACTTTTAGATTGGACAAAAGATCAATGTCCAGTATTATCTGACGAGATTTGGACAGTGCCTGTCATGAATTCCCATCGTCATGGGTTTTAGGTGTGCAATATTGGAAATGTTGTTGGTGCGAAACTGTAAATAGGGTCAACAACATGCATAATGTTCTTTTGAAGTCTCAGGAACAGCAGGCAATTGATAATCCTTCTTATTTTATGAATAAGTCACCGTAAAATAAATGTAATGAAATTTCAAATGATAATATTCTGATTCTGGGATCGTGCATCTAATTCTTCGCATGTGTACTTATTTTCAAAATATAAATTAGGAATTTTCGTATCTTTCGATAGGTTTATTCTGGTTCAAGAATAAAAAACGAAGTTTTTTTTCTTTATTTCCATTCTACCAAAGACTTTTGGGGGAAAAAAGTTATATGATTTATACGTAAATTACATACAAGTACATTCATCTTTATACCATTTAGTCATTTGATAATTATTCGAAAAAAAAATCGACAAAAAAATTTAACAAGGTGTATTAATGTTTGTGTTATTCGGTTTTGGTGTCCATATTTTATCATACATTAAAAATTCCGATGTGCTCGAAGTCGTTACCTTCTTTAACAACAATTCAAACCAATTCTGTGCACCAGACACGTGTTTCAGATAGTAAATATTGAGCAACAAAAGTGAGCTACTAAAGGTTCTTTAGTCGTTATGATATTTGCTGTTCTCTATTCTGAACATGCAAATCTCGACAGCACAAAATTTTGAATGATGAATATGAATTATCTTTAGCGATTTGTATTGCCGTCATACAGGAGATGCTTACTCTTTTTAGGCACCTGTTCTTTCTCTGTTGTTTTGGGTATAAACATGTGTTCATATAAACTTGATATTTTCCAATTGTGTATGCTCTGTGAATGTAAGTCCGCTTATTTTATTTTTTTCTTTTTTTTCAGAAGTTAAAGTCTACGTTTACTTGGTAATTGACCTTGACCTTCAATGTACATTTGTATATTGATTCCAAATACGACTCTAGTTAATGTGTTACATATGAAACGAAAACGATATCACTTTTTTACAAGACAGACAGAATACATGTATGATTATTACATTTTTGATTCACTTAGGGTCTGATTACATTTTTGATTAAGCATGATACATGAAGAACAATGTGAAATGAAAACTTCAAAAAAAATTATTTTTACAGTATGTTCAAATCTTTAGTTCGCAATAAATGCTGGTAAACTTAGGAATAGTTTCTTTTACTTATTGTGGAATAAATGCATTAGAAAAGTATGCTTCAATGAATCCCTGGCTGCATACATAGTATGCACAGTACCGTGGCTGTATACATAAAGCGTTATGTACAGTATGCGACATTTTCTAAGCCATTCCAATATTGAACAGGTTCCTCTCGATGATATTCCATAAAAATGTCCAAACCTGTAAACGAAAATCAACAAAATAGTAAAATAGCCATTATCAAATTTAAGAATATGGTTTCTTTGATAAAAATAGACAACATACAAAAGATAGACACAATTCTTATTTTCTTCAAGAATGGTTTTAGAAATTCTAACTCTCACCGTTGATGGCTGACAGAAGTCGGAAGAAAGCCAAGATTCTAGGTCGATGCTCTGCCTCTGACGATGTTGATCGTGTAGTGCGTCACATAGGTTACACGCTCCATCGTCCACCAATTCGTAATTTTCTTTCCACAAAAAATACGAATTAAAAAGAGTTTTATCCTGACTGACATTGATCAGGTAGCTATTAAATTCTTCTAAGCTTGAGAAATCGTGAAAGTTTATGTAAGAACAAGGTGGGATGTTTGGAGGTCGTTGCCCTTCGACCCACGCGACCACTGGAATGACGTCAAAGTCCAGTGTTTCCCAGTATTTTTCCGTCACATAATCTTTGCAATTACTATTTTCAAATGCAAATCGAAAGAAATACTTTCCAACATTTTCCTTCTTCAGGCAATAAGAGTCTTTTACTTCACATTTCTTTCCATAGCTTGTCCCGTAGAAATCTACATTCTTGTTGATTTTCCTGAGATCATTCAAAATTTTATATCTTTGCGAAAATGCATAGTTGTTGCTGACGGCAGTGTATGCGAATTTAGTTTTGTTAGCAATTTCAATTTGACGATATCTTCTGGCATTTGGTCGATATTTAACACTACGATAGGGGTAGAAAACCGATGAATCAGAACGGTACGCAACTGTCCAGTTAAAAAAGTGATAATAACGATTCCAATTCGCCCAAATATTGACTGGTGATTCATGCGTCAATATAAGCCATGGTTGGTCAAGATTTCGTACCTCCGGAGGAGATTCGTCGGGAACATCGGCAAAATGAAACAACAACGCATCAGCATTTGATAGTTCATCTTTGTCGTAAGTCACTCTGCAATTGTGGTTACATTTGGCGAAAGATTCTGATTTTATACCCCACTTGTCCTGGAAAAACTTTGTCCAAAATAGTATAGTCCTTCTGGTGTCATTTGGATGAAGCTTGCGAAGCTGCATCCGTTGGTCGTAGACAATCGTACCGTTCCTTAAAAGCTTGCTGCCGGAATGTTCTCTGCGACCTCGTGTTTGGTCTTTATCTTGCGAAAAGATCATGCATCCGAAAAAGACTAAACAAACTAAGTACATTATATAATACACGTGCTTCAAGATCCTCTCTGTACGAGGCATAATGTAAATGATAAATTGCAACATTGTACAAATCTAGAATTGAACGTATATATAATAAAAATCTTTTACTCGTGATTTAAGTTTCCTGTTTTTAATCGGAAATTAAAAATAAACAAAACGGACTAAGACCTTTGTTTTTGTATTGATAACTACTTGTCCTTTCATGCTCACACGGGCAGGAACACGTTACGTCGCCTTACAGTACCGTTGTCAGAGGTATTTAAAGTTCTGCACTTAAAACCGTCCGTTGACATGATGCCACAGATAAGGATATGAAGGAAACCATCCGTTGTCGTGACAATGAGCATGTGTGGAAAGTATGATTTTCTAATAAACGTTGAAATTTTAGAAGTAATACACTCGAAAATTTAATGGGGGGTAGTCATAACCCTAAGCTATTGGTTTATATGCTTTTCTGGTACTGATATACAGTTTGAAAAGAGGAGATCGAGTAAGCGTCCTTTGATCACCACGTCCTGCACATGTGTTATTCTTCCTTTTTCTTGAAATCTTTGAATATTCAGGTTATCTTATTCCAGAAATATACTAATGATAAGTATCAAGTCTATATAATGCTCCTCTGGTAGTGTCATGATGACGAATTCAATTTTGGACCACTTTTTTTGGGACTTTTCTCAAATATGTATGTTGTCAATCCATGTTGCGAAAGTTCTGTCCGTTGTCAGATGTCCGTTGTCTTCTTTTATATTTTAATGGATGGAATGATACTATGATACCTGTACTAATCATTAAAATTCATCAATCAATACGCACAATTCAATTTTCAACCAATTTAGAATGGAGACTGATTTGCCCAGAATTGAATTCGCCGAATCATCCTTAACATTAAATTTTATTCGTCCCGTCTTAAATTCATCTTCTGGGCTATGGGTGAAAATGGTAAAATATAAACGGAGGCTAAAATGTGAATGTATACAGTATCTTACTTTATAAGTGTATTATAAACCGGTGAAATGCAGTAGTTTTCTCATAGGAAAATTTGCTATATAAGAGGTTTCTTCCCCTTGGAGATATTCCGCTATACAAGTATATTAGACTTTCCTCATATTAGCATGGATTTTCCCCATAGAGAAGAAATGTTATATAACCATCTTCCCCCTGCTAAGTCCGTATTTTGTTTATCTTCCGTTGGCCTCCAATATTGCAAAATGCATGAAAAATGCTCCAATGGTCTTACATATATATATATTGCACCCATGGCTCCTCTTTACCCACCAATAGTCTCTCTCACTCTTGAAAAGTTGACTTTATAATTTGATTTTCACCATCGGTTCTGCAGAAGGAACGCGACATTTTGAAAAGGTTACAGACTGGCGGAAGACAGATGGTGTGCTGTAATAAAAAAAATCACAAAACTTCAACAGAGCAGGATATAATTACTCTTCCGGGACACTTGACCCTATTCCAATTTTTTTCTATTTTGTAGAATATGTAAGAGGTTTCTGGGAGGGGGAGGGTAAGACACTCACACACATATTGGGTGTTAGACAAATTCATATATATATTCAGACAAATACATATATACAGACAAACACATTCATCAACAGACACATCAACAGAAAATATGCAAAGGCAGACGGATAGACAGGTAGACAGACATACACAGATGTACTCACACACACACACACACAAAAAAAACATGTATTTGACTTTGATTTCAGTAAATCCACAGTTTATCACAGCATGCAAGACAGACGAAAAATCAGACTAGGCCAATATCTCTTTCTTGACAAAAACCTCTCATCAAGTCAAGCAGATAGACACATGTAGTCAAGCACTCACAGAAAAACAGACACAGGGAGAAACAAAAAGAGATTCACATAGACAGACTCAAAGACAGGCACTGATCAAAACACAGACATGAACATCCTGAAAGGAACATCCTGAAAGACATACACAGACATGTGCAAAACGACAGACTGACAGACACAGGGTATACACAGACATACGCAAAAACAAACGGACAGACAGGCATGTATATAGACAGACACACACACACAAAAGACACAGACAGATGCACTCACTCACATACAGACACATATGCTAACAAACGCGGACAAAAGAATTCACTCGCAGGCAGACGGATACACCTATATCGACGCTGACATAAAAAACCACACGAACTTACATACAGACACACACAAATGTAAATAACATTTCAACTACAATTTTCATCATCACCTAAGATATACATGTAAGGTCTATATCATACTCCATCGAAGATCTCTACTGAATGCAAAATTATAAATTTAATGTTTCAAAGAGAAAATCTGCTTTAGGGGACTTCAAAGACTACATTAAAGTTTTTTTTTTTCGCTGGGGGGTCTCCAGTAAGTGTATAGCACTTATAGGGAGCTACTATGGGCAAAATTATAATGGCCATTTATTACAAGTATGTTATTACTTTGTACGTTTATATTAATTTTTTGTGCATTTGATATAATTTTGTCCCTTCGATAAAACGGTGCCGAATAACCCATCTTTAGGTAAGAATCTTATTGTTTCTGGAAAAAAAGCATGCGAAAATTCTAGATCAAAGAGCGATTTCATGTTAAGAACGTTCGAAACAATTACGTGATGAAGGCTGAGGCTATGAAAATGCCTTCAATGACCGATATTTGATGTCTTTGTTTTTAACGCTATATATGACTTCAAAATCCCTTTAACAATTATTGTATAATTGATCAATGTAAAAATTCATGAACTGATCCTACACCTCTTCAAATTCATGAATCATATTTTCAATTTTAAATCTATTCTATACGATCTATGTTCACGTAACCTGAAAATTATACGATATCCTCCTTTACAGCTTTACAAAAAAGGAGAGCTGAATACTTTAAGAATTAACTAAGCTAATTTAATTGCTCAGCCTTAGATTCTAAATAAAGATTCAATTCCCCATTCATGCCCAAATACCGTTAAGAATCATGACAACGGACCATATCTTCTTGTCTTTTCATACCAACGGACATTCTTTATCAAATAATCAAAGTATACAATAAATATACAATGTAAAAGACGGTCATTCACATATATTGTAATACATAAAATTGGTATATAAAATCAAATAATTAAGAGACAGGATAGTTTTCTTGTTCAAATTTCCGTTTTTGTTGCTGACAGTAGGTCATCGCCAATTAGATCTCCTCATAACATAAAAGAAGTTTTATTCATTTCATGGTAATAATGTATTACTGAAGCGTGTGGCTACCCCCCGTTGTCTTTTTAAAAGAAATCACCGGTTACCTAATGATTTATTTGTGATTTTACTGAAATTATGTCGATAATTTCCATGACAACGGATGGTTTCCAACATATCCTCACCTGTTGCATAATGTCAACGGACGGTTTTAGCTTCTGACAACGGTACTGTAATGCGACGTAACGTGTTCCTGCCCGTGGCTCAGTTAACCATTTAACTAAGATTATGCCAATAATTAGCCAAGACAAATAGACAGATAAATCATTTTCTTTTTTAAGTCGGTACATATGTCCGTACGGCGACATAGCCTGGCATTTTTTTTTCTTTTCTCCTTTTTTTTTTAATTTATTTTTTCTTTTCTTAATTCATCTATTTAAGGCATGTGTCATTTCTGTAGTCAGGTATTTCAACGATTTCATCCAAATTAAATCATAGGATTCATGTCATTTATAATCAGTTTACGAAGAAAAACTAATAGCTTAATTTTAGTTTTCCATGTTAACACACAAGAAAACAGGTTAGCAACTTTGTATAAAACTTGATTTTGAAAAAAAATCACCGTAGGTACCAAATTTATAGATCATTTAAAACTTTCTCGATTTTATACAAAAATTACGAAAATCGACTATATTTAGGCCAAAAAATCAGAGATACTGGATCATCGATTTTTTTTCAAACACACAGTAAACTGTGCTCCTGAGAAAGATTGTTCATAATCTTGAAGAAAAATGTCCGTGTTGAAATAGGAAAGAACAAACACTCAGGTCAATAATATTCCGCACAAATTCACGAAATTAAGGGGTAATAACTTACGTAAGAGATATCCGAACTATTCAAAAGAGTACCGCTAGCTCAATTTTTATAGAAATTACTGCGATGCATTTTCTTACATTCATTTCATTCAGTTTAGATCAAATTTTCAAACTTATCCACTTTTAGGACCAATTGTATCCCACTCCTTGCTAACATTTCCTTTACTCGTACGAAGCTAAATTCATTCAATATTTGTTCTCTGAAGGGAAAAGATACTAGCTTCCGACTTCAACTTCACTTACAGATACCTCAGCAGTATCTATCCTTCGGAGCTTGAAGTCAGAGAAACTACAGAGACAAATAAATTTATGAATCGCAAGCGATATAAGTCCACTTCCGGCATTAATCCATGTCCTTCAACTCTGCCATGACCAGTACTTACAACAAAAGATGAATCCAACATCAAAATAAGTTCAATATGTGTTTCAGAAAAAGGTCTTGAAAACAGGAAAATTTAATGAAATTTGCTATGAGGTCATACCTTTTGTAAGAACAATTAAATCAAACCCAACTTCAACTTATTCTTTCTCAGACTATATAATGTATCTGCATGCCAAAAATCAGCTCAATATCTACAAGAACAGGCATGAAAAGACAGGAAACTGAGAAGTTCATGAAATTTGCTAAGTCCAGGGGCCATAATTCCTGTAGAAATGGTTCAATAAAATTGAAACACGAACTTGATTTGTATCACACCGAGATATATTCACATACCAAAATGATTACAACAACAGCTGAGAAAAGACCGGAAAACTGAGAATTTCATGAAATTTGCCGAGTCCAGGGGCCATAGCTCTTGTAAAAATAGGTCAATCCGAACCAAACTCTTACTTGAGCTGTATAACACTAAGATGTAATCACATATAAAAAATTATTTCAATAGCTGCAATACCTTGGAAGAAAAACCGGAAAACTGATAATTTCATGAAATTGGCTAAGTCCAGGGGCCATAACTCTTGTAAAAATAGGTCAATTGGAAACAAACTCGAACTTAATCTGTATCACATTGAGGTAAACTCACATACCAAAAATGAGATCAATATCTACAACGACAGCGAAAAAAGTCTGGAAAACTTAAGTGTGACAGACAGGCGGACAGAAAAACGGGGTGGAAACTATAAGTCTCCTCCGGCGAGCATCCTATTTGGACATAATGTTGTCCTACGACACTGATGGTCACATGAACACCTCACACTATGATAAACGTGACGACTTCAATTTCAGCATTACAAACTTTCCTTATCTGAGTAGTGCTCAATATCTACCGTATTCATCGCCTGCTTATGGAGTGTTCATATCTCAGTTGATACGCTACTAGTATGCCAGAGCAAGTACCAAATATACGGATTTTGTTCTGAGAGTTAGACGTCTTTCAGATAAGCTTCTTTTATTGCGTTTGACGTCATTTGCGTTACAAGTTACACGTCGCCAGTGAACGTGTAAAGTGCGAGATACACGTAGGTCTTTACTTCAAGATATTTCACCCTCATTATTCTACCAAATAGTATTAAAAGTATGACATTCAATTCATAATGATTTCAAGTTTCTGTTTCAGTAAAGATTTAAACGAACTTAATGTTACTCTTGAATCTATACTGTCCAAAAGTCAACTCAAGATCACTTAGATTTTACAAGTACGCGTAGCGGTCTTTGAAAAGATATCTCAACAACAGTTACGTGTAATTCAACTTGTACACTAGACGTACCCGTACAAGTTACCGGATGTGACAGGTCTACTGAATTGAAGCGGCGGGTGTTACATGCAAGCAGGATATGCTTACTCTTCCTGGGCCCCTGGATTCACTCCCATATCGGGAGTTTGCTTCCGTTAATATGGTGGAGGTTTTTGTTTGTTTGCTTTGGTTCCTGTTTTATCCTGATTTTTTATGCCTTCGGTTTCTGATTTTCTGAATTATCGAGTTTGTGCTGTATACAGGGATATGGTCATTATCCATATTTGTCATGTAATGGATTTATGTCTCAAAAGAGTCAGAAATGATACATTTTCCATAATGAATTGAAACATATATATAATTCAAGCTCAAAGAGTGCTAACGCAAAAAAAAATAGGATGCGCAAGAATGGTCTTTTAAAAATCGTGGCCAGTGACGCACCTTAAGCCGCGTTTACACTATCAAAGTTTTCTTGGTCAAAGTCCGTCAAAGAAAACTCGGTCAAAGTTTTCTTTGACAAAGTTGTCTGTTTACACTATCAAAGTTCTTTGAGCGACTTGTACAAGAAAACGTGGTAAATATGCACCAAAACATAGATGGTTCATGTAAATATTGTGAATATTTCTCATGAAAACTTTATAGTTTATGTTAGTGGTTGTTCATAGGTCTTATTACATGATATGGAACAATTAAGCACGAGTTCAAGGATTTATAAAACAAAAAAATATAGATGGAATTCACTGCAACGCGTCTTTTGTCTTTGTTGATATATTCATTACTTTTAACGTTCTAAATTCCCTCTATTTCTTTCATCAATACTTAAAATACTTCTGGTGTAACTTTGAATCTCTACTCCGATTGGTCGATTCCCGTCAAAGTTTCAAGAAAAATAGGATGGAGTTCTATTCCGTCAAAGTTCATAAAAGTTCTTTGACGGACTTTGATCAAAGTTTTCTTGGATCGTTTACACTATCAAAGTTCGCGTCAAAAACTTTGACCAAGTTTTCTTGTACAAGAAAACTTTGATAGTGTAAACGGGGCTTTAACTTTATTTTTCTTAATTTTCTATTTATTATTTTTCATATATATTTCTCTACTTGTTTTTCCTTCACATCACCAGTCAATTGCTGTCTTTCAGTGAAAAAACTCCTCTCTTTATGTTCTGCTCTTCACCTTAGAACTCTTTCACTAATGTTTCCCTTGCTTTGATCTTTTAAAATCCCTACATTTGATTAATTTATAGTTTTCAGATGACAACATGCTGAATTAGTATTATCATTCGTTCTAAGAAGAAATTGATCAATGAATTAAAACAAATAATGAAGAAGATAAAAGAAAACTATGTTGATGCGTTTCTCTATCAAATGGGTTAACAATGGAATAATTGCTCCGCACAGTGAATGAAAATCAAGTTGTTATCTTCTCACATTGCTTCTTCATGACTCCAAACACTTCTACCTTTGAAAGACGCAGTGAAATCGGACATTATAATGTTCTGTAGAAAAAGTCACGTGCCGATGCATTAACATTCTCTACACCGCTAATCCTTTACATCTTCGCTAAATTCTTCGTAACTATACTTAGTATTGTAAGGCTTGGATTAAAAAGTATCGTTGTGGCAGATGACCGTCCCGAGTCTGTATACAACGATTGCCCATCTGTCTCGTTGGTTTATGTGTATATTTTAGGATTGATGTTCCTAGTCCCTCTTTTGTTGAGCTCGTCTGCTCTGTTTTCATAATAGGGGTATTTCGGTGATTTGCTGTGGGTGCTGCGACCCGAGAAATGTTGAAGATCCCCTCCTTTCTTTTAAGCACTACTAAACAAACTAAAGCCGCGTTTACACTATCAAAGTTTTCTTGGTCAAAGTCCGTCAAAGAAAACTTGGTCAAAGTTTTCTTGGACAAAGTCGTCTGTTTACACTATCAAAGTTCTTGGACGACTTGTACAAGAAAACGCGGTAGATATGCACCAAAACAAAGATGAATCCTACCAATATTGTAAATATTTCTCATGAAAACATTATTGTTTTTGTTTGTAATTGCTTATTGGAGTTATTACATGATATGGACATGATTTCAAGGAAATTTTCCCGTGATTTCTAAAATTATCGCAGATGAAATTCACTGCATCGCATCGTTTGTCTTTGTCTCTACATTCTTTAGTTTTAACATTTCTAAATTGCTTTTACTTCTTTCTTCAATATTTAAATACTACTGGTGTCATTTTGAATCTCTATTCTGATTGGTCGATTCCCGTCAAAGTCCGTCCACACTGTGTCCAATCCACTACGGGTACGGATGTTTGGCCTCATTTTCCGGTTTCACTTTGAAGCAGATATTTTAACTATTCAGGACCAAAAACCTTAATTCATGTTGATTTCCCGAAACCATAGGCTGGTATTTTTTGTATGTATGGTACCAGGTGGAATGTAAGTTTGTTTTACAATAACATGTCAGATCAGATCTATTC
This sequence comes from Pinctada fucata, assembly GCA_028142955.1. NCBI lineage: Eukaryota > Metazoa > Mollusca > Bivalvia > Pterioida > Pteriidae > Pinctada > Pinctada fucata. The sequence continues at coordinate 51,372,350 of AP027107.1, forward strand.
AATTATTGAAGTTAAACAGAGAACTTTGCCGCAGTCAACGCCCCAAGTCACATTGAACGTCCAATTATTCAGAAAATTTGGCATTGATCTCAGTCGAATAGCATACATTGATATTAAAATAAGATTTTTTATATTTACAAATAATAGCAAAGTCATTATATTAGCAAATCATTTGTAAAATACTCGATTATTAGCAGAAAAAGATGGACATGTGTTTTTTTGACTGTACGTGTTTATAAAATATGAACTGTACGGTTTGTATTTAGTCGTTTTATTTCATGGGCCCCGGTACATTCCTATTTTCGTGGGTACTATTTACATATTGATGCCCGTTTGTGTGGGTACTATTCTCTCATAGTGTTGCTTTTGGAATGAATAGTGCCCGAGGGTCAGCGTCATTCATTCATTCATTTATTTATTCATTTATTTATTTATTTATTCAATTATTTAAATTTGGAAAAATAAAGGAATGAATTTAATGTTTATTTATTTATTTATTTATTTATTTATTTATTTATTTATTTATTTATTTATATATTTATCGAGTGCACAATTACACTCCAAAGGCAACGCTGCGAAAGAATAGTACCCACACAAACAAGCATTATTCTAAAAGGTTTATTAAATGCATCACATTGCCTCAATAGCATATCTCTATAAATCTTTAGATTATTTAAAAAGAGGTGGCGACACCTACAGTGCTCTCCAAGCGACGTAGATCTCGAAAGTAAACCGCGATAGTGTCCGGTCCAAGGATTTATCATGTGATGCACCAAATGCACTAAGTTCTCATCGTGTTGCGTCTGCAAAGAATGATACCCAGTCATCATTTTGGGAGTGTAGTACATGTAAAAACAGACATTTAATCTGTTGATGGGTTTAGTTATCACATTCTTTGTAAGAACCGACGGTCCGCTCCAACCAAATAAGTCACAAACCCTCTCCTCTCCACAAACCCTCTCCTTCAATAAAAACTTGTTAGCGAGAATCATGATATTGAAATATGACTCCCTACTCACCAGAAAGTAAATATAAATTTCATTTAAATCTTGTATGAAGTAGTAAGGAACATGTCAAATCGCACAATGAAATAAGAAAATTAGAAAATTCACCAGAGAAATATTGTTTCGCATTCTTCCTGGAATTGCGTCTTGATGAATTTAATTTTGTTGACCAATGTAAATAAAGGTCAAAAGGACGTCGATTTCTTCATATATTCTATAATAGCAGAATTTGAGAGTTTTATACAACATTGTCCTCCATGATATAGCATATCTTTTTGTATGGATATTAATTCTAGTATTTTTGATATAACAATGAAATTGACATGCTGCATCACAGAGACTAACTACCGGTATGTTCAATGCCGGATAATTCCCTGGAGAGGGTGGATGTTTTGGTAAAGTACGGTTCCCGTGATCCCTTTTACTCTTTACAAAAAAAAAAAAAACAAAAGGCGTCCCGGGAACCTGACTAGTTTTCTCTTCATAACATTGTTTTTTTTTTACATTTCGCTTACAAAAAAGAAATTATCAACATCACTATATAAGACATTTCAAGGGCATAGGAGAAGTGGGGGGGGGGGGGGGGGGGGGGGCGGGGCACATGCCCCCACTTTGAAAAGTGGGGGGCACAACCATGTTTCTTTCTGAATATTTTAGCTATTCTGATCCATCCTTTATACATATTACTTTATCAATGTACATGATGACATTTAACTCAAACTATATAGAATATTATAACATGTACTTCTTAATGAAAGAGGGTATAGGAAGTTTTTCCTGATAAGTCAATATTATGCAAAAAAAAATTCCTGGCTCGCTACCGCTCGCCAGACATTTATGCATGTACTTAAAATTTAGAATTGCATTAGAAATGTTAAAATTTGTGCATACAGAACATGAAACCCCCATATTTTTAAAATCTCTTTCTCTCCCCTTCTTTTTTGGCTTGTTAGAAATTTTGGGATGTTGTACCCCTCCACTTTTACAGGCAGAGCTACGCCTTTGTATAATTTTATATGAATAAATGAACTTCTGTACGAAATTCTCAAAACTCCTTAGAAGCCCTCAATGTTCTCTACTTGACCACCATCACTACCAGTCCTTCCATCGTCCACAATGATTTTTGAACCACAGGAGCTCGACGTAAAGGATCTGCAACCACATCCTCCTTTTCTTAAGTTGCGTGTATATTTGAAGGTTGTTGGCGCCGAGCTCCTGTGGTTTTAACTCCATTTTCCACTTCTCTTCTACAATCACAGCAAAGACTGTAAAATCAATAGGCCCTCGTCGATCCAATCATATAAACTTTTAACTTTGAAGGTAGCGTTATTAACATACAAGTGGACAGTACAGTTCAACAGATGCCCTCGTCATTGACCTTGACAAACACCTTCTTCCCTAAAAAAAGGAGAACTTTCTCTTGATTGGTAAGTGATAGGACTTTCATATTTCGTATGTTTTCAACAGATACCTATATTTTAACCAACAAGCACGAGCTCGCTACAGCCGGTATCGTATAGAGAACCTTCCCCCATAGAGACTCTTCCCCCGGAAGGTTTTCTATTGTCCTATGACAAATTCGAAATATTGAAAATATTTAAATTTGCTTAATAAGTAGTCATTAAGCAAATTTAAAAATTTTCAATATTTCGAATTTGTCATAGGACACTATATATAGAGAACCTTCCCCCGGAATGTTTTCTATATAGAGAATCATCCCCCATGGAAGGTTTTCTATATAGAATATCATCCCCCAGGGGGAAGATTCTCTATATAGAAAACGTTCCCCAATCATAGAAAACCTTCCCCCCAATCCGGAAAGCCATACGGATTTTTTATATCGTCTTTGGTTTTTGACTGTCTACCATGATAGATCCATGGAAATTTAAATAGAATTTAAAGTATTTTCGATTATTCTTTAGAATTTGAGGGATAATAACTAAACATATGAAACACCAAACGAAAAAGTATAATTTGACGTGAATTTTTTTCCTCTTCATATGTTTTTTTATTTAGATCCTTGGAGTTTAGTGTGAACTCCATTTCTCTCTTGAAGAACTACAAATTTTCATAACACGTGTTTTGCTTATTCAAATGTGAAATGGAAACATCAAATGTTTCTAGATATTTTTTTTCTGTGATTAATAAAATGAATTAAAACACATTCACCCATAAACAAAATAAAAAAAAAAGAAATTTATTTATTCGACCTCATGGGTTTTTTTATTTACGCGCGACAATGCACCGAAGTGTTTCATCAAGCATATGTCTTTTTTGAACAAGAACAACGTGACAGATGACCGTCCTAAGTCGGCACCGGTTGCCCATTTGTCTTGTTCATTTTTGTGTGGTCTTTTGCGTTTTAATATTTCGATTCGTATTTTGTGTTATTTGTCCCTTTTTCGTCTCTTTTTGTGCTTGTCTACTCTATGTTTTCGCAAAGGGATAGGTGCTGCAACCGAGTCTTGTTTGAGAGCCCGCCATTTCTTTAAAATAGTACATCAAGTACATGTACATTTTGTTGAATTGATGGGTTCTGTGATATAAAGGTTTGTCAGAATTCGTATAAAATTGGTCTCCCCGCGATTATCAGCATATATCTGCAGTTCTAGCAAACGACATGGAGAACAGCGGAACAGTTATGGGGCGGACAGGGGATACCCCCCCGCCCCTCCTCTTCCCCCTCCTTTTTACCCTACCCTTACCTCCCCCTTCCTTCCTCCCATTTCCAACCCCCTTTTCTCCTTCCTCCCACCCCTTCCTTCCCTTTCTCCCCTCCCGCCCGCTTCCTCCCCCTCCCGCCCACTCCCTCCACCTTCGTCCCCCTCCACTGTCCACCTCCTCAGTTATCTATTTTAAAAAACCATTTCTCCTGAACAAGGACTACAAATTTCAATAACACGTGTTTGGCTAATTCAAATTTTAACTACGAATTCCTAGCATTTTGAATCGGACATTTTTTAGATTTGGAGGGGTGTTTTCTATAATAGAGAATACCTCCCCCTTTCAGTCACATACAGTTTGTCTCTGGATCTCTAAAACAAGTGAAAGTCGAAACAAGAACGGTATGGGGGAAGGTTTTCTATGGCAACAAAGGGGGATTGTTCTCTATCATAGGAAACCTTCAGGGGGGGGGGAGGATCTCTATGGGGGAAGCTTTACTATATGACACCGGCAAAGCAAGGACTGCATCCCGTACGCCCTCTATTTATATATTCATTTACATATTCATCTATGTGTTGCTTGGGCTCCTGTGTTATGCTGTCTTGTTTGTATTGTCACATTACAGTTAGGAGATTATTTTACATCACTATTGTGTATTCTTTGAGACCTCTGAATAACCGAAAAAGCGGGAGTGCTGCGCACACGTAATCCGTATAACAACATCTTTTTGCTAATTGCGCGGTAAATGACCGTCATACACACATCTATTACATTTGAGTTTTGTAGATATCACAATGATCCTATTTGACAGAAAAGGCTGCCCTTGGACTTAGAAATTCACAGAAATTTCTGTAATCTTTAATAACAGCCGAGGAGATACAATTCAAGTTTGAGTTTCATTGTTTTTTTATCCATTAACAAATTTCCACCCTTGGACTAAGTATTTAATTTTTTTTTAATTCAATCCTTTCAATATCTTCCATCTTCTTTTCAACATTTGTTCTACTAAATGGTATCCAGTTTTAAGATTTGCTGCTGTTATTATTTTTGTCTCGTTTATAGGGAAACACATTATTTCCACGTTTCTCCCGTGATCAGCCTCTTTATAGTATAAAGTCCTGGAGTTGCTCCTTTGTCCCAAAGGCACCATATTTGTACGTATTCTGCCCGATATACTTTGGAAGTGTGATACATGACTGTCTGTATATTGTCTTTCTCGATGAGTTGAATTTGAACTACATTTGTTTCATTTTATTGTTACTCTGCACTGAAAAAATGACATTGAAGATCAAAGATAAATACATGTAGTGACCTGTTGAAAATAACATTCCCCTCGAGTTCTAGAAAAAAATATTTCAGGATCTAATTGCAAATTCGCTGTAGTGGGTAAATGAACATCTTCGCGAGCCAATGGTATAGATCCGCCGTGCTCCTCAAATTTGAGGAGCAAGGCGGATCTTTACCATTGGCTCGCGAAGATGATACCTATGAACTAAAACGACTAAATATAAACCAAACCGTACGGTACATATTATATACTGAACAAAAAAAGTTACGTCCTTCTTTTTGTATTGGTTTTACATGACTCGTGAAAACAAATTTTATTCAGAGGTGGTATCCTCGAAAAATATTTTTTTGAATTAAATGTTCAACGGTATATCCATTCATTGTCCGATTCTGACAACGATCTTATTAAATTGATGTAATTGTGACGTCATAATCAAGGTTTTAACCAAAGGGGTTTCACCTGTTTGATCCTCTCTGGTAAAGGCGTTTCTGAACCCAAAAGAATTTTACTTAACAAATCGGTATCTGCACATCCTTCGATACACTTTCAATGTGTTTTTGGTATTTGACATAGCGCGTGGTCGACTGTGGACTTCCGGTGTCATTTAAGCTAAATTTTGTTGAATTACAAGCTATTTGACGGATTAATGGATAATCGATATCTCAATTTGTTTCCGTTTTTCAATGGAGAAATCCCCTGTGCTTATTTATACACTCTTTTCTTTCGAAAGCAGTCAACCAGAACAGAGAAAGAGAGAAATTTTCCTTACGAGGTGAAAACGCTTTGTTTATTCACGCTTCATTGCGTTCAATGTCTGAGTGATAAAAAGAAAATTTTTGAGTGTTTATTGAGTCAGTCTTACTATTTCGAGGGATATAATGTGTCATCTGCACGAGCAGTGACCTGTCATTTTTAGGGACATAACTTTTTTTGTTCAGTATATAAACCGTACAGTAGGTATTTTTCAAACACGTACAGTCAAAACACCAATATATCCATTTTGCTGCTAATATAGGAGTATTTTACAAACGATTTGCTAATGCAATGACTTTGCTGTTATTTCTAATTCTAATATGACTTGATTCTTTTTCCCTATTAAGACAACAGACGCGAGCCGGGCTCTATTCTCCAATATAGGCCCTATAGCGATAAGCCACGCCTACCCATTTTCTGAAAGCAGATAAACCGGCAGGAACTGGTTTTTACCAAGAATCGATTTTGTCGTCTGTGTTTCATTGATCTAAGTTTAGTCATCATTAGAATAGAAATAAAAAAATGACAAGCCGGGCTATATTGTCTCATAATGCCCTCGCGTCCTCAGCCAATCACATTTATCACCTCGCCGCTGACGCGGCTCGGTAATAAATGTGATCGGCTGAGGACGCTCGGGCATTATGAGACAATATAGCCCGGCTTGTCATTTTTTATTTCTTAAATATAAAAATCTTATTTTGATATCAATGTTTGCAATTTGACTGAGATTAATGCAAAATTTTCTGGAAAATAGCACGATCAGTGTGACTTTGGATACATTCTGCGTCAAAATTATGTGTTTAGCTTTAATAATTCAGTGGATCTGATCTGACATGTTGTTGTAAAACAAACTTACATCTCTCCTGGTACCATCCATACAAAAAATTCCAAGCTATGTTTTTGGGAAACCAACATAAAATGAGATTTTAAGACCTGAGTACTTAAAATCTCCGCTTCAAAGTTGAACCGGAAAATGAAGCGAAACATCCGTACCCGTCGTGGATTGTACACAGTGGTCCAAGTTTCAAGAAAAATAGGATGGAGTTCTATTCCGTCAAAGTCCATCCAAGTTCTTTGACGGACTCTGATCAAAGTTTTCTTGGATCGTTTACACTGTCAAAGTTTGCGTCAAAAACTTTGACCAAGTTTTCTTGTACAAGAAAACTTTGATAGTGTGAATGGGCTTAAGGTAAAAGAAACTTATTTCAATATAAGATTTGCAGACAAAGAGATCGACATTATAGTGATCACAGCAGAACACCTAACCCTGAGAAGAGAGGAAATGACGGGGGGAGGGGGGGGGTTGCTCAGCACACAAAATGCTACGTACGTGGACCAAACAGACGGAAACAACGAAAACACTGAGTCTCATTGTAAAAATAAATTTCATTGTAGGTGGGGCCACTGAAAGGAATTAACGCGTCGCAAACGGATCGTGGTTCCCGAATTGAAATCTGGTAGTCTAAGACAAATCTTCCAAAAATATTCTGACTGTTTGAAATTAGACTAGAGGCTATATTCTGTCGTCAACATATACCGTAATTGTTCATCTAGATAATCTGATAAATTTATTCCTCCATGACATGCAAAAATTAAGCCGATGACAGTGAACACAGAGGACACGTGACTTACAACTCATTCATAGCAGATGGAATGATTATCCGGATTACGTGCTCAGAACTCTCCTCTTATCTGAATACAAAGAGGTCTCCCAAGACCCACAGCTATTGTATAAATAAAGAGCCTTATCACGAAAAGGTAACATAACAAACAAGACATAAGTTAAATGTCTCACAAAAATTATGTAATTAATATAAATCAATAGAAAAGAAAAAAATGTACATGCTCTGTCAGCTGAAGCGAGTCCATGGTCAATCATCCGTGAGGTTCGATCAACTTTTAGGTTGGACAAAAGATCAATGTCCAGTCTTATCTGATGAGATTTTGACAGTGCCCGTCATGAATTCCCATCGTCGCGGTTTTTAGGTGTGCAATGTTGGAAATGTTGTTGGTACGAAACTGTAAATGGGGTCAGCAACATGCATAATGTTCTTTTGAAGTCTTCAGGAACAGCAGGCAATTGATCATCCTTCCTATTTCATGGATCAAGTCACCGTAAAATAAATGCAATGAAATTTCAAATGATAATATTCTGATTCTGGTATCAAATTCTTCACATGGTACTTATTTTCAAAATATAAGTGAGGAATTTTCTTCGCTTTCGATAGGTTTATTCTAGTTAAAGAATAAAAAGCGAAGTTTTTTCTTTATTTCCATTTATACCAAAGACATTTGGAAACAAATGTAAATTATATACATGTGCATTCATCTTTATACCATTTATTCATTCACAAAAACATGTGATAATGTGCATTTAATTAGTGTTTGTGTTATTCGGTTTCAGTGTCCATATTTTATCATACATTAAAAAATTGATGTACTCCAACTTGTTACCTTCTTGAAGAACAATTCAAACCCATTCTGTGCACCAGACACGTGTTTCTGACAGTAAATATTGAGCTACCATGACTGAGGTTCTTTGGGCGTTATGATATTTGCTGTATATCCAAACAACAGAGCAAGAACAGGTGCCTGCAGAGAGTAAGCATCTCCTGCGTGACGGCAATAACAATCGCTAAAGATAATTCATATTCATCATTTCAAAATTGTGTACTGTCGAGATTTGCATGTTCAGAATAGAGAAAAGTTTCTTTTACTTGTGAAATAATTGCATTAGAAAAGAATGCTTCAATGAATCCCTGGCTGTATACATAGTATGCAAGGTACCGTGGCTGTGTACATGAAGCGTTACAGTATGCGACATTTTCTACTGGTCTAGGCCATTCCAATATTAAACAGGTTTCTCTCGATGATATTCCATAAAAATGGCCAAACCTGTAAACGAAAATCAACAAAATAGTAAAATAGCCATTATCAATTTTCAGAATGTGGCTTCCTTGATTAAAATAGACAACATACAAAAGATAGACACAATTTTTTTTTCTTCAAGAATGGTTTTAGAAATTCTAACTCTCACCGTTGATGGCTGACAGAAGTCGGAAGAAAGCCAAGATTCTAGGTCGATGCTCTGCCTCTGACGATGTTGATCGTGTAGTGCGTCACATAGGTTACACGCTCCATCGTCCACCAATTCGTAATTTTCTCTCCACAAAAAATACGAATTAAAAAGAGTTTTATCCTGACTGACATTGATCAGGTAGCTATTAAATTCTTCTAAGCTTGAGAAATCGTGAAAGTTTATGTAAGAACGAGGTGGGATGTTTGGAGGTCGTTGCCCTTCGACCCACGCGACCACTGGAATGACGTCAAAGTCCAGTGTTTCCCAGTATTTTTCCGTCACATAATCTTTGCAATTACTATTTTCAAATGCAAATCGAAAGAAATACTTTCCAACGTTTTCCTTCTTCAGGCAATAAAAGTCTTTTACTTCACATTTCTTTCCATAGCTTGTCCCGTAGAAATCTACATTCTTGTTGATTTTCCTGAGATCATTCAAAATTTTATATCTATGTGAAAATGCATTGTTGTTGCTGACGGCAGTGTATGCGAATTTAGTTTTGTTCGCAATTTCAATTTGACGATATCTTCTGGCATTTGGCCGATATTTAACACTACGATAGGGGTAGAAAACCGATGAATCAGAACGGTACGCAACTGTCCAGTTGAAAAAGTGATAATAACGATTCCAATTTGCCCAAATATGGACCGTTGATTCATGCATGAATATAAGCCATGGTTGGTCAAGATTTCGTACCTCCGGAGGAGATTCGTCGGGAACATCGGTAAAATGAAACAACAACGCATCCGCGTTTGAAAGTTCATCTTTGTCGTAAGTCACTCTACAATTGTGGTTACATTTGGCGAAAGATTCCGAATTTATATCCCACTTGTCCTGGAAAAACTTTGTCCAAAATAGTATAGTCCTTCTAGTGTCATTTGGGTGGAGCTTACGAAGTTGCATCCGTTGATCGTAGAAAATCGTACCGTTCCTTAAAAGCTTGCTGCCGGAATGTTCTCTGCGACTCCGTGTTTGGTCTTTACCTTGCGATAAGATCATGCACCCGAAAAAGACTAAACAAACTGCGTAAATTATATAATACACGTGTTTCAAGATCCTCTCTTTACGAGGAATAATGTAGACGATTAATTTCAACATTGTACAAATCTAGAATTGAACGTATATATAATAAAAATATTTTACTCCTTTCATGCTCAGTTGACCATTTAACGTGATTTAAGTTTCCAGTTTTTAATCGGAAATTAAAAATAAACAAAACGGACTTAGAACTTTGTTTTTGTATAGTTAACTTCTTGTCCTTTCATGCTCAGTTGACCATTTAACTAAAATTGTGCCAATAATTAGCCCAGACAAATAGACAGATAAATCATTTTCATTTTTAAGTCGGTACATGTCCGTACGGCGACATTGCCTGGCATTGATCAAGCTGCGGATCATTATCGCAACACCACGACGACTGTCGCCGTGGCGTTGCGGTATGAGTGGCCTTCTTTTTATGCTAGGCGAAGTCACTGTACGGAGTGTACCGACTTGTATATAATATCTCCACTTGTAGACAAGGTCGACCATAGACGACACAGACTTGCAAATTTTAAGATAATGAGGAGAACAGAGGAACTGAAATCGGACGTATGCGTAAGAGATTGATCATGCGTCCGCTTGTCGATACAGGTTAGGTTCCGCTCCCTCGGAATTTGAAAAAAAGATATTTGTTTAGTTCATCATTTTCATTCTGGTCGAAAACATACTATTTAATTCAATAAGAGTGGGTGTTTTAAAACATCCAGGATCTTGTTGATTTAATGAGCATACTTCCATCCGTTCGTCGCCATCAACTCTTTTTTGATGTTTCAGTTAGGTTTGAAAATGCTACCTGGTCGATCAGTTTCATATATGTCATGATATGTTGATCTTTCAAAAACACTGTGCTGTGTGTATTCTTTGTATTTATCAATTGAGGCATGTTTTTATTTTGAATTAGGATCACCGAAATAAATAGATTGTAGTCTTTTGAGATCAACTGAGACTAAACAGCAAGATTTCGACATTTGAACTTCAATGAATAGTTATTGGGTTATTGCTGAATGCAATCTATTTGGCCCTGAGCTTTGATAAAGAATTTCTATGACATACTCATCTACTGAAACTTACTACATGTATGTAAAAGTTGACCTTGAACTTTGACCTTGAGATAGTCATCTATACATTCTAATAAAGAAAATATGTAAATGCTAAATGGGAGCCAGAAACTCAACACACAATCATACAAGACAAAACATATGTCCCCACTGTAGTAGTAGAAAAGAATATTGACTTTGACCTATTTACCCCCAAATCAATTAGTGTATTCCCCTCATTTTCATTTATAATCCAAATATCAAAATATTTTGAAGAAGAGAAAAGGTACATGGAATCCATTTATTATCCCCTCACAACTCTGTTGCAAAGGGGATACCGAGTCTTTGCGGAATACAGAGTTCTTTCCTCTTACAGACGGTATCTGACTTAAAATCATTATGGCGTCATGAAAATGGTACGGTAACATCGATTTTATACCGTCATTTCCCAGACTTTAAGGATTGTTTCCATAGAATTTTATGAAGTCATAATCAGTCTACGTCAGATACCGTCTCAAAGGGGAAGTAACTCTGGTTTTCGAAAATAGCGAATAGCATCGCTGCCATGCATCCACGTGTGTGCGTGTGTTAATGGTGTGCGTTTGTGTGCGTGTCCGGATTCTTGTGAACAGCATAGAAGACAAAGCAATCACCATAGAAACATTAAACCTTCCACAAGTAATCCCATGGGAGAGAATAAACCCTATTGATTTTCAAGGTCAAGGTCACTGTGGACTTGGGCTTAAAAATCCTTGTGATCAGCATAGATGACATCGCAATCATCAAAGAAGCATCAAACCTTCCTCAAATAATCCCTTTGGGGAGAGGATAAACCCGATTGATTTTTAAGGTCAATGTCACTGTGGACTTAGGCTTAAATTCTTGTGAACAGCATATAAGACAAAGCGATCATCATAGAAACATCAAAGTTCAAACCTTCCTAAAATGTTTTCCATGGAGAGAAGATGAACCCTATTGCCGGATCACTAATCCTTCTTCAATGTTCCTCATGAGGAGAGGAAGAATCCTACAGATTTTCAAGGTCAAGGATCAAAGGTCAAGGTCATTTCGGACTTGATTTCAGGTTGCTGATTAAATATAAAATGCATTTGCAAGGGGATGCAACACTTACATTGCCTTAATTTAAAACGGGTATTGTTCCTAAGTGACCTTGACCTTTGACCCCAAATCAAGAGACCCCCCCCCCCCCCTTAATAAGAAATAATTTGTCAAAATTTTGTTTGAGAGAGCCCCCCTTAATAAGAAATAATTCGTCCAAATTTTGAGTTATGCTCTTGAAACCATTATTAGCATTTGAATTGCATATTATTCTAACAATGACTCTGACCCCATACCAATGGGCTTCTTCTCCTCTTCATAAGTATCCACTAATACATCAAAATTTGGTTTAGATAGGTTAAAGGGTTCTTGACCTTTATGGTTACGTAATTTCAGGTATCAGTATCTCTCTCATCCCATCCAGTTGTTCACAAAACAAAATTTTAGAATAATTCTTTATTTGTGACACAAAGGAATCAATTAATCTCAACAAAGATAAACTAACAAATAATAGCATGTAATGGTATAACAATAAGAATAGTGTATATCTGAAACATTTGCAGAAGACATGCCGCTTAATATTAACTGTGAAGCACATACAAATTCATTTACCAAATATAATGCACACCTAACAATTGACATAAGAATTATCATGAAAATCATTATCAAAACCTTTTTTCAATTTTTGATAAATTTTAAGAATTTTCTGACATTATGAGCTGATTTTAATGAAGAACAGACTCCAGCAGGGCCCTGTGCATCTTAATAGATAAGCCCTCAGCCTTATAGCCCTGAGTATTCAAAGAAGAAATTATGTCAATCCGTTTTCAATTTAGCAAATAATGAAAGATTTCGATTCAGAAAATATTTCAAGGGAGGACACTTTCTCAATAAAAATACCATGAATTTAAAGAAAAAAAGTCTAAAAGTGTCTGCAACACCTAATTTATACAATCTCTTCTTTCCTGATGCATCAGTGACAAAACTAATTAAAGATTTGTACGAATGAAGAGGAATGACAGTTAAAATATTCAGACCATCTGTAAAAGCCTGGGCCATCTTCACAAAGTTGGGAGGGGGGTTCTCCAGAGCTGGATAAACAACAAAATCATCTATATCTTGACAAACATTCAAAGCATGTCTGTATCCATGGTAACATATGTTGTTATGGTTACTGATCCCAAGATGAATGCCAATCCATTTCCAAAAATACATGTAATCTTCTAATTCCTCTTCAGTACAGGTGATACCAACTTTATCAGGCTTTAAGACAAGGAATCCAATAAATCCACATTGGACCAGGGACATATCATATTGTGACATAAATATATTGGCAGGACTAGTTTCCTGCCCACATATGTGTGCATTCTACGGACAGAGTTCAGGGATTTACGTGCTTCTGAATCATGTTCCCATATACTACCCATATGCCACTTCATGACATGAGCAAGTGTATGAACATACCGCTGCAAAGATTTCTGAGGTGTGTCAGATTTAGAGGTGTACACTAAAGGATCTAGTAAATTGGACACGCTAAGACCATAAACAAGAGATACCATCATGGCAAGAATGCAGTTTGTTAAGTTTTTGCAAAAAAAAATTTGTCCTCTCTGGATTTTGTCTATATCTATGTCAGAATCTCCCTGCTCATATCCTGGCTCCTCATATGAAGAGATGTCATCTTCTTTCTGTAGCTCTTGAAGAATAGAAGAAATTTTCCTCTCATATTTCTCCATCTTATACACCTAGCTTAATCTTCTCTCTCTCTCTAGATAATTCACCTAGAAGAATTATAAGATATGAAATTATTAAGAAAGAGGATCAATTGCTGCATAAATTTTATCCTTCAATAACCTTTATTGCAACATATTGTGTGCAATGCTGACCTTACTACAAATATGTACAAATCGGAATGATGGAATATTTAATTTTAAAAACTAGAAGGTAAAACTTTCTATCAGTTTATAACGAACAGCCAAACTTTCAATTTGATTATTGTTGCATCACTAAACATGTTATGTTTCATGTACCATTCATAAAAAAAAAAAAAATAATGACAGTCACAGGTTTTATTATTTATTTCAAATCTGAACTGTTCTGCATGAGCAGACATACAATAAATTCAAAAAGTAATTTATTGTTTTCAAACAGCAGTGTATATCTATGCATGGGTGCCCGGAAGAACAGTTTTGAAATAATTAAATAATAGAAACCCATCATTATCTTTTTAGTCCCCTACCAGCAACACCGAAGGGGACTCTTAATAGTTTTTTATATTCAATAGCTGATTTTCAAGTAGATTCATAGGGCAGACAGACACCAGACATCACAAAATTTGGCAGTATTTTCAATATGACATAAGGCACGGTCCATTTGATATTCTGGGGGGGGGGGGGGCTTGGGTTTTTTTCGAAAAAAATAATTTTGCTCTCAATTTTGATGAAAAAAATAAATTTGCTTAATGGTGTGACAGAAAAAAATAATCTTGCTCTTACAAATAATCTGAATTTGAAGAATTACCATGAAATTTTGCTAAAATTCTTGAAAATTTTCCGGCTCGCTTCGCTCACCGCAGTTTTCGAAAGTGTATCAAAAATTTTTGGCTCGCTTCGCTCGCCATAGTTTTCTATAAAAACATTATACACTAATAGCATTATAAGTTAAAATATTTGAAGATATCAAAAGTTATACATTTATGTGAATAAAAAAGGGCTTCCTTAAAAGCTTCAATATATTATCAATATTTATGTATTGCTGTTTATACATGTTGCATGTATCCCATAGAGTCATGTTCATGTAAGCTTGGAAGGAGAACTTCAGTTATTCACCAATTTACAATTCTTAGTAACATTTAAAAAATTGTCTAGGAGACCTTCCCCTCAGACCCTCTTATACATGTTATATACATGTACCTTATATAAAATATTGAGAATTGTATTGTAAAATCTTTTATCTCTCTGTTTAAAAGTGAATTGAATACTTGCATAAAAATAAACCAATATATTAATATTTAGAGTTTTGAGTAAAAATATAAATAATTTCTATTGATAAAACACAAACATTCTTAATATGTGCATCACTTTTTTAAAAAAAAATTTCCTTGCTCCAACTTTGCCAGAAAAAAATAATTTTGCTCCGGTCCGGGGCGAAAAAAATAATTTTGCTCTGACAAAAAACCCAAGCCCCCCCCCCCTGAATATCAAATGGACCATGCCTAATAATAATACGTTATTTTAAGAGGGTAACATAATTAGCCGTAGCTATTCTCTCTTATGACCCTCAATAACAAATAAACATACAACATCACCACAAAAAGTATGTACAAAGAAAAATTCGTAAAATAGAAAGCATGACAATGCATCAAGGTGCTTAAGACAGTACAATCAGATGTGATGTCACAGTTGAAAATTTTGCAAAATGATGTGATCTCTGGTGTCTGTACATATAAAATCAAGGAAAATGGACTAATACGCACTCCTGAAAAATGAAATACTTATAGCTGTGTTCTCCTACATATTAGGCTCTCCCGTACAGAAAATCTAAACCCCCTTCACAGTTGAATCAAGTATGAGGCACATTAGAACTCACTAAAATGAAAAAGTTCACAGTTGATATCATGAGACCAACTGTGAAAAAATTTTCAAACCTAATCTAGTATATTCTGAAGTTTGAGATTTGTCACAGTTGAAATCATCTGTGAAAATATGAGAGTTCGACCCTGTTTTTGCACTGTTAAGTAAATGACTAAGTGAATTTTTCACATGTGATTCACAGTTGAAATCTCTATATCTCTTTATAATTATCCTATTTATATAACTCCCATTTCATTTTGAGACTGATTGAATCAATTACTATTCATTGTCACATTGAACAACTATAATGTGGATTTATTTAACATAATATTGGCAATATTTTATCTGTAAGAAGTAATAATAGCCCGTACAATAATCATACATATCTGTGCCTTACAAGCTTCAACTTACATAAAATTAAATTACCTAATTATGACTTATACAACAACAGTTTATTCAGCTGGAACGCCAGTCGGCACTTGTCTTTGAAGTTTAAAAACGAAGTCACGTGACAAATATGTTTTGAATATTACGACATTGTACCACGTCATCAAAAACGCGTCATACTGACTGTGCTGCGTGTGTAAACAAGAATGGCACAGGTGATTTTGATGGCAATAGAGATACCGTTTCTAGTCATAACACTTAATCAGGTAAATTTTGTGGCATTTTGAAATAAATTGGGCGTTGTCAAGGGCAGTTTTTCGCCAACGATCTGTTAACCTGCATTTTATTGCTTATTTACTTTTAAAATCCCGGCTGGGAATGATTCGGAACAATCTGAATGTAAACTTTATATATCACTGAAGTCACCAAAACCAAAAATAGTATGCCGATCTTTGCCTTAAGGGGTTTGTGTCACCTTTCAAACTTCGATATGCTGTTCGGGCGTCCATCTTCCATGTCAACGTATGGAAACTTGTTTGTAAACAGAGAGTACACGGGTACACATGTACCCAAGTCGGTGCTGCGAAGTGGTTAGATTTGCCAAAATAAAACATGACATTGGCACAAAATCATCTATAAGGTATCAAACCATCAAACAAATGTGAAAAATTCCATTGCCACTTGAATTTGGTGTATTCTGAGTCCGTAATGATGAATTTTAATTAAAATCTGGTCCTCGTTATAGCGTTTTTATTCCTATTTATAGAGTACTTACTGACTAAAATTCTACATAGGTATCATAATTGGGATTCTGTTGAAAAGATTATCATTGAATTTTGACCAGAAGTGCAAAGGGGAGCATTTGTGTCAGCTTTTAAAACCAACGGTGTATGCACAATTTTCGTTGGATCTTTAGCAGGGCTGAAAAATATTAAAAATCCCTTTCAGAGGAATTTCAGTTATATGTAGTGAATTATACCTGAGTATTATTTGTTTTATAATAATATTTAAAATTTGAGATAAACAATTAAGGTCGTTTAACCCCATTTATTCTTATTCAGCTACTTTGTGTGTCAAGAGTTATCCGCCCCTTTTAGAAACAATGCTTTCAACCACAGGCACATGTAGAAAGAGCGTCGATATCCTGTAGGTCATAAGAGAATACTGGTATCTATAGAGAGACAAGGCTTCCGACGAATTTTCAGCTAGAAGTAGCATTTCTGCAGTTTTTTGCATTTGAAGGGCAAAATGGCGTTTGACCATAAAGATTTATTTGTATATTTCCTAAAAACATCAATAATTCACCCAAAAAGATCTCATAACATAGCCTAATCGCCTACCTAAGTTTAACTGTTTTCTACTTTCTGTCTTGAACCTCCATTGCCAGATTAGCTAGTCTGAATCATCCAAGTGTTTACTCTGCTTACAGTAAGCAGAGTAAAGCCTCTGAATGAATCAGTATTTGTCCAATCTGGCAATGGAGATTCAAGACAAAAAGTAGAAAACAGTCCAACTTTGGTAGGCGATTAGGCTATGTTATGAGGTCTCTTTGGGAGAATTATTGATGTTTTTAGGAAATATACAAATCAATTTTTATGGTCATACCACGTTTTGCCCTTCAAACCTGTCAAATGGAAAAATTGTAGATGCTACTTTTAGCTGAAAATTCGTCGGAAGCCTTGTATTTCTATACATATATTCTCTTATGACCTGTACAGGGGTATCATACAGGATATTGACGCTCTTTCTACATGTGCCTGTGCTTTCAACCGTCAAAAAAGGGATTGGCGTTCCGGCTGATTGTCATGATAATTCGGCTGTCACTAACACGCTACTGTACTGGCACATCGTAATCAGTTGACGTACCTTCCTCCTTTTAGCTCGAAAAAGCAAATATCCTGCATATGGAGTAAAGGAACATGATAATATTTCGCTGGAATCAGCAGCGTACAAAAAGACAACTTCTACTTTCGTTTTCAAAAATATGACAGAATTTAGAGTGATCTCCCTTTGCAATTCGATCTCCACAACTTGGCGTGATGAAGAATGGCGCTAAAACGAGACGCAAAGAGAGCTGAATGCCTGAAGATTCTTGGATTAGAGACGAATGCAACCGAAGGTTAAACTTGTGCAACATTATTCACATATTAAGACACATTCAATTTTGACTAAACAATAAATGCAGTGGTATAAATATTGCAGAAATGTTCCGAGTTTATCTGGGTTATCCAGCATGCAGTGCAGCGTATTTAGCAGAAATACTCCAGGGCTCCAGCACCTAATATTGGGGCCAGGCCCACTAAAATTGGGAAAAATCGTGGCATTTTCTAAAAAAATCGGGAAAACATTCAAATTGTGAGGGGGCCCAATATCAAATTGTTACATTCTGTAAATAATCTTATTTGTTTCTAGCTCACCTCAACGAAGTTGAGTCAGCTTATGCAATGGCGTAGCTCTGCTTGAAAAAGTGGAGGGGCACAACATCCCAAAATTTCTAAGCAAAAAAAAAAAAAAAAAAAGGGGGGGGGGGGGGGGGGGGGAAGGAAGAGGTTAAAAAATAAATATTGGGTTTTCATGTTCTGTATGCACAAATTTTAATGCATAAATGGCTGGCGAGTGGTAGCGAGCCAGGAATTTTTTTCAAGCAAAATATTGACTAATCAGAAAATACTGTCTGTGTCCTCTATCATTAAGATATACATGTAATGATATTCTATATAGTTTGAGTTAAAGGTATTTTGCAGTTTTTTTATATCTGTATGACCAAAAATTACGTCAAAAAGTGGGGGGGGGGGCACAAACATACTTATGCCCCCCCCCCACTTTCAAAAGTGGGGGGGCACGTGCTCCCCCTGCCCCCCCCCCCCCCCCCCCCCCCCCCCCCCCCCCCCCCCCCCCTTGTCCTACGCCAGTGTTATGCTATAACCACGCGTGTCCCCGTCTGCGTCCGGTTAAGAAGTTTGGGGTAGCTCAGTATTTGGCAAAGTACTGATGCTACAGTAACCAAACTTGCACAAGTGATTCATCTTGGGATTCGGAGGGGAACCCATGCATCGGATGCTGCATCTGACCTACATTTTCTGCTTGAATGACTGGGTTAAGAAGTTTAGACTGGCTCTGAGTAATTTGGTTAAGAAGTTTGGGGTAGCTCAGTATTTGACAAAGTGCTGATGCTACAGTAACTAAACTTGCATAAGTGATTCATCTTGTGATGCTGAGATTGACCCATGCATCGGAAGCAGCATCTAACCTACTTTTTCCCTTTGAGTGATTTTGCTTTTAAAAGCCAATATTGAGCAAAGAATAAGTGCTACATGTACCAAACTTGATTGGATGTATCTTTGATCAAACTTTAATAAAATGACCTTAATTGACCTACTTTTTCCGCTTTAGTGATTTTGCCTTTAAAAGCCAATATTGAGCAAAGTATAAGTGCTACACGTACCAAACTTGCATATTAGATGTATCTTTCATCAAACTTTCATAAAATGACCTTGACCTGCTTTTTCCACTTGTGTGATTTTGCATTTTAAAAGCCAATATTGAGCAAAGTATAAGTGCTACATGTACCAAACTTGCATATTGGATGTATCTTTGATCAAAGTTTCATAAAATGACCATGACCTACTTTTCCACTTAAATGATTTTGCCTTTAAAAGCCAATATACATGTACTCAGAAATATGTTTGAATTGAATTTTGCTGCCATGAGGTGAGCTTCGTAATCTGTGATTACCTATATTTATGTCACCTGTGAAGCATAGAGATAACTAAGAGATAACTTTATTGTCAGTCTATCACAGGTCAAAAAATTGTCAGCTATGATAGGAAGTTGATATTTTACACATGTATTCCTTATGACAAGACCATTCTGCACATACAAAAAACTGACATGTACAGTATAATCTGTGTGAACCGGCTTTCATTCCTTCTGATGAACAGGGTATGAACTCTACTTAAAATTTTACTAGCCATGTGGGCTCGTAAAATTTCAATTTTGGGGGCCCACACAACTTTTTACGAGCCCACACAGAAATTTAAACCAAATCTTTCTGGGGAAATATTCCCTTTCAAGACCCCCTCCCCCCTTAAAACTGACCCAACTATGCCTGCTTGCGAGAAATTTAATGTACAAAACACATATTTTATAAAGCTGTACGTAATCAAAATGCAGTATCAACAAAACTTTTGAAGAAGTCATAGAAATACACACTCAAGGATTGTAGGCATCAAAAGATGAATAAATTTGTAATATCAGCTTAAAAATAAAACCACCCCACCCGGCTATAGCGTGTCCTGTTATAATGCCAAACTCGTATACCGCCACAGAAATCTTTTATATAAAATCGTTTCATATAAGATACTGCCATCGGCCCCTGATGTAAAGGTATGGTACAAAGAAGCATTCGTCTGATAATACTGCGCCAAACAAAGTAATCATCCAGGTTAGGCGTTCTCTTATAAATACAATTAAATTATCTGTTTATTTTTTTTCAAGTAAACACTGTCCCATGTAAGATTATTATTCAAAAGAGTTTGATGTCACATATATATTTGACCGTGCGGCCGAAATTTACACTTAAGATATATGCCCTTCACGGCGGGATGATACATGTAGGGGGGGGAATACATTAGAGAATCAAATCATTGTTTCTATTCAATTAACATCCAGCGAAGAGATCAATTCAATTTGTTTTGACAATTGAATTTTCCGCCATCGATGTTGCGCCGTACATTACGTAAAAAGACGACGGCAAGTAATTTAACGGTTTACAAAGAGCAATGGATCTGAATTTAATTGACCGTGAAACAAAGAATGTATTTGTTAATGAGATATGGATATCAAATAGGCAATCAATGGACATATTCGTGTATTTTAACCATTCACATGTATATATATTCCATTTGTAATACCGACGGACAAATGTTTTACGGCGTTATTGATACTTACGTTGAAGGGGAGAAGTATAATTCATTCGCCACGTGGGCAAGTAAGTGGTAATTTTTGATCGCCCGTAAGAAAAAATACTCGTCTTGGGCAAGTGGGTGAGCGTTAAGTTCATACCCTGATGAAGATCCAGTGTACAGAAAATGGATATCAGGACCAAGATAAAATACAAAAGAATGATTACTGTTATACTTTAGTACAATTCAAAAAATTTATCTTGTATTTATAGAGAATACAAACTGATACATAACCTAAACTGATTTTATATCATTGTTTCCGTCAGGGACGCATATAGAATATACGTCCCAGTCTACATCTTAAAGAATCAATCAATGAGTATTGCTGGTGTTAACATTTTTTAACCGAGATTGGGTCGCTTTTCCTATCGCAATGGGCTTTAATTTTTCTCCCTTGAAGCTACACACCGACTTAACAGTTACCTTCCGTGTTTGGAAAATGTTAGAGCTGAAATGAATACATGAAAATGCTATTTGAATATTCATAACACTTATTCGATTTCGAATATTCAATATTAATTTACTTGTAAGGACTTTAGAGGTGACGCGCAAAGATCCCTCACTCATCTCATTTTTTCTTGTTCAATTGATCAAGTTGAATAACACATTCCAGTTTTTCATTTGACCAAAGTCCGTCCCCCTTAGCAAATAAAGCGGGTGAAAATACGTCCCGTATTAAAATTCAAGAAAGCCTGCCCGGATTACCTCCTGTGGCGATGACGTAAGGTACACCCAAGCCCGCATGCTGTAATCACTGTATATATACACAGCTAAAAAAGAACGATAAATGCGAGTATATATTTAGTTTTTTTTAATTCATCAAACATCGAATAACTTTGCGCTAATTTTGTACGTCACATTAACAATCGTTTTGATATCATGAGTTGACGACTGTGGGGTTAGAAGTTTCCCATAGAAAGTGGCTTCACTTGCTTTCAAGATTTGCTTTATGGATTGAATTTTTCGAGCAACCCTTAGTAATGTATATATTTTTGAAAAGGTCTTTCCGAGACGGCGATTTTGAAAATGATTTCAATTAAATCGGACTTAAAACAAAAAAGTTATTAGCAAAAAGAACTTTGATGGTCAAAACAATTTATTGTGTGTAGATTTATTTCTATACGTTTAATTGGAGTATTGTGGTCGTGTTTGGTATCAAATTAATTCGAATGAAGTGCTGTAGAGGAAGATGATAAGGAAATGCAAAAATAATGTTGAAACAAACAATTTGTATCTTTACGGCCGAGTTTGTCGGTGCATCAAAGGCTTTGCGATCGTTGCCGAATAACGGTATAAAAGTTGTCGGCAAAAAGCGTAATAATGAGTGGAGGGTTGGTTCATTTTTAAAAAATCTTTACTTCCATTTCTAGAACGTTTTCTGACAAATTATTTACTGCACAATCTTGAAATTAACGCAGTTGGATACACATCGAGTCTTTGGTATCGAATTATTTAAGTTTACTTTTTAAATTATCAGAAAATTGATTATATCAAGGACTTATAAACTGTTTATAAGTCCTTGATTATATATGTATGCTGTCTATACAGCGCCTGTCAACTACGTGTACTGATTACTTGCAGTTTACATAGTATCTTCAGGCCAGTTGTTATTGTTGTTTGTTAATTATGTTTACTAACAGCCACTTCAGACAAAATTGAGAAAAAAAAAATGTGAAGAAATGCGAAAAATTAAAGACCTAGAATTTAATGATGTTATCACAATTATCATGCAAACTTCATTACTAAATATCAAATGTAACGATATGGAATGAATGTTTGTAATATCTATGCATTTGTTTATCGAAAAATGTTGTAAATTCGGGAGATTTTTTTTTACAATCGGGCTTAAGTATTCTGAAAAATTGAATGATTAATTAATTATTATCGAGTAAATACAAATATTGAAAAATCCGTGGTTTTCAGTGGCGGATCCGGAGGGTGCGGGGGTTGCATCGAGAGGGGGAAGAGGTGCGGGAGGCGGTCCAGGGCCTCCCTCGGGAAATTTTGTGAAAAATAATGCAAATGGTGCAATCTGAATATTTGAATCCTGTATTAATTAGCTTCACCAAAAGTGCAATAATAAGAAAAGAAAATATGGAGTTTCCATGCATAATTTTCACCGATTTTGGACCAGAGATACAATTTACCTGAGGATAAGGGTCGATCTTGGCACTGAACCTCATGCCGCATTTCTTCTGCATGGCGATTCGTATGTGAAAAAATATTAAATAGCTTCGTACAATGTAATTAGCTTTTTACCATGTTTATTGCGGAAAAGTCGGCAGAGAAATAAACATAGCACATAGACTAGTCTTGCTGATTTTGTATATTTCATCGATTATATCTTAATTCAAAATAGTTTTTGGGTGTATAAGCATGATAAGAGATGGACAATAGTCAAATTATTTCATCATGGTCTATAAAGGTCGATCCTCAAGAAAAACTTGTTACTTTAAATTGATTTGTTCAAACAAAAAGACGAATAGACTAGCGGGCATCATATAACTTCCAGCATATTTTAGCGGTCATTCGAATTTTAACGTCATGCAGATTTTTTTTTTTCATAATATGGCATTGGTAACTTTGTTTATTTTTAAAATTCCATCAGGACGAACATTGCCCAAACTTTAAAGCATCTACCGTCTATTTCCCAACAAATGCCTGTCGTGGTCTAATTTGTTGTTCACACCTTGTACGGGGTCAAATATTACACAATCTATAGTCTTGCCTGTATATGACATGCCTGCAATCACTCTGATTTGAATATACAACCTCTAAATATGAACTGACACTTATACCGGCTAACTAAGGCCATCACTCATTGATAGGTAAAAGTCATACTTGGTTAATTCCGAATATGCTGTAAAGTCGTTTTAGAAGAAAAAACCCCCAAGAAGAAAAAATAGAAAAATAAATAAAATATAAAAATAAATAAATCAATAAAACGTATTTGGTACCGATTTGTTTTTATCTATCATTCAAGTAAACAAGATTGGGGAGTTTTAACCCTCACTGCCTCCAGATAGCCTCTAACACTCGCTTGGGTGCACATGACGTCACACAAAGGGGCAGATAATTCAGTCGCGCCGCTTCAATGATTAGACATTTCAGGTCGATTTACAGGAAAACGGACGATTGGAAAAATATAATTCTTTTGAAATTTTATCTCTAATTAAAATATAATAAAGGTATTTTAGCATTTAAAAACCTTTAGAGATGACCTTTAAGAGCTTCCTCAAAATTATGTTTCTGACCAATGGACGTACTTGAAAAAAAAAGCCTTGTACAATGAAGATTCCAGTTAAGAGTTAGGTTTGGGGTAAACAATTGTTACCCTGAAACACTAACTCATCTCTACGTAAAAACATCGTAATCAAGCCATGATCTCAAAATGGCAATTCACTGGACTTGATTGTATTCACAGGAGCTTGATGCCAACAACCTTCAATGACACCCGCCCTTTCCCATCTCTCTCTAGTCAAATATAATGAAAGTAGAGGCATTAGTGACCCCATCTCGGTCAAAACGGACTATGGATTTACGGATGACAAAAAAATGTCAGAAAGTTATAGCAATGTACATCGATTTTTCTGTTATAAATTCCTTTATAATTAATAAGACAGGAGGAAAGGAGTTGGCAGGGGCTACATGTCATGCAACCATAGATATTCAGGTGCCGCTCTCGCTTGAAAATATTATCAGATGAAATCTATGTTATAGCAAGACATTTAAGCATCTTTGTCATTTATTGATTTAGTGACTGCCCCATGCATGTTTAAAATATGTAACGTACTGACCAGTTGTGCGAACGTTAGTGGATCATTTGTTTGTGTAAGATAGATATTGGTTTCTGTGTCTGTACGTCTCGTAAACTTAAGTTATATAATGCTTTATATTTCCTTTTTTAGCTCGCCGGGACGAAAAAGTCCGGAGGGCTAATGCCATACCCTCGACGTTGTTGTCATTGTCATCCGTAGACATAACTTTAACCTGGGCTATATCTCTTGAACTATTAGGGGTAGGGCTTTGATATTTCACATGTAGATACCTTGTGACAAGACCTTTCATTTGAGACCATGGCCTTTGACCCAGTGACCTTGACCTTGGACTATGACCTACTTTTCAAAAACTTTAACCTGGTTTCTGACAAAAACCTGTATAGGCGAGCTATGTAATCTTTGATTACCCTATGTTTCTGTATAATTACGGGACCATATATATACATGTACTAACAGATACTCAAATACCAATTTTCCATTCGAATATTCGCTGAAAACTATTCATTCACGAATATTCGTTTCAGCTCTAGAAAATGTTTCGTCCGGTAACGTACAATAAAATTTTTAAACTAATCTCATTACAATTTAACATTTCAATTGTCAATCAATTTTATCGATCAATGTTTCATTAAACTTTGCCCCCTTATTTATTTACATCCACACACTCTCTGCAGGTTTAAATAATCAGCAATATCAAAACAGTATTTCCAACATTCAAGCCTTAATTAAAGTCCGCATATCTGAGTTTAGATGCAATTTCCTTGTGTCTTTCCTTTTATATTCGACCCATTTATTGTGCACTTGTTCATACCTTTTTGTTAAGGTCTCAAAACGTTTCTTCACATTGCTGACGACAAAATATCGTCCGCTTTAATATTGTTTTACTAACAGCAGTTTTTCCGATGTCGTAAATTTTTAGCTCACCTCACGAAATGAGAGGGAGCTTATGCTATCACCCTGTGGTTGGCGTCTGCGTCCGTGTCCGCATTAGTATGTTAAGCTGCCATGATAGAATGCTGCCATGAGGTGAGCTTTGTAATCTTTGATTACACTATGTTTACAGATTTACTGGTACTTTTTCCGAGTCGTCTATAAAAAAGGATATTTTTTCTTCCAAATGTCCAAATTAACAGATTAAACTTTTTTTTTTGTCGTTTTGAAGATGAATATACATGATCATTATTTATTCTCGGCGTACTTAGCCATGATTAAAACGTTTATACACTGAATAGATTTAAATTCTTTGTTATGAAAAGTACGTTCCCGAAAGTATAATTACCGTTGACCAAATCACAATGATCATTTAACACTAATTAGTGTGATCGGTACCCTAATTGACGGCCAGAGTACGGAATAGACAAGATAGGATTACACAAAAGATTTTAATATTAAACGTCACGGAGAAATGCTCGGGACCGTAAGAAAGGACAGATGTAGACAAGATTCCGGAGTACAATAGATCCTTTTTTTCACAAAATATACTGCACTATGAAAAAAAAATGTTTGGCCTAAATTTTTAGCTCGCCGGGACGAAAAAGTCCAGAGAGCTAATGCCATACCCTCGGCGTCGTTGTCGTCGTCGTCGTCTGTAGACAAAACTTTAACCTGGGCTATATCTCTTGAACTATAAGGGGTAGGGCTTTGATATTTCATATGTAGATACCTTGTGACGAGATCTTTCATTTGAGACCATGACCTTTGACCTAGTGACCTTGACCTTGGACTTTGACCTACTTTTGAAAAACTTTAACCTGGCTTCTGACAAAAACCTGTATAGGCGAGCTATGTAATCTTTGATTACCCTATGTTTAATTGTAGTTGATATGACTCTCATATTCCCAATCACTGCTTATGACATGAACATTCTGTGCATACCAAAATTTTTGACCTGGCCACCTTGACCTTGGACTTTGACCTACTTTTGAAAAAAAATTAGATAGAATGGTAAGTGATATGACTCTTTTTTCCTTGTGACAAGACAAATATTTTAATACCAATGCTTTTGACCTGTTGATCTTGACCTTGGACTTTGACCTTCTTTTGAAAAACTTTAGTATTGGGCATAACCTTTGAATGGTAGTTGCTTTGACTCATGTTTCTTACATGTATGTGTACATGGTGTACCTGTATTCCTTGTGAACAGATATTTATGCTGATACCAAAATTTTTGACCCAAAGACTTTGACCTTGGACTAAGACATTCTTTTGAAAAAGTTATATTGGACATATCACAAAGCTGTATAAATTGCAGTATCATAATTTAGTAGTATGCATTCACTTTTATTGATTATTTGTATCCTTATTTGTATCCTATAGGCCATAGCTCATGATAAAAAAAAATTGGTGTGATGTCATGGTGGTGGTAGGCACAAAATTATAAGTATGTCTACCATTGACCATATTATTGTCAAAAGGTATAAATAAATTCAAAGGACTAACAAAAAGCTATTTACTACAAATATTGAAATGAAATTTTCTATTTTGCAGAGGACATTAAGAAAGCTTACAAAAGTCTTGCACTGCTACACCATCCAGATAAGGTAAAGCAAATTTTGGGATTATTCTTTATTTTAAAACTGACCTTATATTATTATGAATGTGCTATCATGGACATGATGGATATGATTAATATTGGATGAAGCATATTACTTCAAAAGCCAAAGTTTATATGTAATTTACTTTATAACACATGCAGATTTTATTTACAAATCTGTCCATGGTAAGGGAAAAAATGAATTTAAATGAACTCGCAAAATCGCAACCCTGAAAAATAATGTGCAGTATGCACAGTAATAACCAACTTTGATTGCAAACAACGTCTGCCCTTGTTTTAATCCAATTATCTATTTAGCAATTAATGTCATTGTTTACATTGATAGCACATGGCTTCATACAGGTATCCTCAAATTGAAAAAAAACTTTCATCACTTAATATACAATTTTCTTTCTTCGTTTTAAAACTTCTTTTCCCATTGGTGAAAGACAGCGTAAGTCTTTGTGGTAGAGCGATAAAACTGATTACGTCTAAGTGTAGCACATAAACGAAGCTTTCCTTATGGAGACTTAATATGTATGAGAAACTACAGGGGTTTTTTTTTTTTTTGGAGGGGGGGAGGAGTCAAATGTACACAAACGGGGGCCAAAACTTGCTGATGACGACCAGAATTTGGAAATGGCCACCAAAATACACGCAAAGTCGCTTTTTAGCAACCAATTCTTGAATACTACTTGGAGCACTGTTCAATAATTGTATGTAATGATTCCACACTCTAGTGACAGGGATCACCCTAGGCGGCGATTTTGCGATATTCTCGCATTTTTTACTCAAATAGCGCATTTTTATTGCATTGTCGCGATAAAAGGTTGCATACCTCCTTTGAATAAATCACACTTAAGTTAATATAATGCGACAGAACAGGAGATTCGTCTTTAATCTTCAAATTTTCAGCTGATAAATCGAATTCCGCGTGCGGCATCGCATGTGTATTATGAACTCGGCGGGTATTGTGTATACCTTGTACATGTATATACATGAACCCAATCTATTTCCTGAAATTCCCGTTTGTCATATTGACGTTTGCACGTGGGTATTTTTTATCCATCGATGTGAGGATTTAGCTTTACGTTTCTCTGACGGTTGTCAGCGGACATGCTCTTTTGTCATTGTAATATCAATAGAGTAAGAACTAGAAAGGTTTCTTGTTGCGGTTGCAACAAGAGTGTCTTCCTCCTATACAATTTTTGGTTTGGAAATATGAAGGACGTCACATTACATGTATTTATAGCGAGCGGAGCTCGCTGCAAAGGCCCGAAGGGCCTTTGCGAGCTTCGCTCGCATTTATGGTAACGCGTATACGTAAGTATGGGAAATTGCACGAGCAAAAGATATACATACTTGGAGCTGAAAAAGTATGGTAACAGGACCGCGGATACGGGTAAAAGTGACTCGATTCCCTTAAACGACAGAGCAGGATAACATACCTTGACAAATTCGCAATGGATAGAATTCTTCTATTTTATGGCGCAATAAAACTAAGTGAAACTCGCCGAATTGTTCGTCTGAAAATCAGAAATTCAGCAGCAACTAATCCGCCATCTTTATCACTAATGACAACACAACGGTACGTAACTCTGCAGTATACTTCACGTCATTATTCCTCTATATGTGACGTCATTGTAGCAGTGCGCCCATTTTCACGTGCAAGAATGGTACATGATTGTAGTAATGCAAGAAGGAAAAAGTAACACAAAACAGCCACGATTTTCTAACGCTTTTCAGTGTATCATACAAACAAGATAGATATGATCGAAATAATTATTTGGTAAAGAAGTAAGATTTGATGTTTTTAATTGATTTCAAGGTCATTAGAGAGGAAATGGGAGGGATTTCAGACTCCCTCGCTAATGATCTACATCTGTGTATGGGACGGATACAGATTTCTTTTTTGGCAGTGGGAAGGGGAGGTCCAGCTTGACCGGCGATGAGGGATTCCTGGAGTCCCAAAGTTATGATTTTGAAAAGTTTTCGATTTTGAGATCAAGGTTTTTAAGGTTTTTGCAAAATTTTTGGTGTCTTTTTCCTCCGCTCGCACATAAGGCTTTGCCTTGATTCATATTATTATAGCGAGCGAAGCTCGCATTTATGGTAACGCGTATACGTAAGTATGGGAAAATGCACGAGCAAAAGATATACATACTTGGAGCTGAAAAAGTATGGTAACAGGACCGCGGATACGGGTAAAAGTGACTCGATTCCCTTAAACGACAGAGCAGGAGAACATACCTTGACAAATTCGCAATGGATAGAATTCTTCTATTTTATGGCGCAATAAAACTAAGTGAAACTCGCCGAATTGTTCGTCTGAAAATCAGAGATTCAGCAGCAACTAATCCGCCATCTTTATCACTAATGACGACACAACGGTACGTAACTCTGTGCACTTGACGTCATTATTCCTCTATATGTGACGTCATTGTAGCAGTGCGCCCATTTTCACGTGCAAGAAAGGTACACGATTGTAGTAATATGCAAGAAGGAAAAGTAACACAAAACATCCGCGATTTTCTAACGATTTTCAGTGTATCATACAAACAAGATAGATATGATCGAAATAATTACATTGTATTTAATAAAGAAGAAAGGTTTGATTTTTTTCAATTGATTTCAATGTCATTAGAGAGGAAAGGGGAGGGATGTCAGACTCCCTCGCTAATGATCTACAAATGTACGTCTGTGTAAAGTGCATGGGACGGATCCAGATTTTTTTTTTTTTTTTTTTTTTTTGGCAGTGAGGGGAGGTCCAGCTTGACCGGCGATGAGGGATTCCTGGAGTCCCAAAGTTATGATTTTGAAAAGTTTCGATTTTGAGATCAAGGTTTTTAAGGTTTTACAAAATTTTTGGTGTCTTTTTCCTCCGCTCGCACATAAGGCTTTGCCTTGATTCATATTATATTTAAGTTTTCAAATAGCAGTAACATTAAATTTTCAAACCGATAATTGTTGTTGAGCAACCATTTTTTTCAGCCATTACCAGAGTCGGAGAAAAATTTTCGCCGGTTCTTCGGGCCGGATTTAAACAAATTGTCAAATGTTGTGAATGTCTGTGTAAGTTAAACTCCCCGCTGTTACAGAGTATGAGTTAATAACCGTTCCTTCAGATGTCTCTTTGCAATTAGCGAATTTCAGACAGATTGTATGATGTTTAAATAGAACTTTTTCTAGATTTTTGTGCCTATGCGTATTAGGTCTCTGGTAGATACAGCTATGTGAACAGTTTGTATTTATATTAATTAATTTTTTGACTTTAAATTGTCTGGCACAACGGGCCAGCAAAAATTTCCATATCATGCAATGTATCCTTACTTTTGCATGGTCCGGGAAAAAAAAATTGCCGGCCCTTTGGGCCGGAATATTTTTTTCAGCATTTTTCAGAGCCGGGATTTTTTTTTTTTTTTGCAAATTCTTCCTGCCCCCTTCCCCCATAAAAAGGACGAGCTCGTAGCTGTAGAACCAGTTTTCTTGAGAAGAGAAATGGTAATAACAAGTTACGTTCAATATATATATATATAAATACCATGAGGTTCTCGCTGTGCAGGTTCAAATTTGGACCCCCCCCCCCCCCTTCCCTTTTTTCAAAGTTTATTTTGAATTTCCATCATGGCGACATCGTTCAATATAAACAGAACTGTTTTCGAAAAACGAGGGGAGGGAAGAATGTTAGAGAAATTGTTCATCAATTTGTAAATAAACCAACCGAAAATTATGTTCGAACGTTTGCTAGAATTAGAAATTAAACTTGATGTTCAAAATATAGTTATTGAAGTTTAGAAACAGGTTTGTAGGTTAGAAATCGGAATCAAACTACCACTTTTTGTGTGTAAATTCTGGTTTGTAGCTGATCTCTTCTAAATTAATCAACTGTTTTAAAATCAAATTGTGTATATCGAAATGTATTTATGAAATGCATATTCATCATTGCCGTGAAATCGGAATTTGAAAATCTCAACACTGCTTTTCTCGAGTCGAACTCGGACTACCAATTTTAGTGTGCGCCCGATCTGTTGGCGTGAAGGTGCATCGAAATACCCAACTCAAAATTTCGATGCTCATATCTTTTCAACAGTAAGAGATAGGAAAAATCAGAAAGACTAAATAAGACAGATATATGGATAAAAAATAATAATATTGAAATTTTTAGGAAACTTCATAAGCTTAACTTTTGTTTACTATTATAAGCAAAAAAGTGTCTTCCTCCTATGAACTTCTGAATTTGGAAATATGAAGGACGGTGAAGGACGTCATCGTAATAAATCGTTACAGTGTGCATCTAGCATTTCATATCTTGCATGGCTGTCGACTTTCAAAAAGAATGGAAATTGTAGATAGCAAAATACGAGATATTTAAGCTTACAAATAGCAAAACATGAAATTTTCGGTCCTTTTGAGTAATTCGACGCTCCCGTCAAATATTTGAATCTACTAAAAAACATGATAAAAAAAATTACAGAGACCAAAAATAAAAAAGACCAATCTAGCTTTTACTCCAAACGAAACGTTGGAGAACTTTTATTGTCCTAGCTTACAGGGTTCTTGAGAAATCGCTGATCCAATTTTCCACGGTTACGAAAACAATAGGTCTTCCGACGGAAGTCGGAAGACCTAAATATTACAATGCAGTCTTGAAATTATTCGTATAGAAAAAAGACCGGAAAAGAAAAGTTCTATTATACAAAAGTTTACAAGTTGTACTGCGCACGCGAGTAGACCGGCTTTTTACATGTATTTGTCGTCTAAACATGGCCTCCCGGGACGTCCACCGGATCTCTCACAGAACAGAATTCTGCGCAGAAGCTTGTAGTGGCATCATGTAATATTGAAGGGGTAAAAGGAAATGCACCTTATCTTCAGGATCTTATGAAAATTTCCGATATTATTTGCATTCAGGAACACTGGCTGTGGGACTTCGAAAAAGTGGACATAGAGAAATTCCTCGGGGAATGGGACTACTTTATAAGATGTGTAGACCTCCTATACCCTGCAGCTAAGTTCGAGAGAGGGAGAGGATATGGGGGAACTGCTATCATTTGGAATAAACAAATACAGCCCTCAGTTAAAACTCTGGACGACGGTAGTGAGCGCATATTGGCACTTGAGATTAATTGTAAACCTCACCCATTGTGTATCATTAATGTATACATGCCTACTGCAGGATATTCCGACTCTACGTCACAATATAAAGCCTCGCTCGACCTATTGGATGTGATAATATCAAAATACCGCGATACACACTCTGTACTTATATCAGGCGACTTGAACGCTACCCTACTTGACGATAGAAACCTCAGTCAGGATAAACTGTTGAAGGCGTTTGTAAAGGAGAACGAACTCTCTGTGCATTCTACAGGGTCACACATGACTTATCAACATGGAAGTGGTAAATCGCAGATAGACTATTTCCTTTGCACTAATCATGCACTGATAGCAAACTTCATGCTATTAGATGATGTATGCAGTAATACCTCCACACATACAGGTATAAAGTGTGATATTCTTTTGGACCATAACCTAAAAATTAGCACAGAGGTCAAGGTTAAAAGGTTTCGCTCGCAGTGGGACAAGTGTGATACACATCGATATAAAAAGTGCATATCTGATAGAGTGGAGACTCCAGTAATAATCACGCCGTCGGATATAGACAGAGAAGTTAAACACATTCATGATGTCTGCCTTGCAGCCGAAAGGGCTTCTGTTCCTAAAAAGCTGGTCAAACTTCAGGGCCCAAAATGGAAAGCTTCTCCGAAAATACGTCAGATTTTAAGCGATAGGAAGCGTGTCTATAGGCAATGGATCACTGTGGGTAGACCGGGCCCAGAGCACCCTCTCTCTATTCTAAAAACAAATCTTAAGTACGACCTACGTAGAGAGCAGCGTAAAGAAAGGGCATCGGAGCGCATCGGATTCTATGAGGAAGTCATGGCCCAGCAGAATTCGGCAAATTTCTATCGTCTTATCAACAGGAACAACAAAAGTTCAAGGTCAACGGTTGCATTGCTGGAAAAAGGTCATCACGTTACTAAATCTGATGAACAATGCCGTTCCTTTGCAGCCTTTTATGAGGATCTGGCTATCCCCAGTGATAACTCGGAGTTTGACTCAGATTACCAAAACAGATTAGCTAATGACCTCGATCTCATCAGGAAAATAGTCTCCGATACAGATGACGTGTTACCAATTATTACCCCTGTGGAAGTTGCATGTGCGATAAAAATGCTACATAACAAAAAAGCCAAGGACGAATTTGGAATTGTGTCAGAGCATATTAAAACAGCAGGTGAAGCCATTTTGCAGCCTATTGCATCAATCTTTACTTCTATTATGCATCTAAAACATGTTCCCTCCGACTTCAAGTCAGGTATTCTGCACCCTATACATAAAAAAGGGAAAGATCCAGCGAATGTAACAAATTACAGAGGAATTACTGTCACGTCTATTCTTGGAAAAATATTTGAACATGTGATTCTCAAACAAATAGAAGAAAGCTTGCCTCTTAATCAATCTACCTTACAATTTGGATTTACAAAAGGAATTTCACCGCTTATGGCTGCACTCATAGTATCAGAGACAATCTCAGAATATGTGGAGAACAATCGTCCAATCTACATGTCTTTTTTAGACTCACAGAAAGCCTTTGATGTTGTTGCCCATACATCCATGAAATGCAAACTATTTCACCAGGGGATTAATCAGCATATCTGGAATGTCATAGACAATCTATATACGTCACTCTCATCAAAAGTTCTATGGAAAGGTAATGTCAGCTCAAAATTCAGTATACTTCAAGGGGTTAGGCAGGGTGGCATATTATCAACTGGACTTTACAAAACGTATATCAACGATTTGTTGCTAGAACTTCAAAAGTCGCACACCGGTACCTACATTGGTTCAACGTACACAGGAAGTCCGACTGTCGCAGATGACCTCACCTTGTTAGGAGAATCGGACATTGACTCTCAAAATGCTTTAGATATCGCATATAGATATGCAAATAGAGAACGGTACATCATTCATCCTGAAAAGTCTGTCATGTTGCGCAAATTCATACCAAGGAATTATACAGAAAATTTGAGCTCTTGGAAGCTGGGAGACTCGGAACTTTCGATTGCTACCCAAACTACACATTTAGGACTTATTCGTTCTGTGTCCGACGACACGCAAGCAAACATATATGAAAGAATCTCATGTGCCAGAAGGACATTTTATGGTCTCACGTCTACCGGCCTACATGGATCAAACGGCCTTCAGCCATCTACCTCTTATAGGATATATTCACTCTATGTTCTCCCTAAACTGCTCTACGGATTGGAGACGTTTGTACTTTTGCGTAAACATATAGATGCATTGGAAACTTACCATCTATCAGCTCTGAGAATCATTCAAAGCCTCCCGCAAAGGTGTGCTAAATGTGCTGTTTATCTACTTCTTGGCGCTCGACCCATAGAAGCAGAACTACATTCTAGAACTCTCACATTTCTTGGAAATATTATCAGGTCTAATAACCCAACTCTACTAAACATCTTGACTCGCCAACTATCAGTAAAAAGCCACTCAAGTAAAAGCTGGGTTGTCTATGTACGGGACATTTTGTTGCGATACAACCTCCAAGGTATTGAAGACCTATTGGTAAACATACCATCAAGGGATTCTTGGAAAGCTTCTGTGTCCGATGCGATTAATACATACTGGAACAAAAAACTTAAGGAGGAATGCTCCACGAAGTCTACACTCTTGTATCTCCACAGAGATGCACTGTGCATTGGTTGGATCAATCCACCCACTATGGTTCACAGTGGATAGCAACATATGCGATACACGCAGAGCTATAACAAAAGCACGCTTCCTTACTGGTACATACATGGTGCAGTCTAAGCTGAGTAGATTTAATCAAAATACTGTTGATCCAACATGTCAACTCTGTCAATCATCCGTTGAAAACTACCAACATGTTCTCCTGGAATGCGGTGCTCTTCTAACATATCGCAAGGAATATCTATGTGAACTGTCTAGAGTCATGACATATCACTTTGGGAAAGGAATGTGGGAAAATCTTTCAAAGGATGTCATTATGGATATTATAATGGACGTCACGAGTGCCAACGTGATTCATTCAATGCAGTTAAATACTAAACAGTGTACATATATTGAGCGGATTTCGAGATACCTGTGTTACCGTGTACATAGTGGCAGGATCTTTCTACTGGAAAAGGTCTCCAGAGGTAAAAGAGGACCGTCTGGCAGTTGAGGCACATTTCCCTTACTTTTTAGAACGTTTTTATTTTATTTTTTTTATGAAGCGCATCTTACCTACTAGCGGCTGCTAGGTGCACCTACCTTAAGGTGGTTAATACAGACCAACTGAACATGGCCAGTACCAAGCTATAACTAATTATCTTCAAGGACTTATAAACAGTTTACAAGTCTTTGGAATCGTCAACATGAACAATAGCTATACAATTCTTTAAAATATTTACATTGCGTAAATAAAGTCTTGATGCAAACATTCTACAGGTACAATACACCCCATACTCCCAGATTAGACGTTACCGTAAAATGACTTGTCACGATGCGCTGAAATACTTTCAATGTGTACCATTGGAACCGATCATTTCTTAAAGGACATTTACAAGACACAAACCATCGAGTGTAACTGACACCCGGCGAAAATTTTTTTTCTGAAGTTGTGAAAAAACGTCTCGTCGTTGACTTATAGCGTGCGGCGGTGTCAAAGAGACAAAGAATTTAAAATTTTATTTGACCTCATTTTTCATTTAAAATGTCATTCAAACAAGGGAAAAAGAAAAAGTCCAAGGAGATTCTCACATTCAGCTAATGTGTTCACGGAAATAAAGAGGAACCGAAGTTTGATTTTTTCACTACTTTTTCGAACAAATGCATTCAAAATCTCCTTGAAATAGAGAAAATCTCATTAATTTTTAGCAAATGAGATTTTTATCTCATTACTCTCCAGGGCTGGGGTGATCCCTGGAGTGATGAGTATACAGCTTAATTATTTTCAAAGATATAGAAACTGTGTTTACTTTCAAGATCATGAATGAAGTGTCAGAATGTTTATTTTGGGATATTTACATTTATTGACTTTAATATTTTGATAATTGAAGAATTGCATACATCATGTACATATAATACCGAATAAATACATGTAGATTTATATTTAGATACATGTTTTAGAATATATATTTGTAGAATGAGAATAGCAAGAAATCAACAGAAAAATTCCAAGAGATTAGTCAAGCCTACCTTGATTTAACAACAAAATATTCCAGTAAGTAAAGCTTACTCAGGAAATATTTACATTTGTCGAACACGTTCACAAAATGTGACCTTTGACATTTGTGGCCAGATTGCGAATGAAAGTCTTATCGATGAAATGGTGAAGTTTGTCTGTCTCATTTATATTACACATTTGAATTCCTTGTGACAAGACCTTTCATTTGAGACCCTGACTTTTGACCTATTGACCTTGACCTTAAACTATGACCTTTTACTCACAAACATTATCTTTGCTTTATCTTTTGAACCATGTAGGCAAAGCTCCCATATTTCTCTTGAGGTAGATAAACCTTCTATTTTGACCAAGCGGCCTAGACCTCTAAGTTTAGCATACTTTTTGGAAATTTTAAACTTTACTATATCTCTTGAACTGTAAGTGGTATGGCTTTCATATATATGGGATTCCTTTATATGACTTGACATTGAGCTTTTCCATATATTCTGAAAAAAATTGGCTTTTTCTCTTGAACTAGGGATAGGACTTCGATATTTTACTCATAGTTACCTTTTTATAATACTTAAGATGGTCATGAATAAAGTATACATCAACTTAAGGTATCCGATGTACAATAGGGCATTTTTCCATGCCTGGTAAGGTACTATAAACTATATATTTTCTGAAAGGTTATAATGCCTACTGCTCAAAAATAATAATTTTGGGGTCAGAAAAATAAAGGGGGATAACTGGTGAAGCATTTAAATTGTCTATTTTCTCTATATAACCTATGCAAAATGACAAAGTTGTACAAGAGTTTTTCCCCTTCTATCTTTAAGACCCGGGAGTCTTATATCTGTATTCAGGGCATCATTACCTTTCAGAAAATATATAGTTTATAGTATCTTACCAGGCATAAAATTTACCATACTTAACAATGGAGACGATTAAAACGCTATGTAAAATGACTCAATTGTACAACGGATACCTTAAGCTGATGTTTCGCAATTCAGCCATAACATTTTTAGGGATTTAGGGTTTATTAGAATGTACTGCATTTGCATTGAGCAATTTTCTTGAGGTATTTATGTAAACTTTTAGGATAAAGTGAAATTCTGTGAAAAGAAAGTGAAATTATGCCCATTCAATCTGAATTCCATGATACATTATACATATTATAGGTTATTACAACTTAATTGTTTATGATAATTACAGAAAAGAAAACTAAAGGATGGCAGAGGAATGTGTGGTACTGTCCTGACTGTGGGAGACCTCATTATGGTGACGACAGTGATGATGATGAGGATGACGACGATTTCGATGATGATAGTTTTTATGATGATGACATATACGCCTCTGATGATGAGGAGGAGGGCTCTATGGTATGCTAAATATAGATTTTATTTTAAGATCAGCTAAATATACTTAGAATAATCTATCATGATAAGCTAAATAAAGAACAATATTATTCAAATGAGACAAAAATTTACAAGGTACATTTCCTTTACTGTAGAAAGTAATGTTGACTTCACTGGTAGAATTCAAATTAAAAGAACCAAAGAAATGATACAAAGAAGAAAAACAGTGATTAATAAAAAGGATGTATATGTTACAGGGAATAAGTGAAATCAGGGATTTCATGTAATTCCTGGAAGGTCAGTGATTACGTGTAATTCATGGTCATTTTAAGGATTACATGAAATCCCCAAAATCTTAGGGATTACATGTAATACCTAAAACATTTTAGTATTTTTACACTTATTTCCTGATGGCCAAAATTTGTATAAAAATGATCAAATTGCGATATGATAGATATTTTACATGTTCACAATATAAAATCCTATTACTGAAAGAGAAAAAATGCAGGTTACGTATATAGACATGCGTTTAAGGCTGAATATGTTAATTTAAAATTGATAGGAAAATGATATTAAAGAAAAACTCTTAAGCAGACAATTTGGTAGCACAGATAGTTTTTGGCCTGCTGATATGTTAAATCAATCTCTGTTATACATTATTGTATGCATGAAATCTTGATTGGACTATGTATTGTACCAAAGTACCATGGTGATTGGTTCGTCCAAAAATCTTTTCTTTGCATCTATACAATTTCCATGAAACGTAATATAATTAAAAATCTTAGTATTTAGATATACACTAAGGAAGGGGGATCCGATGTCCAAAATTCTTTATCGGGAAATAGGAATGATTTACATAGATTTAGTTTAAGGGCCTTCATACTGGTGTTTTACGCTTGCTGTCGGGTGGGGACATCCGTTGCCTGGCCAAAACGTCATTTTGAATACTAAGTATATCTTAAACCTATTTAGATATCAGATGATAAATAGATATTTGAAAACGGAACATTTTTATAATTTCATCTTTGTCCATTATCAATTATACGGAAGTGTTCCAATTCTATACCTTCTTGAAGAAAATTTCAAACTAATTTTCATGCACCAGACACGAGTTTCAAATATTTAAAAATTCTCATCAGTACAGATGCTTCCAGCCAAAGTGTTTTTCATGAGCAGCCCAAATTCATTTCACTAGCGTCCTAGTTAACAATTTGGTTGCACAGATAGATTTTGGTCCACTGATATATTAAATTATAGAAAATTTCGATATATGTTTTATAGTACTTTGACCATCAATTTTGTTCGATAAGTTCTTTTCTTCACACTCATGCGTTTGTTTAATGTCCATTTTACATATACATGTGTATAGTTAATGATAAACATGATAAATTAACTTCAAAATTTGAGGAATATTTTGATAAAAATTACCTATAATTCTAGTTTGAATATTTTCACTTATCTAGGATAAACGTCTCTGGGTACTTGACAGAGAGGATATTCAGCATCAACAGAGCTAAAAAAAAAAATAGATTTTAAACAATCAAAATAAGGAGAAATTGAGGTCAGGAAATAAGTGTAAAAATTTAAGAAAAATTCAGGAATTACATGAAATACCTGGGCAGTTTCAGGAATTACATGTAATACCCAATCGAAACAGGGATTACACGAAATCCCCAAATTTCAGGAATTACATGAAATCCCTCATTACACTTATTCCCTGTAACATGTACATTTTGCATTTGTAGATATACAGACATACATAGAAATATAGTAAATTTAGATTTGTGTCTATGGTCTTTATCTTTTACAGTCATGGTTCTTCAACAGGCTTTTCGTGAATGTCTTCTCAGAATTTGTTTTCAAAAGACGTAAGTTTCTAATGATTGTATACTTAAGGTAAACATATGTTGTATGTGTAATTGAAATATTAACAAAGATATTAAAAAAAAATTGATATAAGTATTAATTTGTCTTGAAATTTATGATTGAGATGTAAATAATGAAAATTCAAGAGGACTGTCTGATGACTTTTAATAGTTTAAATACTTCAAGAAGGCACTTTAATGATAATTAGAGTTTAACAAATAATAGATAAATACTAAATATATTCATGAGTATTCAGAATCTATGATTAAGACCTACATTAATATATCCACTTTAAAAAAGCTAGAATCCAACATTGGAGGTGATAAATATAAGTTCTCATACTGTCAAAAAATACCAATTATAAATGAGATCATTTTAGCAGAAAAGTACGAGACTTGAGTATGAGCTACATGTATATCATTGTATATGATGATTGTTTATGATAATTTGTATATTCAATGACAGGATTCCAATCAAAAAGAAAAACTCAGAACCAGAGAGCTTCGGATGAAGATCAAGAAGAAGATTCATTCTTCAGTTTTCTCTTCAAGGTAACAATATATTTAAGTTAAGAGATGTATAAGGTCAAATGCTATAAAGGTCAAGGGCTTACAGTTTAGTTCATTTGCATGTAAATGGGATGACAGGTGGAAAAGGGGGGGGGGGGCAAAACAACTTTTGAAGTAGATTTAGATAAACATTAATATATATTGAAAATGTGTCTTGACAGCTAGGATGCATTATAAATAAAACGTTCAGTAGAAAAATTGACACCATTAGTAAACTTCAGTTATACATAACTTGGAATAAAAATTAGATTAAAATTTGTTTCAGAAATACCGTTCATCGGATGATCCAGATTATGAGCTGACTGAGGAAGATGTAAGTTATTAGTCCCCTACCGGCAACGCCGAAGGGGACTCTTATTATGCCCCCGGAATCACAGATTCGGGCGCATATAGTTTTTGGCCTGTCCGTCTGTTTGTCTGTCTGTTTGTCTGTTTGTCCGAACTAAAAACTTTAACATTGGGCATAACTTTTGAATGGTAAGTGATAGGGCTTTCATATTTCACATGTGTATTCCTTGTGACAAGACCTTTCCATTGATACCAAAATTTTTGACCTCGTGACCTTGACCTTGACCTTTGACCTAATTTTCAAAAACTTTAACATTGGGCATAACTTTTGAATGGTAAGTGATAGGGCTTTCATATTTCACATGTGTATTCCTTGTGACAAGACCTTTCCATTGATACCAAAATTTTTGACCTTGTGACCTTGACCTTGACCCTTGACCTACTTTTCAAAAACTTTAACATTGGGCATAACTTTTGAATGGTAAGTGATAGGGCTTTCATATTTCACATGTGTATTCCTTGGGACAAGACCTTTCCATTGATACCAAAATTTTTGACCTCGTGACCTTGACCTTTGACCTACTTTTCAAAAACTTTAACATTGGGCATAACTTTTGAATGGTAAGTGATAGGGCTTTCATATTCACATGTGTATTCCTTGGGACAAGACCTTTCCATTGATACCAAAATTTTTGACCTCGTGACCTTGACCTTGACCTTTGACCTACTTTTCAAAAACTTTAACATTGGGCATAACTTTTGAATGGTAAGTGATAGGGCTTTCATATTTCACATGTGTATTCCTTGGGACAAGACCTTTCCATTGATACCAAAATTTTTGACCTCGTGACCTTGACCTTGACCTTTGACCTACTTTTCAAAAACTTTAACATTGGGCATAACTTTTGAATGGTAAGTGATAGGGCTTTCATATTTCACATGTGTATTCCTTGTGACAAGACCTTTCCATTGATACCAACATTTTTGACCTTTTGACCTTGACCTTGACCATTGACTTACTTTTCAAAAACTTTAACATTGGGCATAATGTTTGAATGGTAAGTGATAGGGCTTTCATATTTCACATGTGTATTCCTTGTGACAAGACCTTTCCATTGATACCAAAAGTTTTGTCCTCGTGACCTTGACCTTTGACCTACTTTTCAAAAACTTTAACATTGGGCATAACTTTTGAATAGTAAGTGATAGGGCTCTCATATTTCACATGTGTATTCCTTGTGAGAAGACCATTTCATTGATAGCAAAAAGTTTTGACTTCGTCACCTTGACTTTGACCTTTCACGTACTCAACAGAAAATGGCGTTTATACTAGCAAAGATGCCACCGGGGCATTCGTGTTTCACAAACACAGGCTTTATTTTTAGTTTGATATTTCATGTACAGAACATATAAACATGCACATTTTATACAAACATCGTGAAAATTAGATTGTCCATTTTGGTTTTGCAGCGTAATATCTTCTAAGTTCATTACTTTCATATCAGCACAATCAGGTTTATGATTTATGTTATTTAAACCTCACATTTTACTGACATGAATAACATTCATACCACATGTGTGTGAAAGGTCTTAGTTTCTCGTAACTTATCATATACATGTACATGTATGTAGTTAAACAAGACACCCTTCAAGGTATTGTCACATCAAGGTCACATAAAGTCAGGTATGCTCTTTTTAAATACAGGTTCATTTACATGATTATTGTTTACTCGGGAGGTTAAAAAAGTCATGGTCACATAA
The DNA here is from genome assembly GCA_028142955.1 of Pinctada fucata. Classification (NCBI taxonomy): domain Eukaryota; kingdom Metazoa; phylum Mollusca; class Bivalvia; order Pterioida; family Pteriidae; genus Pinctada; species Pinctada fucata. Next base: position 51,414,602 of record AP027107.1, read on the forward strand.
GAGAGGAAGTCTCTCAATACAGTGAGTCGCTTAGATGGTTCAACTGTACGTTCAATGATCATACATGTAGGTGGCTAGGTGCTACGGTGTAATTACCAGAATCCAATCATCCTTTTGATAGACTTCTTCAATGTTAATAGTTATTCAAAGACTCAGTATTAAAACCTGGGTTAAAAAGCATATACATCATGGCAAAATGAGCATAGCAAAGTCCTGTCTAAAATGATTCTCTTGCTATGTATACGCTTACTAATACATGTATGCAGGGATAATTTAGGGCTGTGAAATTGAGAGAATCTCTCATAATTTTTCCAATTCTGTCATAGAAATTCTTTATTTTGACATATTCTCTCATAGAAAATGGTTAAAAGCATGAAATCTCTCAACAAATGAAACAGCCAGAATAATCCTGCTTATAGGTATCAAACTTCTATCAAAAGTTCCATGAAGACAAGATTTATCAAAAGTGTAAATTTTATTGAAAAATTGTTTAGGTAAAGCTGACAAAATCGCAATTTCCATTTCTGAAGTGAACAGTGCAGATGATAATTTAGATAGCTGCTTATAGGGACAAAGTGTTTCTTAAATGTATCTTGTTTTGACTAATAGTATAATAGAAAAGAACAAAAAGATGAAGTTATTATCTAAGTACAATCTAAGAATGTGTTAAATTGTAAGTTGTGAAATTAATCAGAAAGATTTTTATATTTTAACAGTTACAGAAGTTTCATTCATATGAAGAATGGTTGAAAGATCGAGATCCACGCAAGCGTCACAATCAGAGGGTCAGGGTAAGATATAGATGGCTTCTGAAAGTATATATACATGTATAAGTGTAATAGTCAATAATTAATCTTACATGGGGTTTCTGTAGATATAAAGCACAGCTGATAATAAGAGGTCATGAATTCAGGCATGTAATGGTTAAAAGGCAATAATTAAAAAAAAAGTCATTAAAAGGTCATTAAAACTTCTTGCACCTAGATGAAGACCTACGTAAAATTTATATAGAATGATTGAATTTGTTTGCATGTAATAAGTAATTGTATCATAATATCAAATAACATTCTTAAGTTAGTTGTTCCTTGAACTATTTATTTATATATAATCTAACAAAATTAACTAGTGAATGTTTATTCATACAGAAAGCCAAGAAAAAAGCAAATAACAAAATTTACAAAGAAAAACCAAAGCAAAGTAAGAAACAACTGTTAGCAGAGCAGAACAGAAGGGAAAGAGTAAGTAGCACGGAAATTCTTCACGACCTAGACCTTGCCTTCCCATATTCATCCCTGTTAAAGGTCAATTCTAAATTTGGCAAAACTTTACTTTTACATTTGTTCTTCATAATGGTAATAAGTACAGACTTTACACTTGACGTGTAAATAAACTTTGATTACTGAAAAGTGAGATTAATGTGTTGATGTTCATATTTAGGTTAATGGCAAACGGTACTTTTGAATAACATATTATACTTACACGTAGGTTAAATATGCTGGTGTACATTATGTTTATTTCTTTTTCAGGAAATGAAGCAAATAGGAGATCAGATTCAGACAAAAATGAAACAGGAACCCAAAAACAATCCCAAACCCAAATCCACAGTGAGGTAAGGATACTGTCAGCATCAGAGCGGAAAAAAAAATGTAAGATAATCATATTTTGGTCAGCATCTTCCCTAGATGGGTACAGAGGCAGGTTGACCAACAGACAACATCATACCATATTACCTCCTTCAAACTGGATATTTTCACTCTTTTGTCTCTCCCTTTAATTGTTCACAACCACACAGTGTGTTAGTATGATGGTACTGTGGTACAATGTACATGTAGGTATACATATTTCTAATTTTATGATATATTTGTTGATTTTCATAAATAAGTAAGTATGGAAAACTCAGATGTTTTTTATGCCCCCGGAATCAAAGATTCGGGGGCATATAGTTTTTGGCCTGTCCGTCTGTTTGTCTGTTTATCTGTTTGTCTGTTTGTCTGTTTGTCCGAAAAACTTTAACATTGGACATAACTTTTGAATGGGAAGTGATAGGGCTTTCATATTTCACATGTGTATTCCTTGTGACAAGACCTTTCCATTGATACCAAAATTTTTGACCTCGTGACCTTGACCTTGACCTTTGACCTACTTTTCAAAAACTTTAACATTGGGCATAACTTTTGAATGGTAAGTGATAGGGCTTTCATATTTCACATGTGTATTCCTTGTGACAAGACCATTCCATTGATACCAAAATTTTTGACCTCGTGACCTTGACCTTGACCTTTGACCTACTTTTCAAAAACTTTAACATTGGGCATAACTTTTGAATGGTAAGTGATAGGGCTTTCATATTTCACATGTGTATTCCTTGTGACAAGACCTTTCTATTGATACCAAAAATTGTGACCTCGTGACCTTGACCTTGTCCTTTGACCTACTTTTCAAAAACTTTAACATTGGGCATAACTTTTGAATGGTAAGTGATAGGGCTTTCATATTTCGCATGCGTATTCCTTGTGACAAGACCTTTCCATTGATACCAAAATTTTTGACCTTGTGACCTTGACCTTTGACCTTTTAACCCAGTGACCTCACATACATGTACTTAACAGAAAATAGTGTTCATACTAACAAAGATGCCACCGGGGGCATTCGTGTTTCACAAACACAGGCTTTATTTTCAAATGGGCCTCTTGTTGAAAATGTCTTAATTGTATAAAGTTTTTATGCATTTGGAAAAAAAATTCAAGTTGCAGATATCAGGTTATATTTTCTTAGCATCTGAGTTGTTAGTTAGATTTTGTGGTGTTCATGTACATGTATATACAGTATTCATTGTAATTCTTTATACATTTTGAAAATAAAAAGATAATGTTAAAGTAACATTTCCTTGTTGTTCATTCCAGATCACAAGGAATCCGAAGTGAAGCATTTGTATCGGAACAGAGTCTGCCAGTAAATCTCAACAAGAAAAGCAGTGTAGATAGACAGGAAGGTAGAGAAAAAACCAAGGAGAAAAAACAGAAAAGGAAAGAAATGAAAGAAGCAGTATGTAGAATATGTTATGTTCGTTTTGTTTTTCAGAGATTCCAGAATACAAATGTATTTGGGGATATGACTCCAATTGACCCTTCTGAACGCGGGAAAAATTTTAGAAATTCCGTGACGTCACAATGCAACTTCGATGTTTGATTGAGGTTCGAAGCTTGTTTGTCCGAGGTAAAAGCATTGTGACGTCATGAAATTTTGCATTTTTAGCTCACCTCGACGAAGTTGAGTGAGCTTATGCTTTACCCCCGCGCGTCCACATCTGTGTCCTCGTCTGCATCCACGTCCAGTTAAGAAGTTTGGGGTAGCTCAGTATTTGGCAAAGTACTGATGCTACAGTAACCAAACTTGCACAAGTGATACATCTTTGGATGCTGAGGTGAACCCATGCATTAGATACTGGCTCTGACCTACATTTTCCGCTTGATTGACTTGGTTAAGAAGTTTGGGGTAGCTCAGAGTGGCTTGGTTAAGAAGTTTGGGGTAGCTCAGTATCTGACAAAGTACTGATGCTACAGTAACTAAACTTGCACAAGTGATTCATCTTGGGATGCCGAGAGGAACCCATGCATTGGATGCAGCATCTGACCTACTTTTTCCACTTGCTTTAAATGCCAATATTGAGCAGAGTATAAGTGCTACATGTACCAAATTTGCATATTGGATGTATCTTTGATCAAACTTTCATAAAATGACCTTGACCTACTTTTTCCGCTTGAGTGATTTTGCCTTTTAAAGCCAATATTGAGCAGAGTATAAGTGCTACATGTACCAAACTTGCATATTGGATGTATCTTTTATCATATTTTCATAAAATGACCTTGACCTACTTTTTCCGCTGGAGTGATTTTGCCTTTAAATGCCAATATACATGTACTTAGAAATATGTTTGAATTGATTTTTGCTGCCACGAGGTGAGCTTCGTAATCTGTGATTACCTATGTTTTTTCCCGCAATCGGAAAGGTCAATTGTCCAGACAGCTATTGCCCTGCTGTTGGCACATGTTTATGCATCCTTGTCATGTACTTATACAAAAAACAAAAAACTTAAACCTGGATATACTCTTGAACCGTAAGGGGTAAGGCTTTGATACTTCCTATGTGGAATCCCCATGGCCTGGGCTTTCAATTTGTACCATGACTTCTGAACTCTTGATCTTGGATTTACACCTACATTTGTACTTTTCAAATTCTCTTGAACCATATGGTAAGGGTTAGCCCTTTCACATGTAGATTTCTTGTGACCAGAGCTTTCATATGAGTCACATGCATATGTGGGCGATACATGAAGCTGAAGGCCTTTAGTTTGAAAGTATGACTTAGGTACCCGAAACATGCATGTCTGGTCCATACTGCCAATTTATCTGTTCTTAAATGATGCTATTGAATTTGAAGATGTTTATCATTAGTATCAGACTTGCAGACCAGACAGACAGGAAGGTGGTCCTTGCACACTACTACACAGTGCTATGGACATACATTTAAAAAAAATGCTCACGATTTTGTAAAATCTCACTCTAAGACATGAGTTTCCTTCTGAATTTTACAGTTGTCATAAAAAGCGATACAATTTTCGTAATACAGTGTATCTTCATGTCGTTTTGTATATTTATACACATTCTTTCTTTTGTCAAGAAAAAGCAAGTACGTCAAGAAGCCCTCAAAAGACTACAGGATATATCTAAATCAGTTGAAGCTAACAGTGAAATAAAGATAGAGAAATACAAAGTGTCAGGGGCAGGAGATAACAATCCAAGTAGAAAGGTGATGGAGGTCAACCAGTGGAAGCTAGACCCAAATATCCCATCAGGAGCTAACAGTAGGTTTGATGTGAGTACCGTTAAGTAGATTTCACCTTATCTATATACAGTATGTAGGTTCTAATTAATTACATAGTAATTTAAAAGTCCTAACTAAAGTTTTAAAGTTAAAAATTGTATTTTATACTTTCACTTTAAGGTTTTGCACTCAAATTGCTTTTTAGCTCACCTGAGCCAAAGGCTCAAGTGAGCTATTGTCATAGTGTGGCGTCCGGCGTCCGTCGTCCGTCGTCCGTCGTCCGTCCGTCCGTCCGTCGTAAACTTTTAACATTTTCAACTTCTTCTCAAGAACGACTGAAGGGATTTTGATGAAACTTGGTATGCATGAAGTACTAAAGGTCCTCTACCAAGTTTGTTCATTTCGGCTCGATCCCTTCAGGGGTGGATCCAGGGCGGGGTCAAATAGGCCCTGGAGGGTACCCCTCTTCAAAAATCTTCTTCTCCAGTTCCACTAAATGGATTGAAAAACTAATTGTATCTATGTGATCTAGAAGGATGTATGATTCAAGTTTGTTCATTTCGTTAAAATCCGATAACTAATTTTTGACGCGTTTTTGACGTCTTTTCGGACTTAGTCAGAAATGCACATTTTTGCACTATTTCTTTAAATAACTCAATAAGTGTATGATTTTACACACTCATTTACTACATATTTATCATATTTAACTTACTTAATGCTTTGATATGTATTTTATGCTTAAATTTTATTTTTTTGATTTTTTATGAATTTTTTTCTTATGTAAAAAAGGAAGGGGGGGGGTGATTTTCATACATTTTCTGCTTCTTTTCTATAACCACTCTTCAGATTGTCATGACAATTTGTAGGTATGAGGTACTCATGCATGGTACCCTACAAGTGAAAGAATTTTGTCCAGATATCCACTTTTGGATTTTTAAGGAATATTTTTTAAGATTGTACATAGGTATAATGTATGTTTTCCATGCCCAATGCTTCAGGTGCAACTACAGGAAAAAAAACCTTCTTTGTATGATTAATCATTTTTTGATCGACCTTTCATCCATTGTTACAGCTGATAATTCAACAAGTGACACATGCTTCAATGTCTTATTGATTGACCTTTTATGTGATATGATTCAATTATTTAAATTCTTTATACTTATTTAGAATTTTATTTTTAAAGTCGGGAACAAGATTTCAAAAGCGGCCATGTTTTGCCGTGTACCTGAAGGTGTCATCCAAAGAAATAAAAACCTTCTTTGTATGATCAATCATTTAGCTCAATTTGAGTGACTTCCAATCTTTCATTCAATAATTATGAATTTGGTCTCGTTGGATTTGGACACCTTTGACACACATAAAAATAATAGAAAAAAGGGGGGTCATGCATACCGTTTTCTCACAAATTCCACTTTTTTACATCACCCCTCTATCCATTTCGAAAATTTTACAAATTTCATCTATTTTTAAATCGATCAATAGATTGCATAAAAGACAAAAACAGGTTCAAAACTCAATTTATCCCGACTACAGGGAATGGTACATTGATTTCATGTGCTATTTTTAAATTTTCAATAGTTTTGACCAATGGTGTGACACCTTTTATTCTGCCCTGTTCACCAGTCAAAACTGAGGGGATTCCCCGCTAAAACGATTTCCTTGGATTACACCTGAAGGGGATTCCCCATGTAGAAATGTGATACCTTTAGTACTGCGATACATTTCAGGAGATACAGTGCAAACGGAATAGATTTTTATTTAATGAAATGTGCATTATACTTTGAACACTTTCATAATGGTTATCATTCATGTACTTGGAACACTTGCAACTTGTTATCATGCATAAAGTTTGCTCGAATTTCCTCTGTCTTAGACTCTCTTAGATGAAGTAATTTACGGACTGATTTCTTGAAGAAACGTCTAATGAGTAATCTCTTCCTCCGGATTTTGAGAATGCATAGGACATTTAATATCTGAAATTCTTGAAATAAATAATTCAGTTCAGAGTTCCTGAAATCTTCCTATGAAATGTTGGACCACAGAAAGCTGTTGTTTAAATAGAGTAAATAAATTATTATTTACAACCATAAGCCACTGTGTTCGACATCTTGTATGTATAATATTTCTAAGAGGAACACAGAGGCCTGAGGTTGTAAATAATAAAACATTTTCTCTCATAAAATGACAGGTTCCTGTGATAAGACATTTGGGAATTTTTATCTGTTCAAATAATAGATACATGATGAGTTTTTATCGGACCAAATAACTTTTTGTCGGCAAATCCTATGCAACCGATACATTTCATGAACTCTCTCCGCTAACAACTTGTCCGTGTAACAGACCTTTGATGAGGTAAAACAATTTTTTAACAGTAAATAACGATGTTGTAGGTCTGCTAGTTGGACAACCTTAACAATTTCATGGGCCTTTTAATTTGTTTCAAACTACGAAACCTAGAGAAATCACTTGAGTTGTTGAACAGCGTATGCTGAAATGCGACGCTCCTTCTCGCCTGTTGAAATATGCATAGGCAAGAAGCGCCGCATTTCAGCATATTCACTGAAAATTATTTGTTCAAGTGGCTTCACTGGGTCATGAGGTTTGATACACCATACACTGCTTTTTGGAAAACAAACTGGCCCAATTTCTGCACAAGCAGCACAACTCACTTGAATTGATAAATATTGGATTAAAACGATTTTAACTGTACGTTTCATGTATTTGAGATGAAATCAATACTATTCAAAAGCATTCATAGATTTCAGTATACTTTAATATGAATAAAGGCAAAACTGAAAAATCTTTGTTTTTTATGCCCCTGGAATAAAAGATTCGGGAGCATATAGTTTTTGGCCTGTTTGTCTGTCTGTTTGTCTGTCTGTTTTCCGAAAAACTTTAACATTGGGCTTAACTTTTAAATGGAAGCTGGTGATAGAGGTTTCATATTTCACATGTGTATTCCTTGTAACAATACCTTTCCATTGATACCAAAATTTTTGACCTCGTGACCATAACCTTGACCTTTGATGTACTTCTCAAAAACTTTAACATTGGGCATAACTTTTGAATGGTTAGTGATAGAGGTTTCAATTAATTTTACATGTGTATTCCTTGTGACAAGATCTTTCCATTGATACCAATATTGCGCTGACCCTGACCTCTCACATACTTAACAGAAAATGGCCTTTATACTAACAAAGATGCCGCCGGGGGCATTCTCGTTTCACAAACACAGGCTTTATAATTTCTGGCATGCTAGCTATCAATAATGAAAGGTTTTGTGTTCAATTTTAAATAAACTTAATTTATGAAATCGTTTCATTGTTTTATTCTTTTTCTGCTGCACATTAATGTACAATATGATTTTATTTTTGATGTTGCATAATTGAACTATACTAGCTGGTCATATGACGTTGGACCACTTTATCCGTCTTTTCAAATCAGTAAAAAAGTTATTGTTTTGAAATGTGGCTATTTTTTCTTTTTTGTACTTTCAAAGGTTGTCTGAAAAAAAAAACTTCTCTGCATCCGGCAAAAATCTTTTTAGAAAGGTTGTGGGCTAAAATCCTGGTACTGGCACTATCAGTATTCAATGTCAGTATGTCAATTAGAGCGTGCATGGGTATCAGGTGAGCGTTGTGCCCCCTGGGGCTCTTGTTTAGCTCACCTGAGTGAAGCTCAAGTGAGCTATTGTCATAGCACACCGTCCGGCGTCTGTCGTCCGTCGTCCATTGTAAACTTTTCAAGATTTTCGACTTCTTCTCCAGAACCACTGAACAGATTTTCATGAAACTTGGTAGGAATGAAGTTCTCATGGTCCCCTACAAGTGTTATTTTTCGTCCAGATCCATCAACAGGTGGCGCCACCACAGGCAAAAGTAGGTCACAGGGGGTACCCTCCTTTGACAAACTTCTTCTTCAGAACGGAAGCACGTATCGACAAACAGAAAGCATCAGGATGATCTAGAGAGATGTCTTAAGAAGTGTTGTTATGTTTGGTTCCACTCGAAAGTCAAATTTTTGACGCGTTTTTGACGTCTTTTCGGACTTTGTCAGAAATGCACATTATTGCACTATTTCTTTAAATAACTCAATAAGTGTATGATTTTACACATTCATTTACTGCATATTTATCATATTCAAGTTACTAAATGCTTTGATAAATATTTTATTCTAAAATATTAATTTTTTGATATTTGGCCGGATTGCAAAGCAATTCCGGCCTATAGATTGACGATGTCTGTCCGTCTGTCTGTCCGTCCGTCCGTCTGTCTGTCCGTCTGCCGTCAACATTTTGGTTAAAGTTTCTGGTTGAGGCAAAATCTAAGGAACTATATGCAGTAGAAACTTTATATTATACATGAAGCTTGCTCATGACAAGACCTTTCAATTTATGCCATAACATTTGACCTAGTGACCTTGACCTTGGACTTTGACCTAGTTAAAGATTTTGGTTAAAGTTTCTGGTTGAGGCAAAATCTAAGTAACTGTATGCAGTAGAAACTTTATATTATACATGAAGCTTGCCCATCACAAGACCTTTCAATTTATGCGGTAACATTTGACCTAGTGACCTTGACCTTGGACTTTGACTTAGTTAAGGATTTTGGTTAAAGTTCCTGGTTTAAGCAAAATCTATGGAATTGTATGCAGTAGAAATTTATTGGCCGGATTTCAAAGCAATTTCGGCCTATAGATTGACGATGTCCGTCCGTCCGTCTGTCTGTCCGTCCGTCCGTCCGATCGTCTGCTGTCAACATTTTGGTTAAAGTTTCTGGTTGAGGCAAAATCTAAGGAACTATATGCAGTAGAAACTTTATATTATACATGAAGCTTGCCCATGACAAGACCTTTCAATTTATGCCATAACATTTGACCTAGTGACCTTGACCTTGGACTTTGACCTAGTTAAAGATTTTGGTTAAAGTTTCTGGTTGAGGCAAAATCTAAGTAACTATATGCAGTAGAAACTTTATATTATTTATGAAGCTCGCCCATGACAAGACCTTTCAATTTATGCCATAACATTTGACCTAGTGACCTTGACCTTGGACTTTGACCTAGTTAAAGATTTTGGTTTAAGTTTCTGGTTGAGGCAAAATCTAAGTAACTATATGCAGTAGAAACTTTATATTATACATGAAGCTTGCCTGTGACAAGACCTTTCAATTTATGACATAACATTTGACCTAGTGACCTTGACCTTGGACTGACCTACTCAAAGATTCCTTGTTTAAGCAAAATCTATGGAACTGTATGCAGTAGAATTTTTATATTATACATGAAGCTTGCCCGTGACAAGACCTTTCAATTTATGACATAACATTTGACCTAGTTACCTTGACCTTGGACTTTGACCTACTAAAGATTCCTTGTTTAAGCAAAATCTATGGAACTGTATGCAGTAGAAACTTTATATTATTAATGAAGCTCGCCCATGACAAGACCTTTAAATTTATGCCATAACATTTGACCTAGTGACCTTGACCTTGGACTTTGACCTAGTTAAAGATTTTGGTTTAAATTTCTGGTTGAGGCAAAATCTAAGTAACTATATGCAGTAGAAACTTTATATTATACATGAAGCTTGCCCATGACAAGACCTTTCAATTTATGCCGTAACATTTGACCAAGTGACCTTGACCTTCGACTTTGACCTAGTTAAGGATTTTGGTTAAAGTTCCTGGTTTAAGCAAAATCTATGGAACTGTGTTCAGTAGAAACTTTATATTATACATATAGGTTGCCTCTGACAAAACCTTTCAATTTATGCTGTATTATTTGACCTATTGACCTTGACCCAGTTAGTGACAAAAACTTACTTTGCAATCCGACCATACCGTCTTTAGCGGTGTTTTATTTTATACATGTAGATTGCCTCTGACAAAAACTTTCAATTTATGCTGTATTATTTGACCTATTGAACTTGACCCAGTTAGTGACAAAAACTTACTTTGCAATCTGGCCATACCGTTTTTAGCGGTGTTTTATTTTTTATATGAAAAGGAAGGGGGGGGGGTGATTTTCATACATATTCAACTTCTTCTCCAGAACCACTGAACAGATTTTCATGAAACTTGGTAGGAATGAAGTACTCATGGTCCCCTACAAGTGTTGTTATTTTTTGTCCGATCCATCAACAGGTGGCGCCACCACAGGCAAAAGTAGGTCACAGGGGGTACCCTCCTTTGACAAACTTCTTCTTCAGAACGGAAGCACGTATCGACAAACCGAAAGCATCAGGATGATCTAGAGAGATGTCTTAAGAAGTTTTGTTATTTTTGGTTCCACTGGGAAGTCAAATTTTTGACGCGTTTTTGACGTCTTTTCAGACTTGCACATTTTTGCACTATTTCTTTAAATAACTCAATATCTGTATGATTTTACACATTCATTTACTGCTCATTTTATCACATTTAAGTTACTAAATGCTTTGATATGTATCTTATACTAAAATTTTAATTTTTTGATTTTTTATGAATATTTTTCTTATATGAAAAGGAAAGGGGGGGGGGGTGATTTTCATACATATTCAACTTCCTCTCCAGAACTGCTGAACAGATTTTTATGAGTATTTTTTTCAATCATGAATAGATATGTTTACTGTGCACATGGACCCAAGGCTTCTGGGTTCAAGTTCTGGTACGTCTTTTATCTATATCAGGAATTTTAACCCTGGTAACTTTAGTTTCGTATATAACAGCAGAAGTCATGCATGCAAGAGTTGTCTTTCTTTAATATTGATATATGTTTTTGAGGTTTAAATTGTTGGATTATCGATTCATTTGAATGTTATATATTTTAAATTATTAAATTAGTATGCAAAAGGAAATTAAATGATTTAAAAAAGATGTATAAGTATTTTCAAATCCATCTTGTGAAGACTTAGATATATAACTTTAAAATTAAAATATTGAGAGCAGCTCAAAATATTAATGTAAAAACACTTGTAACTCTACATTTACATCAATGTTATCAATAACGTAGTGAGAGGAGGGGGGAGGGGGCTGTAATTTATTAGCAGAATTTTGCTTTAGCTTCTGTATAACTGTCTCTCTTGGGTTACTTAGATTACTCAAGAAGAAGGGGGGGGGTATTTTCATACATATTCAACTTCCTCTCCAGATTTTCATGAAAATTGGTAGGAAAGAATTAATCATGGTCCCCGACAAACTTACCGAGAGCATCAGGATTATCTAGAGATATGTCTTTAAAAGAAGTGTTGTTAATTTTTGTTCCACTCTGAAGTCAGGTTATTTTCCTTTTACAAACTTCTTTTTGTTTGATATGCTTAGTTTACGTAGTTTTCAGGTGAGCGATTGTGGTCCTCTTGGTCTCTTGTTAAAAGTAAGAGATAGTGAGACGAGTGTGTTGTTTTACATTTATGTTTCAAATCCAATTTCTAGGTACACAATTTTCATCTTTCTTTATCTTAGAAGTTTGTATTAACAAAGAGGTCCAGTTCAAGGAATGTTAGATACAGATATGACTTTTTCTACATTTTAAAGCAGAATTCTGCTTCCCAGATTACAAGAAACCTTTAATTTGACTACCCCAATTCTGTTCTCTAGTGTCTGTGCTTGAAAAGTTGTCATTATTGACAACCCCTTCAGATTATTCCATTGTTCAGTGGAGTCATGCATGTATCTTAGACATATAAAATTAATTTTGTTCTCAGGTAGCGTCGGCTCACAACATGAGGGACAGAGATAGGAAAACGAACATGATAGCAAAACACTTTTCTTCAGAGAAGAGGGGGACAGAGGATGTGAAGAAAAAAACAGATGTTAAAACGCTTCAGAACAGTATATGGGACTTCACTCCGGCTAAGTCACAGGCTGCTAGGGATTCTGAGCTGATGGAGCGGCATCTACAACAGTATCATGAGCTGATGAAGTTACAGCCAGAACGCCATACGGAACAGCAGCTTGCTGCTGAGAGGAACCGTCAGAAAGAGAGACAAGCAGAGGAACGACAGAAGGAATTAGAACAACTCAGGCTGCAGAAAACACAAATGGTATGGATATCAGAAAATTAAGTCTCTTTCTTAAATTAATTCTTTCCATACCTTGGTCCAGGTATTAAAGGCAAGGTTTTTCAACTGTATGGTCATTAATAAGCACACCTGAGTGATCCATGCTTGGTAGGCGTGATATACACATACCTGCTGATAGCAGTATCTACTCAAGTTATATTCCTAGTCTTGTGGTGTGAGTGACATCAGAGATGTACTGAAAGGTTAATATGATTATACCATCCCCTTTTAGCTGCCAAAAATTAAGAGTGTTATAAGGGTTAATACGGACCAAATCAGATTGTGATAAGGGATGTCAACCCGACAGCAGTTAGTCAGGATACAGTCACATAATAAGTGATATGCAAATTATCTAGTGCATGGTAATCACAGTAAATACTGTCTAAATCTGCCATATAGGCCTATCATATGACCATCATTAACTAATATAGGATGGTAATGTATTCTGGTTAAGAATAGACCTACATTCAGAGATCATGTAAGCAGATACTTTTCTATGCTTACCATGTTATGATATGGTGTTCTGCTTAAGTGTTTTATTCTTAATCACATTGAAGAGGTCGAAAGTGACTGCATTAGCAGGTTAAGCTGTATTTCTGTTTATCAGAAGTGAGAACTATCAAAACACAGCTTGCAGTGACTTTCTAATATCTTTATAGAGAAATGATAATACCAAGGTCCATGCAAGAACAACCAAGGAAACAGGAGGGGACACAGCAGTAGACGAAGAGTTTGAACGCATCAGGAGAGAACAAATTAAAAAGCAACAAGAGCTGGAGAGAAAACGGAATGAGGAGGAAATGATGCAAATCAAGTCATCTAAAAAGTATGTACTCTATATTGTTATGATATAAATGAGTTTCTAAAGGAATAAACTACATGTGCTTTGACTTAACATTTTGGTTAAACTTTCTAGTTGAAGTGAAATCAAAAGAACTATATGCAGTAGAAACTTAATATTATACATTTAGGTTGCCATGACAAAACCTTTCAAATTATGCTGTAACATTTGACCTAGTGACCTTGACCTTGGAATTTGACCTTTTCTAAGATTTTGGTCGCCATTTGCAGAAGTTAGTGGGGTAATCCCGGTCTATTTTTAGACCATGGTATATGGTTATTTATCCAGGAGCGTCAGTGACATTATCAGCCAATCAGAGCATAACTATTTATAGTTTATAGAATAATACACTTAACCTCCCTAATTACACTATCTCGAGCAAAAAGAAATGAGAAAAAAAAAAGTTTATGGTTGAAGCAAAATTCAAGGAATTGTACCGAGTAGAAACTTTAAACCTTGGTTACCTTGGTGTCGAGATCTATGTTAGGCTTTGCCTCTCGGATCCATTTGTTACATTTGTTACAATTTTGACCGCTTCCAGTTCATAACAATTTGGATTAAATTTCAGATAAAAACCCTTCCAATGGGCATTTAGTTTGTTTTCAAAACTATTTACATTTTTTGCATCTACAACATTCGCAGGTAGGGAGTTCCAAGTATCTACTACCCTATGGGTGAAGCAAAATTTGCGGATATTGGTTCTGTCGTGTCTTTTAAAAAAAATTTTTCCATGGCCACGTGTTGGGTTGGTATTTATAGTCCGGGAGCCAGTGGGACCCCCCATGCACCCCCTTGAGTACTTTTTTTCACGGGTACCATAATGTTCCTTAGGGTCTGCAGAATCGGTTTCCAGAATGTACTAAAAAATAAACTCATTTAGGCTATGTGTTTTTCGATCGTTTCCATGGCAACTCCCTGCTAAAGTAAAGAAAGCACTATTGGTTAAGTAAAATAGCCATATCTTGGCCAAATGTTGAGCTAAACATCTGTAACTGGTATCAATATAACGAAGAAAGATTGTTCTATTAGTCAAGTGTACATATGCAAATTTACTCATTTGCATATTAATGAATATTAATTGATTGAAATAAAAATGCTTGAAAAATATATAAAAAGCAGCTCTTTTCATTTTATTTTTGCTTCTAAACTCTATATTTTGATTAATGATCACTACCAGTTGATATAAGAAATATCTACAAAGTCTTCTCTCTCTATTGAAATATCGTGTGACTCAATATTTTAGTTCAATGGCTTCAAAATTGATGTTTTTTACACAAAAATTGCTATTTTAAGTAAGATGAGCTGTTTTTGTAAACTAATTATAAGATATTTACTATTTACAAAATAGAATATCTTGACCTGTTCTCTTGTGGTATTATGTTTTTTCTCATGTAATAAATGTTTACAAAACATGATATATGTATTTTCCGTAATTTTTGGGACGAAAACCGTATTTTTCAGTAAAAAATAACAGATATCTGGATATTTTTTTAAGAAAAGGCAAATGGTTCCTGTAATTTTTAAATGAAACGAATATGCTGATGTACTGTCATTGTTTTAATATCGATTTATATCTTAGAAGCGAAAAATGTTTTTGTTTCCTGCTATTTTGGGTAAAAAAATCGGTTTTTCATACTAAATTTATAGATTAAGAGAAATATATGGAAATCACTTAATAATATAGCATAATATAGTATAATAATATTATAAAACAAACCAATAACATAGCAAAGCCACTTAATAACAAAGTGTTTTTATCTTTAATTATATATATACAACCTGATCATGCAGTAGAACCACCCAACAACAAATCAAAATCATTCAATAACATAGTCGTTTGACCCTTCATTACATAAAAACCACTAAATAATACAGTGTTAACGCTCAATAACATAGCAAAACCACACAATATAGTAGTTGTTTGACCCTTCACTATATGGAAATCACTTGATAATACATCATAAACGCCCAAAAACATAACAAAACCACCCAATAACGTGATGGTTTGACGCTTTGTTATAAGAGAACCACTTAATAACACAGCATAACCACCCAATCACTTAGCATTGCCACTCAATAACATGATGATTTCACACTTTATTATAACAAAATCACTGAAAAACATAGCATAAACACCCCAAAACTAACCTTTACTACTCAAAAACGTGGTCGTTCGACCCTTTATCATAACAAAACCACTCAATGACACAGCATAAGCACCCAATAAAAGACAAAGGTAAAGGTATGGTTTATAGTCTCGTTCGCCTGAACCTCATGTGACTTCTACAATCACCTCCATATAATTACTACTCAATAACGTGATGGTTTGACACACTATTATAACAAAACCACTCAATAACACAGCATAACCACCGAATTACTTAGTATAACTACTTTCCTCGTTATATCTATGGAACACCATGGCTTCCTTAAGTTGGATTTTTTCAATATAAAGGGTCAAACAGACATAGTAATCAGTAGTTTTCATACAAAAAATGGTCACACCATCACGTTATTGGGTGGTTTTGTAATACTATTCAGTATTGGGTGCTTCTGTTGTGCTATTGAGTTGTTTTGTTACAAAAAGGGTCAAACGACCACGTTGTTGAGTAGTAATGCTAAGTTTTTGGGTGCTAAAGATCATATACTCACGTTATTGAGTGGAAGTGCAACGTTATTGGGATGCAATACTGTGTTATTGGATGGTTTTTGGCTATACTGCGTCAAACCATCACGTTATTGGGTGTTTTGTTATGTTAATGGGTAGTTATGCTGTGTTATTAAGAACTTTTCATATAGTAAAGGGACAAACAACCACTATATTGTGTGGTTTTGCTATGTTATTGAGTATTTACACTGTACTCTTGAGTGGTTTTTATGTCACAAAAGTTCAAACGACTATGAAATTGAGTGGTTTTGCTATGTTACTGGGAGGTTCTACTGTTTCATGAAGTTGTTTATATATAATGAAGGGATAAAAAAGACAATGTTTTTGAGTAGCTTTGCTATGTTATTGGTTTGTTATACTATATCATTGAGTTGTTCTGTTACGTTATATGGTGGTCATACTGTGTTATTCACGATTCCTTGCATGCTTTAAAAAAATGTTATTTCGGTGGTGACTTTCTATATTTCTTACATTTTTCATTATTCTCATTTGTTACACTGAAGAGATGTACAAATAAATTTAGTTTTATATCCTATATTTCAACAAATATAAAGTATTTAAAACATTTCTCAGAAATAAGTAATTTTAGTATGAAAAACCGATATTTTAACCCAAAATAACAGAAAAAAAAAATTTTCGCTTCTAACATATAAATCGATATCAAAACAATGACATAACATCAGCATATACGTTTCATTTATGAATTACAGGAACTATTCGCCTTTTTAAAAAGATATATAGATATCTGGGGTTTTTTTTACTGAAAATACGGTTTTCGTCCCAAAAATTACGGAAAATACGTATATTATATTTCGTAAGCATTTATTACATGAGAAAAACATAAAACCACAAGAGAAAAGGTGAAGATATTCTATTTTAAAATAGTAAATATCTTATAATAAGTTTACAAAAATCAGCTCACCTTACTTAAAATAGCCATTTTTGTGTAAAAAACATCAATTTTGAAGCCATTGAACTAAAATATCGAGTCACATGATATCTCAATGGAGAGAGAAGACTTTGTAGATGTTTCTTATATCAACTGATAATGACCATTGATCAAATTATAGAGGTTAGAAGCAAAAATAAAATGAAAAGAGCTGCTTTTTATATATTTTGCAAGCATTTTGATTTCAATTCATGAATGGTTATGAATATGCAAATGAGTTAATTTGCATATGTACACATGACTAATAGAACAATCTTTCCTCGTTATATTGATACCAGTTACAGATGTTTAGCTCAACATTTGGCCAAGATATGGCTATTTTACTTAACCAATAGTGCTTTCTTTACTTTAGCAGGGGGTTGCCATGGAAACGATCGAAAAACACATAGCCTAAATGAGTTTATTTTTGAGTACATTCTGGAAACCGAATCTGCAGACCCTAAGGAACATTATGGTACCCGTGAAAAAAAGTACTCAAGGGGGTGCATGGGGGGTCTCACTGGCTCCCCGACTATTAAGGGGAATATTTTGGCTTGATCTACTTTATCAATGTTGTTTAATTTTCTGAATGTTTCTATCATATCAGCTCTGAGTCTCCTATACTCTAATGATGGAAGGCCAAGATGCTTAAGACGTTCACTATATGAAAGGTTCTCTA
Organism: Pinctada fucata; assembly: GCA_028142955.1. Lineage (NCBI taxonomy): Eukaryota > Metazoa > Mollusca > Bivalvia > Pterioida > Pteriidae > Pinctada > Pinctada fucata. Next base: position 51,432,577 of record AP027107.1, read on the forward strand.
AATTATGCATGATGAAGGTTTCCCATTTATGCTGTAACATTTGACTTTACCTTGGACTTTGACCTAGTTTAAAGTTTTTGGTTAAAGCTTCTGGTTGAATTAAAATCTTAGGAACTGTATGCAGTAAGATCATGATATACATGTATGTTGCTCGTAAATAGACCTTTCAATTTATGCCGTAACATTTGACCTTGTGACCTTGACCTTCTTTAAAAAAAATCAACTCTTATGTTTCTTAACTAAAGAGTATGAGGATTTGTTAATGTCTTTGAAGATTCCTTCTTACAAGAGTCTTCTTTTGATACCTTGACCTTTGAAGTAATGACCTTGACCTTAAACTTTGATCATCTTTTTAAAACGATTTAAAACTTCAGTTATATCTCTATATTTACAAGAGATCGGACTTTGTTTCTTATGTAGATTCCTTGTGATATGACCTTTCACTTGATACTATGACCTTTAACCTAGTGAGCTTGACTTAGTTACCTTCAACAATTTATGTTTATTTTCCATCTCTTTTATACCCAAATCCACTAACACCAACATAAGTTTAGCAATAAAATATACAAGGCACATTATATCTCAGTTATAAATCATTAAATATACATGTAGGTCCAAACATATGGACATTCTTCAACTTTTTACTGACAAAAATTTACATCGCAATTCGGCCATAGCAGTGTTTTATTTTATATTTAAGGTCAAAGTGGCGACAAGTACCGATTGAAACAAAGTGGTATGAGAAGGATATTGACATAGTCAGAGAGCAGGCTGATGTCAAACCTGTGCCTGGTAGGACTTAAGTTATAGTACTGTGAATGGATTTTAAAAACATTTGTTTCATATTATAATGTTTACATTCGAGTTGATTTTCTATGATAAACATCTATTTTGATTTTAACATTTCTTTCACAATAAACATGAAAACACACAAAATTAAATTAATGGTGCTTAGTTTATGCATAATGAGAATCGGTGTATTCTCAGGTACTAGAGAAATGAAATAATAAGTTTATAGATAAAGGTCAGTGTGATAAAGGCTTAACCTGTATTTACAGCTGCCTCTCTCCCATCCTCCAATATCTGGCAACAGAGAGTACACAGACAGAGTCAGCTAGAGTCGTTACGTCCCCATAACGTCACGGAGGAAGAGGAGCTCATTAAGAGGGCTCTGGAGCTCAGTCTGAAAACAGCTCAACAAGAGGAGGAGCAAAGAAAGTAAGTAATAACATTTAGGATTGTGTAAAGAAAGATTGCGCATGGTTTCAAGGATTATGTGAACAAGAGGGTCAGAGAAAGAACATATCAAATGTCTTCCAGGATTTTGAAAAAGAAAATCATATGAAGAAGGAAATATGCCATGTATTACTTGACCTTCACAAGCATTACAGGTTAATCCCCTGTATATGGCGGTTTACTGAAAATCAATAGGCATATTGTTTTTATCTGGTCTACTTGTTTGTTTGTCTGTTTCTTTGTTTGTCCAAAACTTTAACCTTGTTTATCCGTAACTGATAGAGCTTAAAATGTCACATGTTTATTCTTTGTGACCAGACTTTTCTACTGTTACCAAAGTTTTACCTTGACTTACCAACAAGGGTCAAAGGTCACCATCAAGGTCATATACATGTATATAGGATAAAAAAAGAAGTATGCTCTATTGTTCTGTTCACATAATACAAAGCACCCTGTTTAGGGAATTTGTTCTGCTATCTTGGGAATTTCCCAACATGATCAACATGATAACCTGCTGTACAGAAATTAAAATGTCTACAGGAAATTTCCATGTTAATTACAGACTGCTGCCATATTGTTTTCCATATCAACAATGGTAAACAGTGATGTACATCATGGTGTTTGATGTCACGCATTTTAGTCATTTTTACTATAGAAAATCCTGTAGACATTTTCTGTCATATTTTTGAACTAAATCACACACAACCAAAAGGTTGCACTTTCTGTTGCTACTAATCTTACAGATTGGGTATCAGTACATGAGATGACAACATTATATTTAGGAGAAAATTGCCAAAAACAAGGTGCTTTGGATTTAGTGAACAGGACAGTAGCTGTTGTACAGTCTTATTATTTTAAACCAAATTGACGTGCAAAATGGCAGTAAATGTCAACCATATTCTCTCAGTTTAAGTATATTATTAATTTCAAATTCTAGTATGACTTGAAATTTTCTCCCTATATGTACCATAGAACTTGCCTGGTATAAAATCTCCAACAAACTTCCAGTGCGCTAAGCTCCACCTATTCACGTGCTATATTAGAATAGAAATAACAACTAGCTAGCCATGATTCATTGTCCAGTAATTCCACTCGTCACATTAACCAATCAAATTATCACCGAGCTGCTTTGCGGCTTGGTGATAATTTGATTGGTTCATGCGTTTTGTGGAATTACTGGACAATAAACCATGGCTAGCTAGTTGTTATTTCTTAAATATTTTTCAGTCTTGTTGTAAGTCTTCTTTGGCATATTATCTTATTATGCTGACAGGCTCTTTTGACATTATTTTATGATAAACATGTAGCATAATTTTATTGAAATGATGATGTCTAAATTACAGGTATAGGGAGATCATGTCAAAAAAGAACTTCATCCCAGAACAGCTGATTGCCCCTTGTCAGAAACTTACAACTGATCTCAATAATAATTCAAGGTGAGTATAGATGTAGGGATAACACATGTTAATTGTCTTGTATTAGTACTGGAACTTCTTGGAGCCACAAACAATTGTGCTGAACATCTTCTGTTCAACCCTTGTCACCAAAGTATGGGAGGATGTGCAGGTTTAACCATGTCTATCTGGCTGCAACGTTATTTGTTAAACTACAATAATAAAATTGACCCTTCCAAATGCGGGAAAAATTTGTCCAATTCCATGACGTCACAATGAAATTTCGATGTTTGACCGAGGTTCGAAGCTTGTTTGTTCGAGGTAAAAGCATTGTGACGTCACAAAATTTTGCATTTTTTCCCCGCAATCGGAAGGGTCAATTTCATTCATAGTTTATCCAGGACTAAAGAAGGACCCCTTCTGATTTTTGTGTCAAACAATCAAAGGTCAAGTTCAACCTGCAGCATAACTTAAGTAATTCTGGATATTCAATAATGATACTTCAACTTGAGAAAATAAGTCTTCTTCCTTTATGAACTGTTGCATTCGCTCTGGCAGGAAACCATGGATTGCATTACTGTAGACAGTTCTAACTTATGTTGATATATCAACTGAATATTATAACTAATATTTACTGTATTGAAATTTCAGGTCTGACACTGGTATTACTCAAGGATCAGCAGTCAATGTAACATTCAGGAATTCAGCTTCACAAGAAAATTCCTCAAAACACAATCCTCTGAAAGCTTACATACCTCCAACACCAGACTATATATCAGCTGAGTATAACAAGGAATGGAAATTACCATCTGTAAAGAAGACGTTACCTGCATGTGATAAAGTAGCTCCAACTGATGCTGTACATCATGAAAATACAGAGAGAAAAACCACACCACCAAATCCTATAGTAAATGTTGAATTTGTGAAGGAAGGCATTGAAAAACTAAAAAATCGTCACAAGCAGATTGGGTCTTTAACATCACAAAGTACACCAACTTTGGATGCCGATTGGGAAGAAAGTGGTCCAGATTCTAAAAATATCTGGGGTGATAACAATGATTCAAAGGAATCAGACACATGGAGCGAAATACCATCCAGAACATTTTGGAGTGAGAAAGCGTCCAAACCACAGCCAGTAAATAAAAAGCCATTGGGGCCTGGAGTTGTACGCACCACAAACAATAAGTTCAGTGTGTTGAACCACGAGATGTCTGATGCAGATAAAAAGCAACAAAGTAAAACTGACAATGGGAAGAAGAAACCCTCTAAAGGAGATGACATGCAGAGGAAATCACTTGTGAAAAAGAATGACAAACTACAAAAAGAAACTCCCAGAAATGAAATGTCTTCTACAACCATCCAACAGCAAAAGGACTTGGCTGACAAATCTAGGAAACCCGAGCAGGATGTATCAAAGAATGTTCCTCCTCCAACAAACTCAAAAACAAGTGAAGGAATCCACGTCAAGTCTAAGGCTATTCCAGGAGTGAATTTCAAGCCAAATTTCATCAAACCGCCCTTTGGAACTGAAAAACAGGAAGAAAATCTGCCTATACTGACAAGAAATGAGGAAAATCTTAAACCAAATGTAAAAATACTTGTGGAGCCTCAGAAGACCCTTGATGAGAACTGGAATGATGAAATAGAGGAGTTCTGTATACCAGTGAAAATTCCAACAACATTTGATAAGTATGTCAAGTGGCAAAACATGGAAAAAGCTGCAGAGGAAAAGGAGGGTCGAAACATGAAAAGGAGTCAACCAACAAAATCTGCCCAGAAATCAGAAGCCAAGTTCACTGACACATTGATCAAACAAAATGTTACTGAGAAGGCATTGCCAGTTGCTGAAGTTCAGAAGCCAAACAGTTTGGCTCCTAAACAGGGAAAGCAGCCAGAGCCGAATGCTATGGACAGAATAGAAGAATTGAGGGAGGTCAACTCAACTAAAATAAAAACTACAGAGTCTTTGTTGAAGCCTGTTGTGAACAAACCTGCCATGTTACCTCCAAAGAATGTACCTGTCAGGTCTGGCTTTGGATCCTTTACAAAGAAAACTACCCAAAACGATGCTGACACCAAAATGATAAAGCCTTTTCCATCAAATGTACCAAAAAAAGAACCATCAACTGTACATCATGTGGTAAAGAAGAACTCTGAAGACTGGGACACAGAGGTGTATGATGAAAAAGTTGTTGAAATTTCTCGGAGCAGGAGTGTGAATCAAAGAGACACATGTACTGCCCCAGCTGCTGGCAATGAAGAAAGGGCACAGTATGCTCCTACAACGATACCTGAAACTGGTGATGGTGTCATCACAAAAATAGTTGAAAAAGTGGAGGCAAGCGCCAACCCTACAGTCAAAGAGGCTACAGAAATACAGCAGCCCTGTTCATCTCGGGAAAAATTAACAGTAGAAGAGGAACCTTCTGTAGACAACACTGCACTGAAGGCACTGGATGAGAAGCTAGATCAAATCCTGCAGATGAAAGCAAAATCTACATCAAAGCCACCAGGAAAGGGTTCTAGTATGCTGGATAAGATGAGTAAAATAGGAATGAATCCAAATCCTATCAATAAAAAGGTTGGGAATAGTAACACTCTGAACACCAGCATTTTACCACTGCAGACAGAGAGTAATGACCAGAAATCATCCAAGCCAACGTTCAGGCAGAGGCCCATGAAAAGTGTGTCAAAACACAGTCCATTAAGCCAACTGGCCAACAGTATGGCTCAGTCAGCTCAGAAGGTTGATGATAACAAAGATTCTACAGAAAAAACTGATCAGCCACCTGTAGCGGAGAGGAGAATGGATACTCTTACACAGTCTTCTGAATCTTTCCCTACCAAAGATGAAGTCACTACTCCTCAGTCATCTGAAACTAAGGAAGACCATAGATTGCCAGCTTTAAAACAACTTAGTCAGGCAAACCACACAAGGTATAACGACTATCAACATCTGCCGAGAATGCCCAGAGTGGCGGAGAGCATGGCCCAAAAAAAGGATGACCAACAAAGTGTAAAACAGCTAAGAAGACCACAAACCTTGGCTGAAACATTGCCGCCTACAGCAAAATTAGAAAGTGCACCTCAGCCCTCTGTTACACAGTCAGAGGAGGCTAGAAGTACTTCTCATACAAATACCAGTACCTCTACTACTAACACTTCAACAACTGGTCCTACACCACAAGTACCAAATCCTTCCAGTGCTGTTCCTGGTTTACCCCCTCATCTAGCTCAGGCCTACTTACAGTACCTACAGCAGTCTACCATGGAAACAGCAGCAGCCAGTATGGGAGTTTTACCGAATCTCCTCAGCTTGCCACTGCTGCCAACTTTGGGTGCTGGTCTGTTCCCTGGAATGATGCCCTTGGCAAACCCTCTCCTACCTCTAGCCCCTTTTATGGGAATGCCTTGCAATTTAATGCCATCCCTTGGAACAGTCCCTCCAACACTTTCTAATATTACTCAACCGGGGAATCAAAACATCACTCAACTGTTGAACCAGAATCTTACTCAACCAGCAAACCAGAACCTTACTCAACCAGCAAACCAAAACCTTACTCAACCAGTGAACCAGAACATTTCTCAATCCATGAACCAAAATATTACACAACCAGTGAACCAAAACACCAATAATAGTGGCACTGTGCAAAGCTCGCATATAGAAGCTATGCTTGAGACTGTAGATAAAAAAGAAGCTACTCCTCAAAATGTTAAGAAAAATGAACCATCACAAAATGAAGCTTCGGGTACAACTTCGGATAATTCAAAGACTATTCCCGATAGACAGAGGGAAGTTACACCAGAGGAGTTTTGGTTATCTGAGCTTACTTCAAGGGTAAAGGACAGTCAGAAAGCAGAGGCTGGAGATGGTAAAGCAGCATGTGGTTCTTCTCCTAATGAAGCAGAGAACAATATCAAGTTAAAATCTCAGACAAATCTTGGAGAACAAGTGAACCCTCCAGCTTGTTCTGTGCAAAGTTCAGTGCTTAGTGCTACGCCTGCCTCAAAACAAAGCGAACCTCAACTACAGGATGAAGCCATTCTCAGCTATCGTGTCAGTCCCACCCGTACACTAGCAACCAATCAAACCCAACAAGTGCCAACTGCAGAAAGTAACCATATAACATCAGATGCTAGCCATCCACTCACAAACCATATTCTTTCCAAAGGAAACCAAGATGATAAAAATTCTGATATACTTTATAGAAGGAGCATGGGGCCAAAGATGGCAGAGAGTCATTCTACTGGTGGTAGCAGGAACAATCCATATGCACGTAGACAGATCTCAGGACAGGGTACCTCCAGCATGCAGATTCCTGATCTCCTGAGGAAGAAGAAAGAGCAGACCATGAGAGTGCAGGAGATGCTCAACAAACTTCAGAAAACACAAAAACAGTTCAATCAGGTAACTATGTACATGTGTTTCTTCTGACATTTCTTTTCAAAATTGTTCTGGCATTATGTTAAAGACTAAATTTAAATATACCTACAGTGTACAACCAAAAAATTTTCTTGACTTGCATTTTTTACGTTGCATGTTGCGACTGAATAGGAGTTTTCATTGGCTTCATTAGAATCTTGATTGCAGAAAGATGATTAAGGTTTTAAGATCTACAGTATGTAACAAAAATCAATCTTTTTTTAACAATTCAAGATGAATCGGAAAAGAATTGTGACAGTTTTAGTGGAGTATTGCTGTTACAGGAGTTCTATATTTATATATATATAAGAAATAATGAAAATGAGATCTATGCCCGAATACGCAAGATCGCAACTACAGCGCATGCAGCATTTCCATTCTGATTCGCATTTAGTCACCTACCTAAACCTTTTCTGCCTAAGTAAATTGATGATGTCAAGACAATAGAGAACAATCTGAATAATACACAAAAATATTTGTATCACTTTGGTTAGATGTATTTGCGATCTTCTGTATTAGTGACTATTCTATTATTTCACTTTGCCTCCTATTTGCATGTTTCTGCTAAAATAAGGCATCGGAAGATAAGTGCACTTTCTGAGTATTTGACTTTTTTGAATTCTAAAGAATCAAAATGATTTGTATATATCTTGGATGCCTCTATTTCAGCAAGACTTAGATGACAATCCTGTAGAGAGATGGGCTTAATGTATCAAAGAGACGAAATGAAGTACAGAGAAATGCATCTAGGTGGAGATAACTCTTATGATATCGTTACGCAATGTGTGCAGCTTCGATTAGAAAATGAATGGAACAAATGAATTGCCAGTTTGTTTTCATAGTCGAATTTTTTAAAATCTTTTATTGAAAGAAAACTGATACGATGGTGATGAATTAGATCGTAACTTTCAAAATGGCATTATTATGTTTTGCTTATATGAAGTTGTATAAATAGAAGTTTATCTACAGAAATTGAGGGTCAAATGAGAGATAGAGGGAGAAAATGACAAAAATTGACTGTGTTTTGAAAAAAATTATATCTAAAGAGGAGTAATAATTTTTCATTGAAATGTGTTTTTAAACAGATTATTTGCTCAAGTTACAATTCCAATGGTTAGAATCCTCAGGGAACTTGAAGTTGGCCAGGAATTCCTACCATCTCGAGATTCGTAAATTCTTGTTTAAATTTTCATTTATCACTCATTTTATTATCTTTCATAAAAGGAATATGATATGTTTTTTAAGGCAAATGAAAATAATGATCTGCAGAACTTTTTGAAGGAATTTCTTTTCCTACATACTGTACCCTATTCTTGGCCTTTTTTCGTGCTAAAAATAAAGATTCTTCTTTTTGTGTTATTGTATTAGCTACTGTATACCTTATCCATACCACTTTTTAGACTACAACATATGATTCAGTTGTAGCATCTTGCTGATTAGACAGAATAACCTTTAGGTTGTTAAAGGATACTTTTGTTGTATATTTACTTTTGTTCGTACAATGTACATTATTTGACATATCTACATGTTGAAATCATTGTTTAACATTAATGTTGTCCATGTAACTTACAGGTCAGTATTTGTCCATGTAACTTACAGGTCAGTATTTGTCCATGTAACTTACAGGTCAGTATTTGTCCATGTAACTTACAGGTCAGTATTTGTCCATGTAACTTACAGGTCAGTATTTGTCCATGTAACTTACAGGTCAGTATTTGTCCATGTAACTTACAGGTCAGTATTTGTCCATGTAACTTACAGGTCAGTATTTGTCCATGTAACTTACAGGTCAGTATTTGTCCATGTAACTTACAGGTCAGTATTTGTCCATGTAACTTACAGGTCAGTATTTGTCCATGTAACTTACAGGTCAGTATTTGTCCATGTAACTTACAGGTCAGTATTTCAGATGGTGCTGTACATTTACTGTTGTTGTTTTTTTGTTTTTGTTTTTTTTGTTTTTTCCTTGCTTTATATACATGTATACGTGGATTGTTTCCTGTTGTCTGTAGTAACCTTGTACATATGTTTTTATGTAGTTTTAAGAAGATACAGTATTTGATAATGCAGTGCTGTTTGCGTCAACTTCCAATCAAAGTTTGCTTTAAATTACAATTACTTTAAATCACATGGTGCTCAGTAACCCAAGTTTATTTTGTGATAGAAAATTCAAAATGGTACATAGTACCCAAGTTTATTTGTGATAGATACATGTAAGCAAAAATCAAAATACAAGTTTAATATGTAACTGCCAAAAATTTTGTTGTAACTTTCCACATTTATTTTGTTTTTCCATTCAAATTTTAACATATTTCAGTATTACACATTCCTATTTACAGGTGCAATTTGTTGAATCGTGGTGTTTCCACTAAGTCAAGCAGCTAGTAAATGCTCAATATGATACTCAGATATTGTTTTGCTTGTTCAGTTTTGTTCACTTTAATAATTTTACTATGTTCCCTATCTCTCTTTCCAATACCAATTGGACAATAAGTTTTCTCATACTGTATATTCTTTCCATTCAATCATATGTTAGGTGTCATACTTGCCTAATGCAGAGTTCTTGAAATATTTCAATCTTTTCAATATCTCAGTACAAATGGTAGATTAATTTTATTAAAAAGTCTTGCTAATCTATGCTCCAGGTTCAAATGTCTCATTTCAATACATGTATTATTTATCCATGCACTGTTATTCTTAATGCAATCTTTATCCTTAAGTTTCTTATAACAATGTATATTCTTCTTCTCATTGTTTACACATCAACTACTCATATTTTCCAAGTAATTTGAAAAAAAAATTTTCCTCTGATTTCTTTTATGATGGATACATTTCAATCCTTGTGTTTACCAATGCATTATTCAGCACTAACCAATCTTGACTAATGCATCACTGAAGGGCATCAGTCCCATTGGAATCGCTGTTTATAAAGTCAGGATTATGTCATTGGACTTGTGTTTACGATATATGGGGGGGGGCAACAGGGGGGTACCTCTCTCCCACCCCCTTACCATCACCCCTCTCCTCCCACCCCTTTCTCTCCCTCCTCCCACCCCTTCCTCCCTTTTTTCCCCCCTCCTCCCTCTCCTTCCTCCTGTCCCCTTACTCCCCCTCCCTTTCACCCTGTCCACCCCTCATATATACAGCCTATCCCTCCTCTCCTAGCTATTTCCTGACAGAAATAGCGCTCCTATCAGCATCTCACTAACTTCCTTTACTTGAACCACATGCAATACACATGAGGAAACAGTTCTGTAGTGTAATCTTTACATTAATATGAGGAGAATAACTTTCCTGATCAAGAAAGTATAGTATTGAATATAACTTCCTTTTTCAGGAAAGATGCATTCAAGTGTTATATTTGTAACAGGTTTTTAAAGCGCTTTCCATAAATTGATCACAGAATTGGATTATTTACATAATAAACTTTGTGTACACAGAACATTGAATTTGAATGCAAAAAAAAAAATGCATTTATGTAATTGAGATTTCAAAGAACTGTTTTTACTGACAAAGGAAAATTCTCTTTGTGCAATGAAAACCATTCCATGTTGTTAAAATATTCTGAAATGCAATATATTAAATTTATTTCCAAACGAATGGTTTGATCTTCTACTCAAAGGAACTTTTATATCTTAATGAAACTGTTGTATCATGCTTTAAAAATCAAACCTTGAAGTACTAGAATGGATTTCTAAATTAATGTGAATGTTACTTAAATGCAATTTGTTCTTGCAAATTACTCGTTGAAATTGATTTACTATGACTATAAAGATTTCAATTAGGTTTTTTTCGCGTTATTTTACACCTTTGCTTATGACAAGACACTGTGGCTTTCAGAGTCACGTTGTATATTATATTGTTTTTATGCAGCAGTAGACTTTCGGTTCTTTTATTATTCCATGCAGCTCAAGTTGAATGTTATATTGTGAACTGAATTTATCAATCAGATTCTGGGTATGAAATATTGTGAGAAATATTGTTCGTGCATTTCTGTACATGCAAATCCGCAATGTGTTCATTTTTAAACAAGCCTTATTGACTTTGATCATTTTAAAATGAGAATCTTGTTTAGTAATTATCTTTTGACATGTTAATTGAGATGAATGGTAAATTTGTGAAAAACTTCAAAATTTTGAGCTGAAAAATTGAGTTTAGAGAAAGACGAGATGAAAGAGAAATATTATAGATTTGAGATGATGAAAGTAAATAACAGATTATTGAGTATGCGTGTACGTATAAACAATAATCTTTATTTTTTGTTGAACAGATGCTCTAGTCACACCGTTGTGTTCAATTTACACCGCCAGTGTTCATTAATTCCATGATTTTCAGATATTACATAGCTTTTAAGATACCGTTGTGTTTCATAGATGTGTATACAGTTGTACTTACTTCTTGTTTTGTTTATTTTTTCCGTAGAAAAGCATATTTTTTACATCCATGATGTTGATAAAAAACCCTGCATTGAATTTGGAATTTGTTATAAATAAAACTTTTTTTTTAAGTTCCTTTTTCTTGCTTAATAAGTCTGATTTGCTTCTTAGCAAGGAGATTTGCACTACATAAAATTAGAATATTTCAAAACATCGGTCACTGTTAAGATAAATTATGACTTTAAAAGTAAAAGTCAATGATGGCACAAGTAAAGGTCAATGATGGCACAACTAAAGGTCAATGATGGCACAACTAAAGGTCAGTGATGGCACAATTAAAGGTCAATGATGGCACAACTAAAGGTCAGTGATGGCACAACTAAAGGTCAATGATGGTACAACTCTAGGTCAATGATGGCACAACTAAAGGTCAGTGATGGCACAAGTAAAGGTCAATGATGGCACAACTAAAGGTCAATGATGGCACAACTAAAGGTCAATGATGGTACAACTCTAGGTCAGTGATGGCATAATTAAAAGTCAATGATGGCACAAGTAAAGGTCAGTGATGGCACAACTAAAGGTCAATGATGGCACAACTAAAGGTCAGTGATGGCACAATTAAAGGTCAAAGATGGCACAACTAAAGGTCAGTGATGGCACAACTAAAGGTCAATGATGGCATAACTAAAGGTCAATGATGGCACAACTAAAGGTCAGTGATGGCACAACTAAAGGTCAGTGATGGCACAACTAAAGGTCAGTGATGGCACAACTAAAGGTCAATGATGGCACAACTAAAGGTCAGTGATGGCACAACTAAAGGTCAATGATGTACATGTATTTAAGGGTCACTCTATGATATGAATGACTATTTTTAAAGTTTAATGGAGCATGGATTTCAAGCTGATCTCATTTTCAGTTAAGTTTATGTTCAATTTTTATACCAAGAGTAAAATATTACATATTTTTGTCAAAGGTCAAGGTCACTAGAACAAAGCAAAGACATGAATCATTAGTTTCTCTGGTATTACTTAAACTCTGAACAACAGAGGTTTGGTTTATGGATACTTGTCAGGAGGGGAAGTCTATTTAATTTGGGAGCAACAATTCAAGGTCACTTGCATAAAGATAATTTTTAGAGGATATTAATCAGGAAGGCAATATGGCTATAAATTTGTAAGTCAAAGGTCATTGTCTTGGAGCTTTGAATGGGCTTCGTTAGTTTCTGGGTTATACTAGTATTACCATTATTTCTTGAGAATCCATCAAATTATTGAACGCAAACTGCAGTAGTGCTTATTTACTTTGGAGCCAAGTGTATTGGGTGCTGAATCTGTGTGTTCGGAATATTTTAGACATTTTTGATTAACTCGTGTAACAAAGTGAATGAGTTGGCCATGGAGAGAGGGCTCACTTCAAGGTCAAAAAGTGGACAAATATGGAGTCTGGGAAATGGTTGAGAAATCGTATAAATAATCAAATCTGCCACAATTGTTCAAAATGTTCATTTTGAAGGTCATAGTTCTAAGTAAAAGTTGTCAATATGAGGAAATAGATTTAAATTATTGCGCCCAAGTTCGAAAAAGATCGGCAATATTTTGAAGAAAGAGGGGATCTCCAACAAGACTCAGTTGCAGCACCCACAGCAGAACCTTGAAACACACCAAGTGAAAACAGACTAGACATGCACAGCAAGAGACGAGGCAAAAGGTACAAGGAACATAAAAGACTACACAATAAACCAAAGAGACCAATCGGTCATTGGTGCCGACTTAGGACGGCCGTCTGCCATATTAGCAATTGATATTGTTATCCGGATTACGTCCACACAACCCTCCCACTTTTGCGGTTATACAGAGGTCTCGAATAGTGTACAATAACCTCACTGTAAGTGTAAGATGACCACACAAGACGGCAAAATGCATGGGCCCAAACAACACAGATTAATCCGAAAAACCTTACCCAAGTCCAGCCTTTGACGGTTATTTGGACGGTGGGGGATAGGGTTCCAAATAACCGTCAAAGGCTGGTTTTAGTTCAGGTTTTTAGGACTACACATAGATGAATATGTAAATGTATATATGAAAAATCGGGCCATACGAAAAACAGTCTGTGCACTGCCGGTTTGAGCAAGCTCATGCATGTAATTACATGAGGAGTCCGACCGACATTGTCGGGGGGTTTGGAAGGGCATGTCATGGAGTCCCGTCGTCACAGTGAGCTAGAATACAATTCTTGAGAATGTGCTAGTACAGGGCTGTAGTTTGGTCAAGTACCATGCCGATCGCGCGTCCATCTCATATCCACGGTACAAAAGGCGGTTGGTGATTCTGACGCATATTTCCACCCTTTATCTTTATTTTGTTTACTATGTCACTATAAAGGCAGCTTGTGAAGTTCCCAAAGTAATGTACATTGTTGCTTGTGTCCGACTTTCAGAAGAAGCTGCGAGTATTTTTGTAGAATTTCCAGAATGCCTTAACTACATGTAGTTTATAAAAGCGGAAACCTTGACCTAAAAGTTTCTTGGTGATGTGTAAATTCTAACATGAAAATCCAAAACAAACGTACAGGATGAGTTAAGATATGTAAATACCGTATGACGGTAGCCTGGGAACATCCCCGTCAAGTCATGGAAAATTTACAACGTTGAATCGAAATTAACACGTTTGTTTTATTGAGTGTCAATTTATGTGGGTAAACTGAAGATACGTTATGCACAATTGCACATGGTAAAATTTTCAAGAAGAAAATAGAATATTTAATGGAAGAAAATTTCAAATTGCATTAAAGGATCTCCTTGCAAAATGGGTTTAGATCTATCCAACCTACATCATCCTCGCTGTTTAAAAGAAAGTTTTGCATTCCATTTTGTCGAAATTGTTAAAAACTGAAAGGAAAATATACGATTTTTCCATGAGGAGAGGATATCGAGGAAGTGGCAGTGATAACAATATTGGGGGAAAACACAGAACTCATTACAGGTCAAAGAATTCGAATGTCAAAACTTTTCGCCAATATTGTCCATGAGGATATCGAATCTCAGTTCATCTGGTTCTAGAAAATATCACCAAAGTCGGCGATAATCGACACAACACTAGGCATCATTTATAACTTTTTTTGTAAAAGATCAGCACTCATTGAGCATAAAGATCACCTTGAATGTCAGTGTCACATATTTAGGATAAAACAAATACAATAAGACGATTTTCACATTACTGCAGTTGACTTGTAGTTGTACTTTACACACCCTAAGACCCGACACCACAAGATTTGACATAACTTTTAGCTGTGACGTCATATCTGATTTATGACGTCATAATTAGAAATAACGTCACAAGTAGTGATGTCGGGTCTAGACGAGTCTAAACTGCAAGTCTACCGGTAACAGTGGCGGATCCAGCGCCCCCTTTGCCGGGGGTCAAGGGACGAATTTTGCCGATTTTGACTGAAAATGGGCCAAAATATACCTGTTTTTGGAAAATTTTGGGTCAGTGCCGGGGGGGGGGGAGGGGGGGGGCGCCCCCCTCCGCACCCTCCTGAATCTGCCACTGGGTAATATGAAGAAGTTCTATATTCTGTTTTCTTGTGTCTCGTTGTCACCGGCTATTCATAGTTGTGTGATGTCCGTTGTTTAAGCAAAATAGCGGCGTGTTTGTTCCTTTATGGACATTGTAACGTGGTCTTCTTGGAGATATCTTGCTTATTATCTTGAGTCAAGAGGAATAAAGCTTTGAAACTTCACAAAGATTCATTTTGACAAGGTGTTTTAATTTGATATCATCCGCCCAGTGTAATAACGTCACGAAACTGACTATTCATATAGAAAATGCACCTTTTAAATTGAGTCTCCGGGTATAATTTTCGGATGCTTGCACATTTGAGTGTAGAAATTATACCAAAAAAAAAAAAAAATAAGAAATAAATAAATGACATAGAAGAAAATGATGTCCATTTTATCATAGTCGAAAAATTTTAAAGATAAAGTTGACAAAATTACTTATCGCAATTTTCCTATTTCTGACATGAGCTGCAAGTATGTTTGCACAAGGACTTATAAACAGATTTATAAGTCCTTGGTTTGCAGTACGGACCGAACGACATTTCAAGCAATTTTTCCTAGAATTTTAGTTCTTTTTATTTTAAAAATGGTCACAACAGATTCTCAGTTTTGCGAGTGTGTTTCGTGAAATGCACTTTACTTTCGAACACCCCCTGTAGAATTATCATAATGACGTCACGGGCGCCTGCGTATCTAGATTTCCCACAATTCCACTGATCCGCCATGTTGTAGTGTTTGGGATCAAGAAATATGCCTGTCAAATGAGGATAAACGAGACTGCACCGATTCTATATTATTTTCAAGTGTCAAAATGGATGCATTTGATATAGAACTGTTGACCTAAAAACTTGTCACACGCCTACAAACTAATTTCTTTCTCGATCATTTTGAATAATCACTCGTTGAGTCACCGCGATCGGTCTGTGCAAGAAAAAGGGGGTTCTGTTTTCATTTATTGCCAGGAACTCTCAAGTAGCAAAATGGAGTAGGAAATATAAGTGATTTTATCATGGGATTGTTATAAATAATGCGGAAGCGTCTGTTTGCTTATATAACACTCTGAAAAGGTACAAATCGCAGTGATGTCGGCTGACGAGCGATTGAAAAAGTTGAGTCAACTTTATGTGGGAGGGGTTCAGAATAGCAGTGGTGAGGCTTTGAGTATTGAAACCCTCATTGATGTCTTGGTTGTGCTTTATGATGAGTGCTGCAGTTCCACCCTTCGAAGAGAGAAAAGCATCTCTGATTTCGTAGAATTTGGTAAGTTACAATGTATGCTGTTTCACATGCAATGACTGTTTGAACTTTGTCGGTCCTAAGAAATTTCTGATAAAAACTGTGTCCGATTAATGTCTGAACTTCACCGGACCAAAATGTCGGGTATGATGTGTGTGGAGGAAGAGGACTAGGAGATAGCAACACATTCTTGACTAAATAAATCCTAAATTTTCATTTTAACTTTTGATCTCCTTCTTCCTTAGTATGACCCTCTGCTTATCGGAGCCGGGAGCACATCCCAGAGGGGATCACATATTAAACTTGACATTATAAATCAAGACAACATTTCAAATTCCTCTCTTAGTCTTACTCCTCAAGCTATACTCAACACTTGCAGTGGCCGGGGGGTCAAGGGGCGAATTTTGCAGATTTTGCCAAAATATACCTATTTTTGGAAAAAGTTGGGTCAGTGCCGGGGGCAGCGCCCCTCCGCACCTCCCTGAATCTGCCACTGATTTGTTTGCCATTCTCTGTATAAGGTACCTATTTATGCAGTATGAGGGGAAGGTGTGATTTATGTACTACAGCCCAACAGCCTTTAACCTGCCATTACACGAGGCAATCTCCTCAGCTGCAGCTGCCGAGGGGCCACTCAGACTGTTTTAGTTCCCTCCGAGTCAGAGAAGAACAGGTGGGGCGAGATGATAAATTACCTCTGAGAAAGTCCGCCCTCAATGGGATTCAAACCAGGGATCTTCAAGTTGAAAATCTCAGTCTTCGTGAAAACTCACTAGCCCGACCGCCCTGGCTACCAAATATTTCCTCGGGCTACCAAATTTTGATGCTGAACTAGCCCGACTGGCTAGTGACTTTTAATTAAATGCAGTGTTTTCATTAAGTGCCGACGGCTGGCGATTTCTTGTCTTATAAATACTAAGGGTAAAATCGCCACCTACACCTTCACCTAAAAAGTATCAGTCACGTCTCAACTTTTATCGCTGATTAAGTATGAAATGTTTATTTTATTGAACAATGAACATGTTTAAAATGAAATATTATGATAACGTTTTCCTGTAATATCTGTTCATAAAATATAGTTCTAAGATTCAAGATAAATATTTCCGTAACCACAGTGCATTGTTTTCTGCGCGGCGTGACGGGTTATTGTCGGTACCGACAAATATGCGAGTATAACATGTTCAATTAAATATCTAAACAATTTCAAAAATCTCGACTGAACACTGAAATAAAGAAATTCTTACGAAAATTTTATAACTATTGGCCAATAGCCGCAAAGAATGACCGGCCTTTTAGCGTACACGTATGATTCAAATAAGTTCTTATGTTTTTCATTCTCGGTTCATTTTCTGCAGGCAAAGAATATCATGCATTCATTGTAAAATTGAGTCTATTGTATTGATACATTAATGACGTAGCTGACATCCGCCAGAGATATGTCGGGTGGTGGTTTAACTTCGTTCGATTTTTAAGTATACTCTATATATGTGTGAACTTTTGCCTACTCAACAGACCTACCGGTAGCTGAGGAAACGATGGGTCTTTATAGCGTTTTGATTTTTCTTTGATTTTTCTTCAATGGCTAGTGAAAATTTTGGGTGGCTAGTAGATTTTTGCACTCAACTAGCCCGACTGGCTAGTGGTCAAAAAAAGTTTTCATGAAGACTGAAATCTGGCGCTTTACTGCCTGAGCTATGCGCCCCCATCAGTAATTGGGAAGGACAGGGGCGATGTGCCATAGTCCCATTAATTTGCAAAATGGCCCATTGAAGTCTCAGTACTTTCTTACCATAAGAAAGGGCCCATTGAAATTTAAGAAAATCATGGAAACGGCCCATTCTTGAAATTACTTTCCCAATCACTGCCCCATCTTCTCCATATCTTTAATGTTTTGGGAAAATCATGGGACACACAACATACCTATGAAGAAAGAAAATGTGCTGTGTCAACAATCTGCATCAGCCAGACGCCTGGGACTACAGAAATTCTGCTAGTAGAAATAGTCTAACAAACTAAACATACAGACTGTGTACTGAGACAGCAATATTTGTCTTCGGGCTAGTGCTTAAAAAAAGTTTAGCAAAAATGAGAAAGATTTTTATTTTTAGCATGTTTAGGTTTGAAAGTTGGGATCAAATGAATTGTAGTATTGGTTTGTTGAATATAAGTTTATTGAACATATAAATCTTTTGTTTTGTTTTAATGTGTATCAAATGATGATGAAATACAAATGAATATGTACTGTACAGCAAACAAAAAAAGTTGATGCATTTGTACATGTATTTGTTTGCGAAACGTTAAACAAAAGTAATACTTTTGTATTACTTTTGATTATGGCGCTTTACAAGTAGGATAAGTCCATGATCAGACTTTACATAGAACCCACCTTATTTTCTGCTTTTTTAACAGAAACATAAAAACATTTTCTACGAGATGAAAAGTTCAAGTTTGAGAGATCCATCTGTACAAAAATTTTGGTACATTGTACATGTATGAAAAGGCATCTTTGTATGATAAACAACAACCCCAGAAGCATTAGATTAAAGTTCCATGTAAACCATAAAAAATGACATTTGAAACATTGAAAGAAGTTCCCAATTGAAAAATGTAACTAATTTTTTTTGTCAAAGGAACAAAAATCTATATACATGCTGTGCATGTAAATCGTTAGATAATTTTAAGGTCTTGATTTTGAATGGAAAGAATTTTGCTATTTAAATTCATTAATTATGTCTTTGTGAATTGTAACATTCATAATAAGAAATATTTGAAAAAAAATCCAACTGCCAGATTGATTTGCCATTTCGCATAACATGAGAGCATTTAAATAATCATAACAAAGAAATAATGATATTTACACATAATAAGTCATACTGTCAGATGACAGCTCTGATGACCTAAGTTGTTGACATACATGTGCATTTATCTACTAAAACAGACATGGAAACATTATATGAGTTTGTTTACTCTTGACCTAGTTGTTAGTTGCTTGAGTTGTGGTTGTTACTTGTACATTTTATACTAAGGGAGAGATGAAAGGGATGAATCATGATGCACATTGCTGTAAGGTATAAGGAGATGGGATCCCTTGCCCTATATACAGTGTTTGTCGAGTGTCGTGACATGGTAGATGTCCCCTAGCCAACTGGTGTGGGTGGTACTCACTATCACATGTATTATTATGATACTCACGGGCATCCTCACTGAATACATGTTGATCAATAAGAGCAGAAAGTACATGTGTATACAATACATGCATGCCCTTTTATCCTTATATACATGTGATATGTATGATGAAGTATAATTAATTATAATGAGTTTAGCAAACATGTATGAGTAGATTGAATATATATGTACATAATGTATATGTATACTTGTACACACAGTATCACACACAGACAAATGAGATACACTATCATTATAAAATCATGTCCGATAAATACATGTTCAGTGGTAAGTTTAAGATTAAACATTTACCGAAAGTATATTATTAAGGTACCATTCGTGTGTCTCTTTGCATGATGGATAGATATCGTCTTACTATCTGAAGTCTTATATATCATCTTGTAAGGATTGAATCATTGATTTTATGTGAATTTATTTTACGTCAATTATTTTGCTACTCTGTAGTTGAGAAGATGTATAAATGCATGGACAAAAAGTGTGTTTGAGGTTTGGCGATATCACTGATATGTACCTTTCCATGATGTGTTATCAACATGAGGATATTAAAAATTATTGGTTACATATGGTAACAACATCATGAACATGTAAAAATTTAAAAAAAACTGTTGACACTCAGGGCTCTCGATTGGCCTGATTGTGGGCCGATATTCGGCCAATTCCCAATGCAAAATAGTATCTGTTTTCCCAATTTGTTCAACCAATTTGAAACTTCATGGAAATTTCATAAAAAAGAGTTACAGATACTAAATGTTTAGTGAAAACACTTCCAAATCTATTTTAAGTTTTTCCCAATTTTTGTGAAAACGCCGCTATTTTTCCCAATTTCAAAGGCCCCTGGCCCCAGTCCCAATATTGGATGTGAGAACCCTGACACTTCTAGTCTTAAGAAGGCGCAGATTATAAGTTGTATGTCATCAAAATTGAAATAATGCACATGAGCTGAAGGACACTAAATTTGTTAAGGGTCAAAAGTGAAGGTCAGAGCAGGCAATATAAGGAAACAGAATTTATGCACTACATGTGTGATGTTTTCAAGTTTGATTACTCTGGATGGCCATGATTACTTCATAGAGTTTATTAGAAACAGTATTAAACATTAGATTTAGAGATTATTAAAACCCTGTCACACTAGGACACTCATGGTAGTCTGAAAAAAAAACATGAACACAGTGGAATTACATTCAGCACCATTGTAACACAGACGCCATTGAATGTGGTGCGATTACACAAAACTCCAAACCACAACAATAATTTCAAACTGTTCACCATTGTATCACCATCCATATAGTGCCCAGTAGTAAAGGCATGACAATAAGGGCACCTCTGCAACACAGAGATCTCAATGGAAGTGCAAGGCTGCTCAGTCTGAGACTGTGCTGCAACTTAACCATGCTTGCATGTAGATCCGACAGTATTCTATGAGATTGTGCTTCACCGTTACTGCTCATCCCCGGCTATCGAATTTAAAGTGTTTCTACTGTCCTTGTACCAGCAAAACCAAGTCAATTGCATAATGAAGGTGTGGTTGAGCACTGCGGAACACCTTGAAAATGATACCTTAGTGCAACAGCTGAAAGGAAGTTGACCTTTTTTCCCCTTGGATCTTATGGGGCTCTGAGAAATTGTGCCATGCAAACAATGTGAACATGCGGCCCAAGTAATACATGTAACAGGGGCTTAAGATGCTGTGGTCAGGGGATCAAAGGTCACTCATAGTCACTGCAGGTTTCAGTAGAAAACTTATAATTGATGACAGAAGGCAAAGGTCACAAATGGCAATTCGTGAAAAACTCGCAAGTTGAGAATACTTGTACTTGTAGAAAGACAAATGTAGAGCAATAATTAACATGATCAACAGATATATGTAGGATGTAGACATTGGTGTCATGCATGTTTGTTATTTTTAGGGTATTCTATGCTTTGCAATGCCTTGGTTTGGTTTTGAATTAGAATTTTGATTATATGCACTGTCACAGTACATAAAGGATCTTTTTTTGTCGCTCAAAAATCAACGGTACTTGTATAGAGAGTTTAAGATGTTTACATTTTGTTGATTTTGACCGAGTAGATTTTGATCATACTCTCACTTGTTTCCCGGAATGCATTGTTTCTTCCTTCTCTCTATATTATCTTGGTTCTTATCTTTTCTTCATCAATCTTCATATCATGACTGCCTTATCATGGTTCTACCGTGTGTGTATTTTTAGCACCAACATCTGGTTGATTTCTAGGTTATACCATCACATAAAAAGAGTTTGTGTCAATTCTGTGAAGTTGTGCAAGAGAGAGAGTTGTTCTTGTTGATTCGACACTGATATTGATGATGTGTTTATCATGTCCTCTTAATCAGAGATTGGAATTGGTACTTTTTGCCTGTCCATTTGCCTTTTTTTCAAAATCTTGACCTTTGTCATCTTTAGAATCGTAAGTTCTAGAGATTAAGATAGGGCTTTCATATTTAAAATGTATATCCTTTGTGAAAAGACCTTACAAAATGTACCAAACTTTTTTATCCCGTGACTTTCACCTTCGAGCTTGACATACTAAAACTTTGAGATACAAGGAAAAAAAGCTTATTCTACCTGCTACTCACTTTTTACAAAGTCATAGGTGGAAATTATATAAAGTCTATTATGAAAATAAAAAAAGTCAAAGTGAATGAAAAGTGTTGTGGCAAGTTAATGAAGATTCAGATTTGAAACCAGAAAAACTTCATGCATGTATTTGACTATTGAACACCCTGCTTTTATTTGAAGTACAGAAATCAACCACTGGATCTTACATTAGTAAGTTTATTAGTAGTTGAACCTCTTGTTTGGATGTAAAAACAGGAGTTGACGAGGGGCTTGTAGCCTATATAGCTTAAGTCCTGACTTCCGCAGGATGGCAATTGAATCATTTCCTGATGAGTTTGGTCTAAAAAGCCTTAAATGAATGCAGACGAGCTACATGTGACCTCGAGCACGTGCCATATTAATGCTGTGATTATGATACTGTATGAAACTGATACAGTACTGAATATACAATACATGTACAAACATCACAGTGGTACTGTGATAGGTACATACTGGCACACAGCACTGATTCAAAGTGATTAATGATTTTTGAATTTCTCATCACAATTTAATTTCTGATTTTGCTTGCTTGGATATAAAAAAAGATGTTGCTCTCCTATGTTCGTGTAAATCATGAAAACTCAAATACTGGGTAGATGGACAATTGACTTTAAATGGCAAGAGGAAGCACCAGTACTTTTCTTATCTTCTAGATCAAAGGTTAAAGTCACAGCCAATTACATCTGTGACACGTTGGTGGCATTATGCAAATCAATCATTGAGAAGTCCTGTGGTCTTAAATTTTGCCACAAAGAATTACCATGACAAGAATTCAAGGTCAAAGGCGAAGGTCATAACTTATTGCATCATAATACCTTCAGAACTACATAATTCTTTGCTAGGACTAAGAGTATTAACTTAATGTACTCATGTAGCTTATCAAGATAGCTGGAAATTCAAAGTTGTGCAGTTTGCTGTACATGCTACAATAATTTGTCGAGGAATGATGATAAACATGTAAATCTTCTATTCAGTTTAATTATAGTGTCCTCTTCATCGATATTCTTTACAGAGAGGTATTGATGCAGTCAAGGTAGATATAATTGATACACAGGAATGCCCATCTTGTAAGCTTTCCGAATATTCAATCTGCTAATGCGTTTTGCAAAAGTGAAGGTCAAAGACGCTAAATAAAGAAAGAAAGAAAAATAAAACACTCTTAAATAAGTAATAAAGTACAAATGTATAGGTTATTTGGAAGGGTGCCTGTGTATGCACATTTATTAAAATGTAGGAATGGATTAGTAGGTATGA
This sequence comes from Pinctada fucata, assembly GCA_028142955.1. Classification (NCBI taxonomy): domain Eukaryota; kingdom Metazoa; phylum Mollusca; class Bivalvia; order Pterioida; family Pteriidae; genus Pinctada; species Pinctada fucata. The sequence goes on from AP027107.1 coordinate 51,455,862, forward strand.
CAATGTACAATCGGTCTTTGTTAGTATCAGATGTGTATTAGATCAGAGTGTGTAACGTGCATTCCAGCATGTTAATCTCCCAGCTGTCTTCACCTAGCATTGTTCCACAAAGAAAGGCACCGCATTCCATCCCCAGTATACATGTTAATGAGTTTATGCATGCAGTCTACATACATTATAATGATCGTGTATCAAGGACATGCTGTGTTAAACTTGTACTATTTAACTACCTGTATTAACAAAACAAAACTAGATCTTACTTTCTGAATCAGTCCGTTTATCTAAGGGACTTTGGAATCACAGGGGGGGGGGGGGGGGGGGGTACACGCATGATATGTAGCCTATGTAGGTTTATAATGCAATAGTCTGAAAGACTTCTTTCCTTTGATGATTTACTGAAAAGACAGAAAAGTACATAGTCATGATTAGAAAACAAATACAATAAACAAAAAAAAAAAAAAAACAACAACAAACAAACAAATTTTGAAGTTAAAGGACTCCAAAATTTTCTTCCTTTCAAAAGTTAGTTCACTTTCTGTAGATTATGATTAGCTCATATTTGTTTCCTGGTTAACTATTTCTTGCCCTGTAACATCAAGAATTGTTATCTCCGCTACAGAGAAGTGAGTTTTGTCAGATTTAATCAAACCGTCATCAAAGGAAAGATTTATATCATGGTTAGGAGTTCTGATCCTTAAAGGAGGGTAGACAAACGTCGGATTTGTCATTTATAGACGACTTGTCGCTTAATTTGGATCCAGAGTTATAAGGGACGGGGCTTTACTTTCCATTATCGTCAGACAAACTTATGTTGACCTATGTATCCCCATTGCTCCCCCACGATGTATAGAGGACCATTGTTATGCATCTTCTATTGCACTCGTATGTAGTTCCCTTGCAGTTGAGACAACTGTCCAAGATATAAACGGAGAATCAGCTAGCGAAAAATTGCTTTGAATAATTAAGATCTACATGTATTTTACACTCTTGTTCCCTTTGTGATTGGTAGATAGGAATTTTGACGTTGTTCTGAGAAATACAAGATTAGATGTGTGGAATAAATAAAAACCAAGGCTTTTTGAACTTTCGGTATAGTATTCCCGAGCCGTCCTATAAATCCGACTACAACTCTGGATTCTAGATTGTCAAATGGTAGTTATGTACACGTATTTGATTAGTAATGTATTTTATTTTCTTTGCGATAGGACTTGATAATGTAAATTGTAAGACAATGACTGTAATCACATACATAATGAATGATGTGATAAGAAAAGAAGGAATGTCATTGCTCAAAAAATAAACCTACAAGTACAAATTTATTTCTTCCGTAACTTTAACATCTCTCCATCTGAATATCATTTAGGATTTATATGGTTTATGTAGCTAGAAAAGGGAAACGAGATACCCTGGGTGTACTTTGGAACCATTAAGTGACATAACAACCCTACGTTTTTACCGAGACCGAGCCGAATATGCCTGAATATAGAGTACCGTCTGGTAGCTTAAGTTCTTTGTTCCCGAGTGACTCATCTTTGACACCCTATAAAAAGGGTAGTATAGGTTTTGGGGTTATGAAGTAGCGAGTTTTGAAGTTCTCTCATCTTGATGATAGGGTAGAGAGACATTTGGGAAGACGTAAATTGACGTATTTATGCAATAATTTCGGCGAAAATGGAGATCTGTAATAAATTAATTTGTAAACCCTAGGCGATTCCCTCAAAGGCCTTTGAAACGTAGAATTTTCTCCTTTGATGACAATATCGAGTAAACTTTGTCGAGAAGGTCCTTGCTTAAAATTATGTTGGCTGTATTTTTTGCACGTAATTTTTTGATAGGGACAACTTGTGAGATTTTAGGGTTTGATATGAATATACATGTAAGCCAATGGCAAGACAGCAATTTGTAAGTCTAAAAGTTACGAATCCGGAGAGAATACTTGCAATGATAAAGGGAAAAAAAAAGGAAATTTAAATCAATTTCAAATAGAGATAGTAAGTAAAAAATGTCTGAAAGGGAATTGGTAATGGGTATCCAGGGAGAGAGAGAGAGAGAGAGAGAGATGCCATCTCCTACAGCATCACACCTCACACAATATCCATCACACCTCGCATAATATCAATAGAACTGTCAAATCAGGAACATTGTTAAATTTGGTATCTCATTTGATGGGGCATATTATAAGGTGAGATGTCGTCGTTCAAGTTATTTTAACCACAACTTTAATATGCATGTACAATAACATGTTTTAAGGATAGAAGTGCATGGGATGTATTCACTTTATCTCTGAAGTGATTTTTGTCTGCATATGTATTCCTTATCCATCGATTGTAACTGGGGATAATCCCGTGTAGTGTAGTCTGCCTAGTGCCGTCAGAATATGTGATGAATGAATCAATTTGGCAAGGCTTGATTCTCTCTGGCTTGGTTAAATTAAGGAAGCGAATGGTTAAAGAACGAGACAAACGAATACTGCTATCGCTTTACATGATACCGTGTCATTTGCGTGATGTATCTGTTTCCTATAGCCAATAAAGACAAAATTAAAGTCGGAGTCAAGTGTATCTTGTAATATCGGGGTAATTCAACCAAGTTTTGTCAAATATTTTGTCATATTTATCGTTCATATTGCACTTAAGCTTACCCATCGAATGCAAGACCGGCATTATTGATTGTGCCTCCTCGGTCAATGCTTTGTGCAACATGCAATTCTGTCAGAGGGAGCGCCGCTAAGGAGCATCTGTGCATTTCCCTCATTACATCAACAAATTAAATCTGCAGAAACTCGCTGATAAAGAAAGGAACCCCGAAGAACTTCCTGGTGTAACTGTTCTGCACTTGTGTTTGAATAAGATCACTTCCTATCCAATCTTTTTAAGCATCGTAGAAAGGGAACCATTGGACTCGTTGTCAGTCTTTGACACATTTTACACTCGTGTTTCTGTATGCTATAAGTAGACAATGTAACTCGTCTGATTCAGCAGACGATGCTGATAATTATATTGATATATTCTAATACAATAATTAACCACGTGTGTATGGGGTTTGTAAGTCGTGCCTTTCTCATGACTTACTATGACTTGATGGCTGGGACTGTCGGTCTACCGTCTCCCCATATATAACAGACTCCGAAAAGTTTGTTGTGCATGTTGATTATGGTCATGTAATGGGGGAAGTGAGAAATAGGGTCAACATGCCAATATTACAGAAAGATTTAAGAGGTTCTAAGTCTGGATTAGGTGCTGTGCTATACTCGCTCTAGAAGCGCCTGCCAGATGAGCATTTGTTTATGTTTGATTGATGAATCATTCAGTTGCATAGCAGTATTAAAAGTCAATAGAAGTAGATAAGACCTAGCGTTTGATGAAGGCTGAAGAAGGCCTTCCTGTGCATTAGATACATTTCATTGATCTTACCTAAAAGATAATAGTACTACTAATGCTGTCTATTATGAATTTGTATTGTATAAAAGAGAATAGAAAGTGGACAGTTTTCCTGGTTAATGACAATAGCTTCCTTAAGCGATATCACAATAACTAAACACACAGCATGCATGCTTGTGTGCAGAATGACTCAGCACGGCTCTGACCCAAATCTAACCTTGATATTCAATGAAATGCCTTAAAAGCTGAGAGATCACAAGAAACTTGAGAACTTTCAGCACTTTAATGTCCTTATCATTGTGTCACTGAGGTATCTCACATACAATAGTCAGATATTTTGTTGATTTACAATCTCAAAAGGACACGAAAATAAAACGGTTACAAGAGGTCGACTTGTATTTCCCCGTATACGAGAGGGAAACTTGTAATTTTATTTGGGTTAAGGGACCTATGCGCAGATTCTGTATATGTTGAAAATAAAACGTACAACACAGCACCATCATTAACTTTGACCAGACGATAACCAGCTTCTTTTAGACCAACAATTACAAGAAAGTGAATTGTTATACCACAAGAATTATATACAGTATGAAGTACAGAACTCATAAATCAAGGCTTAGTTGAACTAGGTGTGTTTAGTTTCTAGAGTCATGAGGGAAAAGTCTATTCTTCTAACCAAACACTTATGTAGATTGGTTAACTTAAAATGTATCTCAATGTCAAGTTCAAATGCTTCGGTCATTGTACTTCATGTATTCTCAAGACACCAATTTCAAAGACCCTGAAAATTTCTTTCTTGAGTTTAACATACAAGAAGCTCAAGAAAGAAATATAACCTATACCAATAAGCAAAAGAACCCACTGAAATTGATATTTTTTGCATTGAAATGTCTGTTCTTTGGTAGGCTAGAGGTCTATGTTGTATACATGTTGTGTGTTGGAAAAAAAAAACTCAAGCCTTTTGAAATTATATAGGTGTCTTTTATTGTTGCTCGAAATCTTGATGATAGGGTTAAATCCTAAGAATTAGTAGTAAGAATTACCCAATGTTCCTTTTTTCTTGCAGCTCGTCCTGTCATTAGCAAGGTAAAGCAGTACAGGCTCCATCGAGAGGATTTTGAATTTATCAGAATTATAGGCAAAGGTGCCTTTGGTGAGGTAAGATATCATTGATTAACATACATGTATAAAGATTATTTAACTATATTACATTCAGGAATACAAGTACATGTTGATGTAAATTTGAGATCAAAACCAATTTTACTAGTTGTTAGAGTGAATCAGAAATATAGCGTAGCAAAAAATGCTAGTATATGAACAATTACATTTGATTTTCACTTAATTAAAGGCATGATCGGATGACTTATCTATTGATTCTCATTCTAAGAAAAACAATGATATATATTTCAAAATCTTTCTTATATGTAGTAACGTAGACCTTGGAAGGATGCTTCTTGAAGTTTTAAATGAACTTTTGAGCAAAGATTTCGTCAAACTTATGAAGTACATGTATATCTATATATCCTGATCTCATTTAGCTATGAATGTAGGTGATGAATGTTTTATTATCTGTAACAGGTGGCTGTTGTGAAGATGAGATCCACAGAACAAGTTTTTGCCATGAAGATCTTGAACAAATGGGAAATGCTTAAACGGGCCGAGGTAAGGCAGTGGAACTTCAACATTTAGTCTTACATTAATTACCATACAATGTACTTGCTTTCCTGGAATTTTGATATATTCTGGAGAAGCTAACTGGTTCACTTTGTTTGTACCTGTCCGACGGTCTGTCTGATATCATCAATATCTGTTTTAATCAAACATTACCAAAACTTTCAGGAAATGTTAAAAATATTGAGAGTCAACATTCATATACAAATGTAGATAATAGAAGGTCAAAGTTGCATTACAAGTCAAGGTTACAAATCTAATTCTGAACATTAGACAAACAGTCTATGACTAATTTTGAATTGTTTCATTCCTGCAAGTTGGATCCTTTGTTGTTGTTTTTTTTTTGTAGACTATTAATCTTTTAGTTTATTTCCCTATATGATCTTGTTTGGCATTCTTTAATGGTAGCAACTCGAGGAAATGTTGATATTTTCATTCTACAAAGATCACACAATAGCAGTTCTCTCAGTCTCACTAGACAATACAATATTTGTGCTGTATCTACAACATTGATAGGCTGCACACAACTCTTGGCAAAGACAGAGAATCAAAAACTAGGAATTGGCAATGATGATGATAAAGCAAGACACCTCTGCCCTGTAGAAACATGGTATCAGACATTGACACTAGCAAGTCGGGGAAAACATTTTGATATTCAGTACAAACAAACATGCAGTTTAAATTGTTATCTGTCTCAAAATAGAGATGAAACTTTTGCCAGCAGAGGAGCACAGTGTGTTTCCTTATTTCTCCTGTTAAATGCCGTGCTATAATGGGATCCCTCCAACAGAACATCATTGTAGCCTCTGGAAATGTAATCAGGGAAGAATTAGTGCAGAATCCGCCTGTCTTATAATGCTATAGATTCACAAAGAGGAAGCTTACTGAGCGTAAGCCTAAATCATTCAAACAAAATTTATTACTAGACGATTATGTGCTGTTAGAACAGTTTGACATTGTCCATAAGTTTCTCTGTAAAGGAGCTTGTCATTATTTGAGAGTACAGGTTCATGAGGTCTAGATTCTCTGAATTCTTTTACGAAAAACTTTTAGGCAAGAATTACTCCCCCCCCCCCCCCCCCACACACACACACCAAAGCAAAGAACATACAAAACAAAAACAAAAAACTCAATATATACAAGTATATGGTTATTGCAGGTCACAAAGGCTTATATTTTCATGATACTTCTGCTTCGAATATCTGAAGATAATTTCTTTTAACCTGTCTTATTTTATTGCCTGCCAAGAACTTGAATTGTGGTAAAAACTTTTGATTTGTAAGTGTTAAGGCTTTCTTCCTATTGTAAATTTTGCTGATGAGAGTACTTCTTTTACAAGCACATCTTGGGTTTTTTGTTGTTTTTTTTTTTTGTGCCCTATAGTAATCACTCTGTCCGTCCGTCTGTCTGTCTGTCTGTCCGTCTGTCCGTCAGCAAAAACTTTAACATTGGCCATAACTTCTGCACTGTAAGAGGTAGAGCTTTTTTATTATACATGAGTGTGCCTTGTGACAAGACCTTTCCGTTGGTACCAACATTTTTCATCATGTGACCTTGACCGTGACCTTTGACCTACATTTGAAAAACTTTAACATTGGCCATAACTGTTGTACCGTAAGAGATGGGGCTTTGATATTTGACATGTGTGTTCCTTGTAGAGCTTTTTTATTTTACATGAGTGTGCCTTGTGACAAGAGTGTGCCTTGTGACAAGACCTTTCCGTTGGTACCAACATTTTTCATCATGTGACCTTGACCGTGACCTTTGACCTACATTTGAAAAACTTTTAACATTGGCCATAACTATTGTACCGTAAGAGATGGGGCTTTGATATTTGACATGTGTGTTCCTTGTGACAAGACCTTTCTGTTGGTACCAACATTTTTCATCATGTGACCTTGACCGTGACCTTTGACCTACATTTGAAAAACTTTAACATTGGCCATAACTGTTGTACAGTAAGAGATGGGGCTTTGATAAAAAAATCGATGACATTGGAATACTGCATTGTATGTTTGCCTCTATTCCTCTGGCAGCAATTCTTTTGTTGCCAACCATATTGACCTTGTTGCCTTCACATTCAACTCCTTAAAGAAGTGGCCGGCGGGGCCCTTTCTGACTTTGTCAGTGCTCTAGTTTTGGTGACTTCTACACAGTGAAACCCCCCTTCTCTCTAGTGTGACAATATTATGCAATTTATCAGCTGAATGCCTCGTCTGCCAAGTTGTATTTGATAAATGAGAGGGGCTCAGAATGATAAGTTGTTGTTTACAAGAAACTTGAGGTTATTGTCCGTTAATATATAAACTTACATATATTATGTACGCTTAGCCTAGGTGGTAAAGTGATCATGAAATAGTGATCAGTGATGAACTTATATTCCCTGGTTTTGTTCATGTTGTTTGTTTTAGTTCTTTTAAACTTAAATGTCTATATGGTCTGTCAGTCTGACTGTCTTGGAATGGATTTTGGTGATATGAATTGAATAATTTCATTCTCAGGTCTTTCTTGTACTTTACACGGTTCATTGAATTTACCAATGTCTCAGTTAATTACCCACCATTTATAAAAGGAAATATGTAATGGGATGATGAGAAACACATGATGTTATAAACCACAGACATGTTCTCTGTCAGAAGAAATCTCAAAGACACTCACTGATTTTCTAGATTGTGTTGATAGTGAGTCAGTTTTAGATGCTGTACTATAGACAGCTGTTATTGAACTGCTCTCAGTACAAGGCATCTGAGAAATTTACATGGAAAGTACTCGGTATATATCATGTTTTGTTCAATAAGCTGTATCCAGTGCAAAACCCATTATTTTGATTATTTCAAATTAAAGTGGAGAAAAATATAATGAAAATGATTACCTTAATGTTAGCTCATTATACACATAATTCTACCGTAATTTATCCATGGAAAGCTAAATTAAATGTTGAACATTTGAAAGGATGAGAATTTATATCATTTTTTGAGTTCTTTTTCTGTTTATTTAAAAAAAAAATGTGTGTAAATTGTGCTTGAGAAATAAAACCCTTGAAGGTTATTGTTAATTGCAAGTTTGTATTGGAAGAAATGAATAAGTTTGCCTTGCATCTGTATGTTTTCAATATGAAATATAGTATGATGATTTACTATTAAGATTAAGGTTAATTAGATCACATCGAGTCCATGTTGTTTATTGTATGAATCACATCAAGTCCATGTTGATTATTGTTTTGTGATCATACTAGTATTCATTTTATAAGTAAATGTAATATTGTTCTTTCTGACAGACTGCTTGTTTCAAAGAAGAGAGGGATGTATTGGTGTACGGGGACAGGAGGTGGATCACCAATCTACACTATGCTTTCCAGGATGACAACTTTCTGGTACGTAGTAATTACCAACAACTATTACAAAAATCATTCCAAGGAATGCATGTGTTGCCAGCGAAACATAGTGACACTTAAAATCACTTTTATACAGGATGTGACAGACATCCAAGTGTGATGAGACAGATGGACAGACGGACAAAATGATCCCTAAGTCTTGCTATGCTTAGCAGGCGACTCAAAAATTATGTTTAGTTGATGGACTTTCTCTATTTTATTTAGTATCTTTGATTTGTATTGTAGTACATTTGCTTAGGTTTTGATAACAACTCTGGTTTCAAAGTTTTCTGGAAAACTGTGCAGAAAATTTGTTACTTGGTGTATTTTCTAGCGAATTTGAATTTGAACATTTTTCCATTTTATAGAAAAACCCCATTGATTTATATCTAAAGGATCTGTGTATTGTTATATTTTTTGACATTGTGTAATTTGTTTGCAGTATCTTGTGATGGATTATTATTGTGGAGGGGATTTACTTACTTTACTAAGTAAATTTGAAGACAGACTACCGGAGGATATGGCAAAATTTTACATAGCAGAAATGGTGTTAGCTATTCACTCATTACATAAACTTCACTATGTGCATAGAGATATCAAACCTGATAATGTGCTTCTAGATAAAAGTGGACATATAGTGCTAGCTGATTTTGGTTCCTGTCTGAAGCTCCTAGATGATGGCACGGTACGTAGTGAAAGGATGTAGTGTGTGCGTGTAATTCAAACGAGGCAATAAATACTAATTGATGGCATTTTGGATACCTCATTACTTCAGTCTTAACTTCATTAGTCCATAGTACATCTGTACTATATTATGCGCCATCTTTATAATGAACATTAGTTGAGTAATCGTATTTAACACTCTTTATAGTATGAAAATTTAAAAACCGCACATTAGCGTTTAACATATGTCACATTTGTTGTAAAAAAAAAACATTCAATTAAGCTCAAAACTCTGTCTACCCATGATTGTGTTCTAAACTGCATCCTAAAGTGTAATTTTGACTGTTGCAGGTTCAGTCCTCAGTTGCTGTGGGGACACCAGACTATATCTCTCCAGAAATTCTCAGGGTAAGGAAAGCATACATAGCATATTGTCAACATGCTTGTATAAATGCACATCTACCAATTACATGAAATTTTTGCAACAAAAAGGTGAAAGAACACATGTAGAATAACAAACTTTGTACATGTTAAGTAAAAGATAAATGCTCAGAAGCTTACAATATTTCAAAGAAACCTAGATATAAATGTTGCTTTTTTAACAGGCTATGGAAGATGGGCATGGTAAATATGGTCCAGAGTGTGACTGGTGGTCGTTAGGAGTCTGTATGTATGAGATGCTGTATGGATTCACTCCATTCTATGCAGAGTCTCTGGTGGAAACGTACGGAAAAATCATGAATCACCAGGTATTACTTGTATCTTTCATTTGAAAATTGATTCAAAAAGTTGTATGTATGTAAAAAAAAATTGATTGATCATTAGAAATGGTTCCAAGAAGATTGTAGATCTCTTTGTTGCTATTTTATGTTTCTTAAGAATTTGTCAGTTTTACAATTTGTGTATCTTGGTCTGACAATCTGTCGGAGTTTGTCAAGCTTTTTGTCCATCCATCATGCCTAGTTTCCCAGACTTTCTCACCACCACTCAGATATGAGTTTGACTTTTTGTGTGTGTTACAATATTTCCTTCGACATAACTAAGTGTGGTAGTTGTGTATAGAGGATTATATAATAGATAATAATATGTTAAAAGTGAAAACAAGCATTATATGTTCATAATTATGTAGAACATGTTGATTTTTCTTCATAACAAGGCCTAACTTCTTGCAAGACTGGTAAAATGTTGAAAATCACTACACAAAGATTGATGTCAATGAAAAACTTTTATTTCTTGGTATGGTCCCTTAGCAAAAAAAAAATTTGCCATACTTATCATATGGTCATAACAGGATTTTGTGTACCTCTATGAATCCTGCAATATATTTATATTGATTGACAATGACCTGTAGTAGTAGACTGTTAGTGGACATAGAACAGATTATTGTTCACAGAATGGTATTGTCTTACTGTGTAGTTTTGTTAATCGTTGCATTCATGCTCCGAACAATCATCTTTAGGATTCCATGTAGCATGTTGGTTATTGATTTTCCACTACAGACTTGTCTTTTCTGTACTCCCCTATCTGATCAGTTCAAGGTCAAGTCAGAATGGCATCTGAGAAAGTGACTGATTACTGACCTGTTAACATGATTGGTGCTAGCAAGTGAGCTTACAACTTGATTTACTGAAAAACAAGCTTGATGGCAGTTTGTGGGAAGATAGAGTTATTTACGAATTGGAGTTGACATGTGAGATATTTTGGTGCTGTTGAATTTCCAATTAAACCATGTTTTAGTGTAAATCATGATCTGATAGCATCAAGACTTGCTGGAGAGTTCCTTACTGAGGTGAAGCCAGATTACATAAGATGTAGCGTTGATGACTTCAGCAGAGAGAAAGGACATTTCTCAATCAATAAGTAGAGACTTGATATGTTGTTTACTAACATTTGATTTAATTTTACAAAAAAAACCAACTAGATTTTGTCAGGAGAGAAATAACTCCATTATACAGATTTATAGCACTGAAAGTTGTATTTTAAGTTGGGAAAAGGAATGGACAACATTTTACATAATGTGCGTAGATGGCAAACTGATATACATGGACGTGTTGAGGAAATTTCCTGATGCATGAGGTCTATTTCTTGTATATTTGAGTACCCCTTTCCCTTTCTTCTATATTTTAGTATCCCTTTTCCTTCTCATGTGGTATCTTCCTGCTTAGAGACATTACCAATATACATCAGAATTCTGTTATTAGACGGATAAGTACAGAGTGTGTCAGGCTTATCAAGCCGTCCATTATATATGATGTCTACCCATACATACATCTATGATGGGATTATTTTATGACCCTAATAACACTATAGCTTATCAGACCCTGTTAGTATACATAGGAATTGGAGCATGTACGACGTTACATAAGCCCCTCTACACTCTAAAACTTATAAAATTCAGACCCGCTGTGAAGTGGACTACTTTACATATATACATACTATACAACACAAACGCTTTCCGGACTCTGAGGTTTTTTACGCATTATATATTTGTATGTCATTTATTTGGGTTAAATTCATGCTTCATTTAGGAACCTGTATAGGAAAGAAAAACATCAATTCCTTGGAATGTTTAAAACTTGTGTCTGAGGACTCCAGCAAGGAAATGACCATAATGACATTAAGTCAATATTTACATGCCGCAAGAATGAGAAATATTTAAATTGTGATGGTGCAATCAAAATATTAATATTTGGGGGATATTAAGTTTCTACTTTTGTAATACAGGCGACCCTCACCTGGTCCTTGGCTGCAATAGAGCCGATCGCGGTGTTTTATGTAGGTTTACCCTAAAATCAACAGTCTAGGATTTGATAAAAACCCTTTAATCGTAGTCTTTCTAGAAGTCATGACCAGATTAATCTAAGTTCCTAGATTTAAGAGTTAAAGTATGGAATTTAAGTATAGGGTGTACCAAAAGTTGTTCTGAAGATATTGCTTGATGTACAAATATTTAAATCATCCGAAGACGAAACAAATACGACATGATATCCAACATAATTCAAAACAGTGCGGGTAAATCAAGTACAGAACTTTTGTTGTGGGCCAAACGGGCCGTTCAATACACAATACGGCACGGTCTCCTTCGCAAAAGGCCATGCTGTATGTGTGTGCATTAGTCAACGCCTCCCCGCTGAATGAATGGCTCGGGTTAATCTGTGTTATGATCGGGGTAGTACTGATCTTAGCGTTATGCATTGAGGTGTATGGTTTAGTCTTGCCTGGGTGCCCCCGCCTTCTGTAGTGTATGGTGGGTGTAGGGCGCCCATCGTAACCCGACTCTCCTCGTTATCTATATTAGGGGTCATCCTCTATGCTAGTCAGTATTGTTTGTCATACAGAGCTATCAGAATAGATCATCAGTATACATACTATAATAGCATAATTCTCTTGTTTCGGTGTGATGGACAGATACTCTAATAGATTTGTATTTCCTTATTTACGCTAATGAGAATTTGAGCTGGAGAATACACAAGAACTCGACTGTTCGGCATCACTTCTGTCTGCATACGTAAATTGAAGGCATTTGTTAGGTTACGTAACACTATAAAACAAATGGTTCTAATGCATTTTGTATACAGTTTCGTGCAAAATCTTCCTAAAACACGATAATCAGGCTTTTCTAGTATTAGACATTGACGGATCTAGAAATTGTTCCAGGGTGTCTAGATGTCTGAGAGAGTATCGCACATGGTTTTTAAAAAAGTTAAAACTGGAAAAATCTGCAGTTTTCGCGAATTCTAGGGGGAGGGGTCTTAACCTCTTTATCTCCCCCCTCCCCCGTCCCCCACTAGATCAGTGCCCGTTACATGGAAAATAGCTGTAATGTCCAACGAGGAAAAATATTTCGATGTCAGTTTAGAGGTCAGAGGTATTTGCACCCTTCCCTTTCCTTTGACTGGACATAAAACTAGAGATGTTGAGGTTAATTATAAGGTGAAAACTTTACAGTATAAGTAGAAAATGATCTGCGGGTCACCACAAACTGATGTGGGTCGTCTCTGGCCGCCGTCCAAACTTACGATAGGGGAAACAAAGGAATGTGTTTCATTGATATTTTATGTACAGGTCGATTACCTTGATCTGGTTTTATTGTGGCCTATTGCTGTTAGTAGAATTAATTCCCTGATTAGCTCCTTTGATGAGAGTACAGGTGATTCTCGTTCGTTCTGACACAGGATAAAGGGGGCGAGTAAAGTGATACACTAAGCACCGTAGGTAGATGTCTGTCTTCGCATTATGTCAACATGACCTCTCAGTTTCTTGTCAGCAATTCCTGTAGTTGTCAAGTACACATTCTTCAGGGGATTTATTGATTCTTTTTGGCACAAGGCGCGGAATAAGGAGGGGAGGGGGCTCGAGTATCCTCCTAACTTTGCCTTCATCGTTTAATGCAGTAATCTCCTTTTGAGCTCTACCGAACCTCAGAAGTGACTGACACCCAGTGACCCTACCTAATTTCGCCTCTGAATTGAACGCCGAGTCTAGAGTTTAAGATGTGAACGAGAAGCTGCATACTTTAATGCATGTGAATCCCATGCTAGGTAATATTTATTGTCCCGATGGGGCGAACGCTTGACCTCGTTAACGACTGCACGGTGGCTGTAAACAGATACCTGTGAGCAGTGAAGCGTGACGGCAACTGAGAAGATAAATATCCTTGTTATCAAGCGCAAAAGCTGCCGTGTTTATGTGTTTTATAGGCGGAGTAGAAAGATGCTGAACGCAAGTTCTGAAGTGTGAATTCTTCCTAGGTCATATGATATCATAGATAAAGTTATGCAGTTATATTACTTTATAGCAACGTTGTGTAGTATGTTGGCCCTTCATTTATTCATTGACATAAATAGGCATGGTTTCATTACATAAAAGTGATGCAATTTAATAGTACCAATCTTAAACGATAACATGGATAAAAGTTTCAGTGATTACTTATAGCTTCCTTGTTGGATTCAAGGATGTACACTGTGTCATAGTACAATAATGTCGTTATACAAGCAATATGTGTTATTCCATACTATCTAATCTCCCCCCTCCCCAACCCAAACCATAGCTTTCAGCCGATTGTGATAGAGAGTGATATGATTTTATTATCATGCAATACACCAAGAATAAAAGATTTTTTTTTCTTTTTTTTTGTTTTTTTGTTCACACATTCTAAAGTTGAACATGACATTAAAGGCAAATCCATATATAGTGTGAGATTTATTTTATAGGAAAGAAAGAAGAGAAAAAAATAAATAAATAAATAAAATAAATAAATAAAAAAATAAAAAGAATAAAAGATATTTACTTTTGCTTGGTCAGTTCATAAAAAAATATATGAAGGTCCGAGTCCAGTAACTCATTATATATGTCATTATGTAAATAAAGCACGACATGATTTCTAATGCTGTTTATAATGAATTTTCTTATCATTATTTTCAGTCAAAGTTTGAGTTTCCAACAGATGAAGATATAGATGAGATATCTGATGCTGCCAAGGACCTCCTTAAACAACTTATATGTAGTGCTGATTGTAGATTTGGAAAAAATGGTCTCGATGACTTCAAAAACCATGAATGGTTCGAAAAAATTGACTGGGACAACATTCGTGATAGTGAGTCATCTTTAGCTTTACAGATTGTTACACCTCAAACTTAAAAACAAAACTATTCAGAATCCAGTTTTGAGGCAAATTTGAGAAGTTATTTCAGTATTCTTGTGTTCCTTAGCCTTTGTTAAAAATTATCTTATATCTTATATTATTAAATTGTTTCCCAATTTTCATCAAAGTATGACCTCTTTGCATCCTGTCCATCTGTCTGTCTGCCAGTCACAAAATCTTTAACAGTGTTTCATATGTGAATGTATTCCTTGTTAATGTAATAGGAACCTTCTATAATATACAGTTAAAGTATACCATTGAGGGAGTTATCACGATTCTGGTTCCCCGAGACCAGACCTATTTCCCGAGGCGAAGCCGAGGGAAATAGGTCTGGTCGAGGGGAACCAGAATCGTGCTAACTCCCTCAATGGTATACTTTAACTGTTTTATTATACCGAAACAAATATTATACTGAAACAAACATATCTCTTAGGTTTACTGAAACAAACATTATACTGAAACAAACATATCTCTTAGGTTCACATGGTTCCAATGGAAATTCTAATGATTTTTCCTTGCCTTCTCGACTGAATGACTGAGTATCGGAAAATATTAATTTTTGATAATAAGATATACAGAAACATCATTAATCATACCCATACATGTTTAATTTTTTATTGTTTTATTTTATTGCGGATTAATTTATGTGCTAAGCGGATAGGAGGCGGATAACTCTGCTCGCTTATCAATAGCGTCATCTGATCATCCGATTAACCTTCAACGGCGCTGATTGGCTGATACTGACACACCCCCAAGGAAGCTCCGCCCCATTTTGAAACTAACTCCCTAGGGAAATAATCTTCTAAACTAACGCACCCCTGTGCAGGAAAATAGTCTTATCAGGCGATTTTCAGGGATTTAGTTAAATTTAATGAGTCTCTTTTTATATAGGAAAAATCAGTAGAGGTATAATAATATACTATAATGTTAACTTCTTGACATGTAAGTATGACCTAATTTCATTGAGATAATTTAGCCAATGGTAAAGATAGGCAATTCTTTGAAAATATATCTGTTTTGTTTAAAAAAGTTTAAACTTATTACAATGTATTGCCATCTATAAGATTTGAATTATACAAGCTTTCAATACTTCTTTCAGTGAATGCTCCTTATGTACCAGAGGTGAGCAGTCCCACAGACACATCCAACTTTGATGTAGACGAAGGGGATTTCAGACATACAGTAAGTCCTATCTTAACAGTGTAAAGCATTTTTTTAGCTCACCTGAGCCATAGGCTCAAAGTGAGCTATTGTCATAGCGTGGCGTCCGTCGTCCGTCGTCGTCGTCCGTCGTAAACTTTTCAACATTTTCGACTTCTTCTCCAGAACCACTGAAAAGATTTTCATGAAACTTGGTAGGAATGAAGTACTCATGGTCCCCTACAAGTGTTGTTGTTTTTCGTCCGGATCCATCAACAGGTGGCGCCACCAGAGGCAAAAGTAGGTCACAGGGGGTACCCTCCTTTGACAAACTTCTTCTTCAGAACGGAGGCACGTATCGACAAACCGAAAGCATCAGGATGAACTAAAGAGATGTCTTAAGAAGTGTTGTTATTTTTGGTTCCACTCGGAAGTCAAATTTGTGACGCGTTTTTGACGTCTTTTCGGACTTCGTCAGAAATGCACATTTTTGCACTATTTCTTTAAATAACTCAATAAGTGTATGATTTTACACATTCATTTACTGCATATTTATCATATTTAAGTTACTTAATGCTTTGATAAGTATTTTATTCTAAAATTTAGATTTTTAGATTTTTTATTAATTTTTTTCTTATGTGAAAAGGAAGGGGGGGGGGGGTGATTTTCATACATATTCAACTTCTTCTCCAGAACCACTGAAAAGATTTTCATGAAACTTGGTAGGAATGAAGTACTCATGGTCCCCTACAAGTGATGTTGTTTTTCGTCCAGATCCATCAACAGATGGCGCCACCAGAGGCAAAAGTAGGTCACAGGGGGTACCCTCCTTTGACAAACTTCTTCTTCAGAACGAAAGCACGTATCGACAAACTGAAAGCATCAGAATGATCTAGAGAGATGTCTTAAGAAGTGTTGTTGTTTTTGGTTCCACTCGGAAGTCAAATTTTTGACGCGTTTTTGACGTCTTTTCGGACTCTGTCGGAAATGCACATTTTTGCACTATTTCTTTAAATAACTCAATATGTGTATGGTTTTACACATTCATTTACTACAAATTCATCA
This sequence comes from Pinctada fucata, assembly GCA_028142955.1. NCBI lineage: Eukaryota > Metazoa > Mollusca > Bivalvia > Pterioida > Pteriidae > Pinctada > Pinctada fucata. The sequence goes on from AP027107.1 coordinate 51,472,798, forward strand.
CATTTAAGTTACTTAATGCTTTGATATGTATTTCATACTGAAATTTTAATTTTTTGATTTTTTATGAATTATTTCCTTATGTGAAAAGGAAAGGGGGGGGGGGGTGATTTTCATACATATTCAACTTCTTCTCCAGAACTGCTGAACAGATTTTTATGAGTATTTTTCAATCATGAATAGATATGTTTACTGTGAACATGGACCCAAGGCTTGTAAGTTCAAGTTCTGGTACCCTGGTAACTTTAGTTTCGTATAAGTTGGTACATGTTCATGTATGCAAGAGTTGTCTTTCTTTAATATAGATTTATGTTTTTGAGGTTTAAATTTTTGGATTATCGATTCATTTGAATGTTATATATTTTGAATTATTAAATAGGTATGGAAAAGGAAACTAAATTATTTTAAAAAGATGAATAAGTATTTTCAAATTTATCTTGTGAAGACTTAGATATACAACTATGAAATTACAATATTGAGAGCAGCTCAAAATATTAATGTAAGAACAGATCAATGTTATCAATAACACAGTGAAAGGATGGGGAGGGGGTCTGTTATTTTGCTTTAGGCAGTTTAGCTTCTGTATAACTATCTCTCGGGTTACTTAGATTACTCAAGAAGAAGGGGGGATGATTTTCATACATATTCAACTTCTTCTCCAGAACCACTGAACAGATTTTCGTTAAACTTGGTAGGAAAGAAGAAATCATGGTCCCCTACAAGTATTGTTGTTTTTAGCTCACCTGAGCGAAGCTCAAGTGAGCTATTGTCATAGCGCGTCGTCCGTCCATCGTCCGTCCGTCCGACGTAAACTTTTAACATTTTCGATATCTTTTCGGCAACCGCTGCACAGAATTTCACGAAATTTCACAGGATGCAAGTACTCAATGCCCTCTATCAAATTTGTGTTTTTCAAGCCGATCGGAAATCCAAGATGGCCGCCACAGGCTCTGATTGGCTGACACATTTTTGACTTCTCTTCTGAAACTGCGTCACAGAATTTCATGAAACTTCACAGGAAGCAAGTACTCAATGCCCTCTACCAAGTTTGTGTTTTTTGAGCCGATCGGAAATCCAAGATGGCGGCCACAGGCTCTGATTGGCTGACACATTTTTGACTTCTCCTCCGAAACTGCTGCACAGAATTTCATGAAACTTCACAGGAAGCAAGTACTCAATGCCTTCTACCAAGTTTGTGTTTTTGGAGCCGATTGGAAATCCAAGATGGCTGCCACAGGCTCTAATTGGCTGACACATTCTCGACTTCTCCTCTGAAACCGCTGCACAGAATTTCATGAAACTTCACGGGAAGCAACTACTCAATGCCCTCTACCAAATTGTGTTTTTCAAGCCAATCGGAAATCCAAGATGGCTGCCACAGGCTCTGATTGGCTGACACATTTTCAACTTCTCTTCTATAACCACTGCACAGAATATCATGAAACTTCACAGGAAGCAAGTACTCAATGCCCTCTACTAAGTTTGTGTTTTTCGAGCCAATCGGAAATCCAAGATGGCTGCCACAGACTCTGATTGACTGACACATTTTCGACGTCTCCTCTCAAACGGCTGCATAGAATTTCACAAACCTTCACAGGAAGCAAGTACTGATTGCTCTCTACCAAGTTTGTGTTTTTCGAGCTGATCAGAAATCCAAGATGGCCGCCACAGGCTCTGATTGGCTGACAAATTTTCGACTTCTCCTCTGAAACCGCTGCGCAGAATTTCATGAAACTTCACAGGATGCAAGTACTCATACCCTCTATCAAGTTTGCGTTTTTGGAGCCTATCGGAAATTCAAGATGGCCGCCACAGGCTCTGATTGGCTGACACATTTTCAACTTCTCCTCTAAAACTGCTTCACAGAATTTCTTGAAACTTCACAGGACGCAAGTACTAATTGCCCTCTACTTAGTTTATGTTTTTTCGAGCCGATTGGAAATCCAAGATGTCCTCTATAGGCTCTATTTGAATGACACATTTTTGACTTATCCTCTTAAACTACTGCACAGAATGTCACTGAACTTTACAGGAAGTAACTTGTACACCTTGTCCTTCTCAAAGCTTCACTAAAAGCGATTTCCTTCAGGTCTTGACTTTGATTGAAAACATACATACAGTCTCCTCAGGTGAGCGATGTGGCCCCCTTGGGCCTCTTGTTTTTCATTCTGAAAAAAAGAATAAAGGACAGCTAAAAGATGAAAAATATAATCTGATTCAATCAAATCATAGATTTTCTTGCATCTATCTATACATGCAGTTTAAATATATTTTGTCATTTTTGTGAATAAAGATTATTGCCTGTGTAAAATGGTCTGGGTTCAGTTCTCATTATATTTGTATAAGGAGGAAATACATGTAACAGTATAATCTTCTTTTTCAGGACACAGTACCTCCACATTCTAATGCTGCATTTAAAGGACATCATCTTCCTTTTATTGGCTTCACTTTCACATCAGACACGTGAGTTTCAAAACAAAATTCAATAAGATCATAAAAGCTTCACTTCTACATGAGACTCATTTAGATTCAAAGTAAAATTCAATAAAAGCATCGGAGAAAATGTATAAGATAAAGTCAAAAGAAAACAAATTACTTGGCATTTGTACATGAAAACTGAATGTTTTTCAGACCTGTATCTGATCTGGGGAATCTGCAGGAAGCATCACATCTCAATCCTGAAAACTTAGAATCTCTGGCTGCCGAGGCATTTGAGAGGAGAATAAAAAATCTGGAACGGGAAAATAAAGAGCTTCATAGAAAACTTCAAGGTAATCGTTATATCTTCCCTTTCTCTTCAGCTGCCGATGGTAATACAGTTTAGGTATAAGTTATAGCACCTGTGCATATTGATGCTAAGTTTGATATTCTTCAAAAACTACCTGTTTGAATAAATTAAGAGTGATAAGGCCTCCTCAAATACAATTGTATCAACATTTTTGACAGAAATAATTTATGAATTCACTGAAAAAGTCATATTTTAAGTATGTAGTATTAAATATGTGATATTTCAAGGTTCTTTTCGTCTTTGATAACAGATGCTAGTCAGACAATACAGAGGTTAAATGCCGGGGAGAACAGTGCCGCTGCGGCCTCTGGAGCAGTATCGTCAGCAGCTGCCGAGGCGGAAGTTCGAAATCTCAAAGAGGAAATAGCAGTACTACATAGGGTGGTAGCAGGTTGGTACTCAAATTCATTAAGACTCAGGTTTGTCTTGGTTACATGTACATGTGATATAATCTCTTTCACATATCAATTGAGCAGATGAAGGTAACATGTATTTTGAATCTGATGGAATGGATAGAAAGAATTAAAGACTAAAAATTGAAAAAAGTACTTCCTTATAATTGAGAATTATTAAGAATTTATTGTATTCATTTTTCAGAGTCACAAACTGAAATAAGTGCTGTTGAACAAGATCTGAAAAGAGCAAATGAGAGTAAGATAGACATAGAGAGAAAAATCAGGATTGTTGAAGAAGAAAAATCAGCACTGGAAAAGGTATGTAGTCACATTTTATAATAAAGAATCCCCAATCTATGCAGTTTATAAATAAAATACCTTGGCAGCACTTCATTAGATACAAGTGTTTGGCTGATGATAATCAACATGTCAAGAATAATAGAATACTACAATTCCAAATTTATTGCTGTGTTACACATATTATTTGCTTAGTTGTTCATTGTTACATATTTCTGAGAGATTTCTCATCTTCGTTCAAGCAAGTTTGCCAAGATTCTACATGTGGCAAATGATTTACATGCATGCAGACATTTAATGATGAAATTCCTCTAGGTTGATCTCTGGTATGAATTTATCTTGAACATTATATTGATATGAAATTTTTATTGAAGAACTCACATCTTTTGCAGGAACTGCAAGATTTTAGAGACAAGTACAAACTGCAGGCACGAGAACTGAAAGATGCTGTAGCTAAGCAAAAAATAGCCATAGAACAGTATACAGATACAAATGAAAGGTATGTACATGTAGAAGTACTTATCATGTGGTTTGAATTAAAAAACGATGACCATTTATTATTGTCATCCCAGCCTTTCACAAGAATCACTAGCTGAAATGTATTTTGTGTTGAAATCATGTATTTTCAGTTAAAAGATTGCATTAATTATAGAAATATTATCATTGCAACATTTAACATTCGGTATCTATGCACTCGTTCTGTCTGAACGAGTGCATTTAATGGCAAATACATGTACAATTGACCCTTTCAATTGCGGGAAAAAATACAATATTTCGTGACGTCACAATGCTTTTTCCTGTGTTTACCTCGGACAAACAAGCTTCGAACCTCGGTCAAACATCAAAATTGCATTGTGACGTCATGGAATTTCTCAAATTTTTCCCGCGTTTGGAAGGGTCAATTTTCTCAGAATCTCTGAGTGGCTTGTATCATTGTATTAACAGTTTACTGAAGTCTCAGTCTAAAGTTAAGGAGCTCACCAGGGAACTTAGAAACAAAGATGAGGAAGCAGATGAATACAGAAGGAAAATGGATAGTGTGAAGAACGAGAGGCGGAGACTGGAGAAGAATATGGCAGAGGTATAGGGATAATACTACATAATAGTTTAAACCAGTGATAGAGCTATCTTCATGTATCAGTTGGAATTTATTATTCTCCGTATCCTGGTTTGGTGATAGAACTCATGGCTTAAACTTGTTACTTACTCGTACATGTAGATAAGAATACAGTTAAAATATAGAAATACATGTATGTTCAGTATACATATATAATTTTCTATTCTTTGACTTTCTTTCGAAAAGTATAGCTTTGATGTTTGAATGATTCAACTAACAATCCTTTGCCCTTTCAAAGTTATAATTTTGTCAATTTAGACAAGTCATAATGAACTAGATATATTCAAAGTCTTGTTGATTGATTTGAAGGAAGAAAAAAGAAATATTTTCAGGAATTACATGTAGATAAAATCATTATGAAAATCTCCACGTTTTGATAAATATGTCTTTGAACAGTTACAAGGTCAGGTGGATGAGTACAAATCTGATTCTAACAAAGAGAGGAAATTAAAGGAGAGAGCGGAAATGTACTCCAGGGAACTAGAGCAGGAAATAGAAAACATTAAACGTCGGAACCTGATAAGGGGGCCGAGTAGTAGTCAATTAGAACTCACACAAGAAGTGACAAGGTACATGTACATGTAATAGGAAAGATTGTCAATCTCTCATAACTTCATAAGTAGTGATAACATAATCATAGTGGTCATATACAGAAAGATGTGTGCACACAAAAATGTTCATGTCAAATTGTTTCAAAATGAGTGATACATTGTATTTGATACTGAATTTCTTGTAGAACTTGAAGGTGTTTCATCATGATAAATTTGATTTTTTGAACTGGTGTATAGGCATTTAATGTAACACTGTTGTGTAACTTTTGCAAAGTACAATGTATTTGGAATATTTTCATTTAATATGATGTAGAAAATCAACTAATACTGTTGTCCTTTGCTTGTTACAGGTTAAAAGCAGAGTTAGAAAGAAAAGACGAAGATTTTGAAGAAAGAAGAACAAGATTGACTTCTAAATATCAAAATGAAATAGGTGATTTACATTTTCAAATTTCGGATTTAGAAACTAAAAATAGAGACCTTCATAAAGAAGTGCTATCAATGAAGGACAAAGTGAACAATCAAGTGGCTGTAGAGGACTTACAGAATCAGCTACAGAGAGTGAGACTTCAGTCTGAACATTCAGAAAGGGAATATTCTGTGATACGAGAGGAAAATGAGAGGTTAAGAGAAGAAATGTCTTTCGTAAGTATCCTAGAAATTTTTAGTGTTCTATAACACATACAGTTTACTCTCGTTTACTCAAACTCGGTTAACTCGAATTTCCGCTTAACTCGAACAGTTTTTATAAGTCCCTATTCGCTGCTATTGATTTCAATGCCTTTTTACTCCTGATAACTCGAATTCTGATAACTCGAACATTTCGTTAAGTCGAACTAATTTTTATGTCCCATAAATCATTTTACATCGAAAATGTATCTCGATGAGTCGAACCACAAATTAATTTCAATTCTTAAACAAAAACCAATTGATTATAAGGAGATCGGTGGACCTATATTTAATACTCTTCTGCTATGGATTCGTTAATACAAACATTAAATCTAGCTTGGTCATTAAAAGTGGACAACATGAACGTTTTATGAACGGTAATAGAGAGAAGGGAAATACGTCTTTTGAAAAATCGATTGCTGATCATGACTGAATAAGTCGAACTACTGATAAGTCGAATTACTTCTGATGGTCCCCTGAAGTTCGACTTATCGAGAGTAGACTGTACTTGTTTATGATCTCCAACATGTACTTGACGGTGATGATGTGGCATCTAAGCTACAAGAGGGGGGGGGGGGGGGGGCACTTATGATCAGAAACTTCTTTTCCAATGTGCAAAGTTGTAAAAGAATCAGATATGTAACCTCCATTGTGAAGTTCCATGCAATCTTGCTCATTGCAGCTTAATCATGATTTCTTGTGCACTCAACTCCATCATTGAATTGGTTTAAACATTCTTGTATTTAATCTACGCTGTAAACTACAGAGAAACATGAAGTTTGGTGTAATTTGATAAAAGCGAGATAGCGTTTTTTAGCAGTTTTATCTCATGATTTCAATTCATATACATGTAATTTACAAACTTCAGTTTCACAGTGTAGGAACGCTTATGTACGAAATAAGTTGCAATTGCCGAAATGAGAGATTTACATGTGTCAATATAATATCCGTCTATGGCGTAAGACCTAAAAGGATTTCCTTAAGACTGATACTTCATAGACAGGTAGTAGTTCGTGATTTAAATGAATTAGATTGCTGTGAAAATTGCAACTTAAAGAATATAATCAATGGAATACAGTTGAATTCTATCGTTTTATTGTGATTTTTGAGTCCCCTTGTGTTTACTGTGACAAGTTCCATATTTAAAGAAAGGTTACATAACCCAGTACTCTGTGAACACAAACTTGATTGTATATTCATAGAAATAAAGCTTAAATAATGAATAATTAGTAAACGAGATGTGCGGTTATATGCAGCCACTGTAGAAGCTCTGTATTTATCATATTTTATTGGCACTTTACACACCAGTAAATCTCCCTCAACTTCATTATAGGGGGTATAAAACAACATAATTATAACACTGGAGAATATACTTATAGGAGATCAGTAATTCTAGTCAATAAAATCCAAATTCAAAGGTATTTATCGTATATGTATGGTACCAATCAAATATGCTTAGTACAGGTTACTGGTCATGAACAGGAGCTTTCCTACACTGTGAGTTTCATCACAAATATTATCAAATAGAAATCACATGCAGAATAACAGTGTTAGCAGACTTTCACTGTCATTGTTCCATTGTGAGTTGCAGCAGCAGACTTTTTGTTGAAAATACTGAAATAATTTGATATCAGACTGTTGTAGGAACAATAATAGGATTTTGAACATAAAAGCACATGCTTGACTTTAACTTACATTTGATATTTTTACAGCAACAGTCAGCAATGAACAATGTAGTGAAGGAGAAGAATCAACTCGAGCAGGAGGTTAGAGAAATCTACGACAAACGGGAATCTGTAGCACAGTGGGAGGCACAAATCTCAGAAATAATCAAATGGTCAGCTTCTTCGTCATCACTCAAAGATTTTTATTTTCATGGAAAAATGGACACATTTGAGCTTCTTCGTTATTACTTGAAAGTTTTTCATTTGCAAGTAAAAATGGACACATTTGAGCTTCTTCATCATTACTTGAAAGTTTTTCATTTGCAAGGAAAAATTAATTGTCCATCTATGCTGCCATAAAGCAGACTTTGGGATGAAAATTTTCTAGATTACTACAAGTTTTCCAGTATGTCATTGTATACCAAGGTCTTTATGACTGTTGTTAACTTTGATTCAATGGTGCTTTTAGGGTGAGTGATGAAAAAGATGCTAGGGGCTACCTACAAGCTCTGGCCACCAAAATGACAGAGGAGCTAGAAAATCTCAAAGTTATGGGAGTCTCAGATGATACGGTATGTAAAATATTTCAGCTATCTGTATGATGAAATAAACCAGAAAACTATTGTTACATCAAAATTTAATTTACACAATGTTGTACACTGTATTTATTGTACAATGAATTTTTGTCAGTCGGTTTTGAGTAATACTCTGTTATCTCACAGTTTCCAAAGCAAAAATTTAGATTTGCACATTGACCCTTGATGATAAAATTCATTTACCAGATGCAGTGTTACTGTGTACCTAAGACAGGTCTTGCGCTTAACCCTTATTAAAGTATTATTAGATTATTGTTCAACCATACCCAAACATATTTTAAGCAAAAATGAATTCAATGGCAAAGTATCAATGATTAAATAATTTGAATTATAACTTTCAGGGTCGACAGAGATGGCGGAATAGGCGGTCACAGAGGTTAGACAAAATGGAACTACTTAATCTGCAGTCTAGTCTGAATAGTGAGATCCAGGCCAAGCAACAGATCAGTGAAGAGCTCACTAGGGTCAAGGCCAATAATGTGGCTCTAGAAACGTAAGTAATAATGTTATACATACATTGTACGTGGAATGTAAGTACTTTGAATAAAGAAGAGCAAAGGTCAAACTGAGGCAATTAAGAAGCTTTCTTGTACATACATGTAATTGATCTGTTTTACAGGAAAATATCAGAGCAGGATGAAGAAGTAGAGAAACTGAGAAGAGAGCTGGAGGAAACAAGATCAGAGCATAATAACCTAAAGGAGAAAATGCAGACAGAGTGTAAGATTATACTCTACAACTACTTTCCTTCAATTTTTATGTCTTTTCCGTGTATTGTGTACATTTTGACTGATGTTCACTAGGAAACAATGTTACTGTAGATATTGATGCTAGATGTTACTTGTAGATTTCATCATCAGAAAGATTTATGATGATTAGTACCATGCTCATACTTCTTGAATTCCACTTTGTTAAAGGAATATTAAAACAAAGATACTACAATGTATTACAGTGTATTATTTGAAGTCAAGATACTACTTAAAGTCTAGAATTGGATTGCTCTTCTGAAGTTTTAAATAACTTTCTTTCACTTTTGCTTTGTGTTAATTTTAGGGGAGAAGACCCAACCTGATTCCAGCTTGATGAATTTTTTCAAGGGACAGTTTTCTCTTCTTAATGATGTAAGCTTGAACATATTTGTACTTGTACGTGTATGATCAATACTCATAAGTGACGATGAAAATTCAAGATAATTACCAATAACTCAATCAGTTCAAGTGATATCATTTCAGTATTTGGATAAAAAATGTTTTTTGCATAGAAATAAATGAAATTAAAAGACTCTAATATCTCTCAAACCTTGGTCATGTATTTTCATACCTTAGTAAGGTGTTATATGTACTACCTTCTTTATTGCAGTCCTCAGACAGTATAAATGAAGATGATAGTGATGATGACCTTGGTCATGTATTTACATACCTAAGTAAGGTGTTATATGTACTACCTTCTTTATTGCAGTCCTCAGACAGTATAAATGAAGATGATAGTGTTAGTGAAGATGCTGTATCTCAAAGAACGGACTCTCGTGCTAACTCTCGAAATGACCTCAATCTGGGACATGATGTGATAGAATCAGCCAACCACAACTCTAGTCCTGCCAGTACTATACACGCTGGTCGTCCCTCAGAGACTGTGTATGATCAGCCATGGGGGACAGGCCTACCCAACCTTACACCCCCTGGATCCCCCAATGACTCCTCCCCTAAACCAAAGATTCATAACTTTACCATGAAATCATTTTCATCACCGTATAAATGCAATCATTGTACATCATTAATGGTGGGAATTCAGAGGCAAGGTGCAACGTGTACAGGTAAAGTAGTCTTTACATACAGTGTATCTCCTAGTATTATATTCACTTTCATTAATTTATTCTTTACATGAAATTTGCAAATCTTTCAATATAGAATTATTAGATATGAAAATATTGTTGGTGATAAAGAAATTTACTTAATAGAATGTGGTTACTCGTGCCATGTACATTGTATGGAGAAGGCTCCCCAGGTCTGTCCTGTACCTCCAGATCAGAGTAAGTCATACTTTATACTACTGTCACATGCTCTGTGTCATTACAGTTACTGTTTTGATGCATGTAGTATGAAAATAAGGTCTGTGAGAGGGTTTTGTTTTTGTTGTGTTTGAATTATGAAGCTTTCTTCATTCTTTCTTAATTCAAAAGAAAATTGATGTATGAAAAGAAAGCCATTATCCATCAAGCATTTTTAAAGTACAATTTCATTTAAGGAAATCTTATAAAAAATGCATGAAATAATTTTCAAGTTCAATATTATTGGAAAAAAACACTTGTATGCTAAGTGAAAGTCTTGTATTGTCTTGATTCTGTTCCAGTTGCGAGAATTAGAAGTTTTAGTTGTAAGCATTAGTAATCCATTGATTGGTATCACTTGCATTGTCTTCATATACCATTTCCATAAAGCATAGACAGCATAGCTTTCTGCATGAACAAAATTTCAAATTATATCTAAAGAGAATTATCATTTTAATTTTCTCCCCAGGAATAGATTATTTTGGGGTATATAGTTTTTGTCTTGTTCACCTGTTTCTCTGGTATAAATTCTTCCTACCAAAAAAAAAAACAATATTCATTAGCATTGCAACAACTTCTTATTTTTTAAGCATAGAGCTTTTTTGTATGTATTAGTCCTTTTCAAATAAAACCCATTTTATATCAAAATTTATTAATTTCGAAAAAAATTCATTTGAAATTTCAAACAGCAAGTCTTGGGGATTTTAAATAATGGCTAAATGCTTATATGATTTTGTGTTCTAGCTTATCATGATAGCCCAGATTTGACCTTTGTATATTCTCCTTTCTCATTGCATAACATTTTGGAACCCTGATTTTCAAGTCCTAAAGTTCTTAGCATACCCATGACAAGATGGGTTGGGTGTCAATATAATGTTTCACAAACTTGTCTTTGGTAAAAGTTGTATATTGTTTAGACAAGAATTTGACAGCTTTTACGTATTTGAAAAATTTACAGCTTCACAGCTATTTTACATGTATCTTTTGCAATGCCATTTTGGCTTTGTTGGAATGGTATACAGAAATTTTGACATTTGTGCCTAACATATACACTATTTTACCTTGCCTCTCTTTCAAAGCGTGAAGTGGAAATTATGACACTGTTAATGTATGATTTAAATTTGATATTTATGGATTTTGGGCCAGATTGCAAAGCAATTATTTTCTACATGTATATGTAGACAATTAAAGCTTTACAATCTGGCCATATCGTCTTAAACAGTTTCTTGATATTCAATGTTTTTCATTGAGAAAAAGAAAAGAAAAGAAAGAATATTAGATTTTGGCAATTGTGTATCAAATATTCATAGTACATGTACATGTACATGAATTTTGAGACAGAGTTGTACACGTACTATCAATTCTATCACTATTTTCAATGAAATAATTAAAAAATGATTAAAAGAGGTAAAAAAGATAGAAAAAAGGCAGGTTTTCCTACAAACAAATGCTTGTACACTAAACACAAGAACCCTTTCCCATTATCCACATCACTATTCGAGAACCTTTAATATGGCAATTTAACTTTGTTAAAAACAAAGGAATAATCAGAGGTTTATGCACCAAAGACTTGAGTCTTCACGTCCATCCTCACATTGTGTTTGGTGACATTGAAATTCTGTATAATTTTAAGATATTGCAGAAGGATTTTAGTTGATATAATAGAAAATTCACTTCAGTAAAATCAAAATGGGAAACAGTTGGTGTTTAAAATAATGAATTTTTGAAAACTAGAAATTCAGTTTTTGAGTTTATATTTCAGCAAAGCGTCCCATGGGTATAGATGTATATAAAGGTATAGGAACAGCCTATGAGGGCTATGTCAAGGTAAGATTCATGTACTTTATGTCTATTTTGCAAAGTTATGGTGACTTTAGACAATGTTTGACACAGTGACAGGGAAAATGCTGAATAAAAATTCCCTGCAGGGAAAAATCATGGAATTAGAAAATTTTATGAAAATCAGGGAATTTTATTCAGTAAATGTTTTATGAAATAACAAGTACCTGATAGAATTATCAATATACATTTGAACAAATAGATCAGACATTTTATTGCTGATGTATTGTCTTAAAAATTTTCTGGCTCGCATCGCTTGCCAATGGACATCGCTCGCCAATGGACTTTTCAAATGCAAAGTTAAGTACATATACAATTTTTTAGAAATTAATGAGTACAGTAAAGGAATTTTAATTACATATTTGAACATAAATGTGTCAAATAGACTAGCATTTGTGCGCATTTTGTCAGGGGAAATCTTGTATGAGTCAGGGAAAATCATGGAAATTTCAGGGAATTTCATTTATCAAAATATGTGGCCACCCTGAGTGATATTTGACACAAAATGATTCAAAAACAGGTGGATTACTGCAATAAGTTGATACAAATATAAATTTGACATAGGCATTTAAGAGATATCAATCTTTTACATTAAATGCCATCAAAGAACATAGTAAAATTTTGACACATTAACCCAGATTACTCACCTATTCTCTCATAGTGTTGCTTTTGGAAGGAATAGTGCCCGAGCGTAAGCGAGGGCACTATTTACCGTCTAAAAGCAACAAAATGAGAGAATAGTACCCACACAAACGGGCATTAATAGGTATTGTGCATCACAATATTACTCAATAGCAATTTAAGCTATTTAGATGGTTTACTAAAAGAGGCTACACCTATATTATAGTGCGTTACTCTCCAAGCGATGTAACACCGTAAAGCAATAGTGCACGGTCCCTTGGCACTATTCTCTCGTAGTCCTCACTAAATCTATTTATTATACTGTTACTGTCTAGCAACATGAGTATATGTATTACATAGTTACAGTCAAACGTAAAATAGGTAATGTGTTATTACTCTTTGCTTAACAAACATTTGATACTACAGTATTGTAATTGTTTTATTGTAGGTTCCTCGATTAGGAGGGATCAAGAAGGGTTGGACCCGTCAATTTGTCGTTGTCTGTGATTTTAAGTTATTTTTATATGATATCAATCCTGAAAGGAATATGCCAAGCAATGTGATACAACAAGTGCTAGATATGAGGTAAGAACACTCAATCTATTATAACATCTATTTTGGAAAGAAGGAAATTACATGTTAATAATTTTTGCATGTTTCTATTTATTGATATATATACATGTAGTATTAATATTAAGAAATTATTTGTCAGAAATGTTACAATTTTGTAGACTCTGAATTTTGTAAGAATTTTGCATACTTTTTCAGAGATGAAGAGTTTACTGTTAGTCCTGTATTACCTTCTGATGTGATCCATGCCAACAAAAAAGATATTCCTTGTATATTTAGGGTAAGTATCATACTGATATACGCATCTTAACCTTGTATTCTCAAACAGAAAAAAAAAAACAATATTCATACATGTATGTTACTGTAGGTGGAAATAGTGATGTTTGGGCTGAACCTTATGAGCTTATGATGTACATAAAATAAGAATTATAATGTAAGTAGCTGACACTTCTTATACATGTATACCAAAAAGAAATTCCTTGAACAGTAATTTGAAGGATTATTTGATCATAAGGATACTTGTATATTTGAAATATGAACTATTTCTTCAGGTTACAACAAATGAGTTGAATCCTCCAGGAACCAAACATCAAGTGCTAATGTTAGCAGAGAGTGAACAGGAGAGGCACCGCTGGGTGGGAGCTCTCAATGAGCTCCACAAACTTCTACGCAAGAACAAACTGCCAAATAAATCTGTAAGTACATATAATAATACGGAAGTGTAGCAGTTACATGTGCATCTGGTTTGTATCAAATAAGAATATTCAGGAACAAGTGAATTTTTTTCTGTGAAATCGTAAAATTCGAAACAAGTCTAAATGAAAACAATCATCAAAAACCTTCTTTATCAAATGATGACTTGTTGATGAAGTTTCATATTGGCTTCACACTTGACATAAAAAAAACCCCAGAGTATTTTGTACATTGTATTTTCCTCATTGAGTTTAATGTTATTTTCAAATAAAAAAAAATGAGGGAAAGACTCCCAATTGTTATATACAACATACTGAACTACCAAATTTGAATTATTATTACTGCAAGAGAATCTGTAAGAACTTGACAAAAATAAAATGTGTGGCGTATGTAAAGTAGTTTTTCGTAAGTGATAGAAAGACTGATTTCAGGCTAAGCATTTCAAAGTATGCACAAGAATTTACAGGAAGATTTTAAATTTATGTTATTGTTGTACAAATTCTCTTGCATCTGAATAAGTCAACATTTTGGGTTTTTTTTACAGGCCTATTTAGCCCAGGAGGTTTACGATAGCTCGTTGTCTTTAGTCAAAGGAACTTTGTCTGCTACTGTTTTAGGTAAGCTAGTTTTCATTCATTTGCATTATGCCTTGTATATCAAATATTTTGTATTGTATTTCAAATCAGTTGAACTGAGTCTGCATCCTTAAAATGCGATCCAGGGCCTTAAGTGTTTCATAAACACATCTTGTAATGTATAAAACATAAACACTGCTATCTACATGTAATTGATGTCTCACACAAATTTCTACATGCTACTTATTTCCATATTTACAGATTCCAATAGAATTTTACTGGGTACAGAGGATGGGTTGTATGTTGCACATTTAGCCAAAGATGGTATGTTACGATTCTTTAGAGAAAAAAACTTCTGAATTTGAATTACAGTATGCTCAAATTGTTCATTCCTTAATAGTTCTTCTCTTCAACAGTATATAAATTTCTAATGTAACTTTAATGTTCTACAGAATGTACCAAATCTTTACTCTGCCCTTCAGTCACAAATTTAAGAAAAAGTGACAGAAGAGAATATTAGATTAGAGTAAATTTTGTGTTCGTTTTACCTACATTTACAAGTAGTTGAAATACTGTTATTACTTGCATCTTTACAGTTTTAACTTTGATTGGAGGCAAGAGTGAGAAGAAGGCTGTCTATCAAGTGGAACTTGTCTCTGATGAACAATTGGTTGTCTACATTAGTGGTGAGTTTATTATACCCCCAGCAAATGAAGTTTGCGGGGGGATTATATAGGAAACCCCCTGACCGTCTGGTTAAGAAGTTATCAAAGCAGATGTCTCTTAAAGTATAATTGATTGGGCTGTCATAGAGAGCGCAGCTCGAATGGCGGCGAAGCGGCCGTTCGCGAAGCGAACTTATAGATAGAGAAGTCTAAACCTACCTTACAATGCTTAATGAAAAGATAAAAGTCATAAATAATCCTATCTTGCAACCCAATAACTTTCTAAGAAATTACCTATACTGAAAGCCAAATTCATTCTAACTTTTTGGGCGCCATTTTTAAAAGTAAAACAAGCTAAATGAAGCGAGCAAGCGGGCCCCGAAGGGCCCACTTGCTCTGAGCAAGCTTTAAAGGTAACACGCATGTACCAAAAAAAGTGGAAACATGGTAGAAAACACAGAAACGATTCATACTAAGCCTCGCACAAGAAAAAATTAAACAAGAAAGTAAATTCATGGGAGCCGCCATTTTGAAATATCCGGGTTCTTAAGCCTTTTGACGATTTTTTTACGACAATAATATTATTCAAGTATATTACTGAAAGCAATAGTCTAAGTAAATGAACATCTAAAGAGGTCACCTTAAATTTTAATGCAGTGAACTTGTTTTTGCCTTTTTCATACGGTCAATAAAAATGACTCTACCGGCAACGTAGATGTCGTACTATGACTGCTCTGACGTCGTGATGTGACGTCAAATATACCGAAACGTGCGAATCTGCATGTGATTTTCCGTGTACATATTTAATTTACAAAGACTGAACGCTAAACGCAGATGTTTTGCAGTGCTTTACCCATACATAATTACGATCATTGATACAGAACGAATCATTGAAATAATCGGCAAAAATTGACAAAATGTAATTCAAGAATTGGAAAAAAACACGAGAAATAATTTATCATTGTTCATTTCAATTTTCTGCACAATGTTTATTTCGAGATAAAGCTTTGTTTATTTCCATTTTTACTTTGTGTATTTCACGGCAACGTGCAGTTAGTTTCAACTGACTTACAAGTCGGTAAACGTTGTGGTCACTGAATTTTAACACTGAGTAATTGTAGTGTCTTAGGACGGCTTTCGGAATTTACTCATTAATTAAACTAAAATAAAGTTTTATAAAATAGATTTCCGGCAAAGATTTATTCATTATTTTTTCTTTATATTTGATATAATTTGAAAACATGGTATGCAAATATTGTGAATATTTATGCATGTCTCTCCCCACCCCATGCACCCATACATACGCTTTGTATATTGTGAATTTGAAATTCACCTTGCTTCTAGGGCATTCTATACTGCTGGAAACTGATTCTGTCGGAAATCACGCGATATATCATCCCTATAGCTTCAATAATTCCAAAGCTGCTTCTATTTCAACAAAAAAAGATGAATATATATGAAAAGAGTGAAAGACTTGCTATTGCCCCGCCCGGGACAAAAATGTCCCACATTTTCGATCGAGAAAAAAATCTGTTCCGGCTGGGACACGGAAAGTCCCAATTGTTAGACGCTCGGAAAAAAAAATCGGCGTAATATTGATTTACCAATTGTCTACGCTATACATCTACATGTATGTACAGTAATCAGCCGGTTATCGATCTATGTTTTGATAGTTATAGGTTCATAAAAGGTCGGCTGTCCCACAAACGTCGCTAAATACATGCATTGGGTTTCACTTGTTGGTATATCTATTTACTTATTTATTTATTTTTTTGCTCACAAAACAATTCGATCATCTAAATAAATAAAGCAATGGCAATAGTTACACGATGTTCGAGTGATACCATTTATGTAAGCCAAGATATGAATTCATTTTTATGAGAAGAAACAACGTGATGTAAAACATGTAAACAAGTGAAAAGGTAAAAGAAAAAAGAAGAAAATACGGCAACAACGGAACGCTCTAAAGTTATTATTATATATGCTATTTATTATTATCACGTCAAAAAACCCTCGATGCTAATCAAAGTACGTTTGTTTAGTGTCGTCTTTTTAAAATAACCGAGTCGTAAAGTTATCGATTGTGTATTTCCGTCAACGTTGCCTACGGAGCAGGTGTTTAACACTTACGTTCAGAAAGTTGTGAATATAAAACGTGAACAACAGAGTAAAAGACTTTTAAAGCCTTCACAGAGAAAAATTTAAAAGAGTAGACGAGTTCTCTGGAGCGCCACTTTTAGAAATGCGTCCGACAAGGAGCCGTCTACGTATACGGCGCGCGTTTTAATAACATTTATTTTTTTCTCTGACGTTCTTTCGTTTGCAGAGGGCAATAATCTAGTGCAATATCTGAAATTCAACCTCCTTAAAGTGTCCCTCTTTATGTCCCTCATTGGAATCATATTTGTCCCGCTTTTTTGATGAATTGTCTCTCTTTGCAATGACGAAACTCAGAAAATTATGGCAAGTATGTTAATAAATGAATAGTTTAGACAGACATCAAAATTTTAGAATAATAAAATTTACTAAAAAAAAAAAAAAAAGAAAGAGCCATGGAAATTACCACGGACGTTCTGCATGCAGATATA
Organism: Pinctada fucata; assembly: GCA_028142955.1. Lineage (NCBI taxonomy): Eukaryota > Metazoa > Mollusca > Bivalvia > Pterioida > Pteriidae > Pinctada > Pinctada fucata. The sequence continues at coordinate 51,490,470 of AP027107.1, forward strand.
AAATTCATACGACCTATTTATTTATCAAGACCCATTCTTAATCACACTCCTAAAAAATACAATAAAAATAGAAATGAATTTTTTTTTCAATATTGTTTATTGAACATATTGAAAAAGAATATCGCGGACGTAAAGGTTGAACTAGTCCAAACGCTTAGTACATTCTAGCAAACATTCTATGGTTTGTCGTCTCCTCCATCCAGCATTTTTAGGCTTTGAATAATTTCTCAACAGTTTACAAAGGGGAAGGGGGTACCAACGTTCAATTATCTTCCTGTGCAGGGCTCTCACACCCATTTTTGGGACTGGGCCCCGGGTCCTTTGAAATTTGGGGAAAATAACAGCATTTTCTCATTTATTGGGAAAATATATAAAATAGGTTCAAGGATGCTTTTTCACTTGAAAATGAAATTTTTAAAATTATTATGTTGAATTTTTCATGAGGTGTGAAATTGGGAAAAATTGTCAATATTTGGGGAAAAGATACTATTTTGTATATGGACTGGGGCCGAATATGGGTCCCAAATTAGGCTGATAGAGAGCCCTGCATGCTGTATGATGGTTAATAAAGACAAATTCTTATAGAATGTTGATGAAATCTCTAGTTCTCTCTAAATATGATATATGCATATGCAACAGCTGAGGAAGATACAAGCAGACAGACTGGGGATCAAACCTGAAACATTCCCCTATATCTTTGCACAAGTCAGTATTATCAACGTTTTTTTTTTGAAAAAAGTAGGTCAAACTCCAAGATTGATGTCAGGGGGTATAAAAAAAATTGGAGGAAGTAAATCGTCCCGAGGGGTGTACATTTTCATTTTTTCCTGATTGAAACCTGTACACATAAAATACCACATATTGAGCTGTGGAAGTACAAGCTCTTTGTGAATAAGTATATCTGAGGGCAACACGTACGCCAAGTAGCTGCGCTCTCCTGTAGGCAACGCCTAGATTCATATTATAGAACTACATGTACACGTATGACATAATAAATAGAGAGGTTTAGTTACAAGTGCTTTCAACGTGTACGTATGACTTACAAGTACACGTCACCGTTTGACGTCACAATCCGAAGACGTCATTTAGTTATACGTACGAACCGGAGAAGGTCTAAGTATAGCTATGTAAAAAGGTGTACATGTAACTAGCTTCTTTTCAATCAGTTTAATCTGCGAGAAATGTACATCGAGATTACTTATTTCATACTTACATTCACCATAACAAGTACTACATTTTGATACCAAGAAATTTGATCTCTTGACTTTGAACTTACAGTTATATTTTGGTTTAGAAGTTCTTAAAGCAAATATCTCTACACATACATGTATAAGTGATACGGCTTTCATATTTCATACATACATTCACCATAAAAAGTGCTACATTTTGATACCAAGACATTTGACCTAGTGACCTTGACTTTAAGCTTTGACCCTCTAGTAATATTTTGGTTAAGAAGTTCTTAAAGTTAAAATCCCTTCAAGTGTAAGTGATACGTCTTTCATATTTCTTACACACATTCAACATAACAAGTTTTACATTTTGATACCAAGACATTTGACCTAGTGACCTTGACATTGAACTTTGACCTCACAGGATTCAACATACATTGTACTAAGTGCTAGATTTTCATTCCGAAGCATTTTACCTTGAATGTAGAACTTGTATGAGAGTAATCAATGTGAACAATTGAATGTTATGTCGTAAATTTATCCGTTGTCGCATTGAATTTTATATTAATGCAGGCTTGGAGAAATGATTGAATCTTCCATTTGAAACTTCTATTTTGATTCTTTCTTATCTCTTCTTATAATACAACAGTTACATATACTTGCATATACATGTACATTTTCTGCTAAATTTCTCTAAAATAATCAACCAAGAATGATAAATTATTGTAAAATGACCATCATTACTGCAGTTGTAATCCATTTATATTAATTCTCTCTTCAGGCAAGCAAAAGCACATAAAACTGCTTCATCAATCAGGTTTAGAGGGTCATGAGGTGGACCCGGTTAAAATTCAGGAGAGTAGAGGTTGTCACATATTCTGCGCAGGAAGAGTACGGCAAGGCAGCTGTTTGTGTGTAGCTATTAAACGGACAGTACAAGTGTATGAGCTCAATAGAACGCGGCAGAGGCATAGAAAAATTAAAGACATTCAAGTCCCGGGTCAAGTGCAGTTTTTAGAAATCATGAATGACAAACTTTGTGTTGGATATCCCTCATACTTTGCTTTGTATAGTGTTCAAGGGGATGGAGCCCCCATGAGTAAGTAACCATAGTATTCTTTCTCAGTATGGCCATTGTGTTTACATACATGTAGTATCATAGAAACAGACATAAAGATTAATAAGTTGTCTCAAACTGGATTCTAACGTATGTACATGTAAGTCAAGTCCGAAAACACATAGATTTTTTTGCAGTTAGTTTGTACAGATTGAATATATTGCTGAAACAGAATGTTCAAACTTGTCTAAATATTGATAAAATCATGTAGTTTTGTTATAGAAATTTTTCAGAGTTAAACAAACATGTGATGACATGTTATTGCGTTGTTTTTGTAGCATTAGTTGACAGTGACGATGGTAGTTTGAGGTTTATAACACAGACAGTCCTGGATTCCCTGCTGGCAGTGGAATTACCAGATAGAGAATACCTCCTTGTCTTCAGTGGTATGTCTGTCACTTGTTCAGCCATCATAATCATATAGTAGATACATGTATACGTCAGTTATTGTCGGTATATCGCATTATACTTGTATAGATGAGCCTTCTCAAGATTTTCTTCTGGTTGTAACAAATTCATCAAATGTATAACCAATTTTCATGTTTTCTTTTTCCTACATGTAAAAATGAAATACATTTTACTTCTGATCTAAAGCATTAAAGTAAAATCACAAATAGAGAGGAAAAAGTAATGATCATATCATATGTAATGGTATTTGAAAAAAAGACGTATTACTCATTTCAGTTGGTGGCATCTATGTAGACAGTGATGGTAAGAGAAGTAGATCTATAGAACTGATGTGGCCGGCCCCTCCTACGGCTATAGGTTTGTCACTTCTTACATGTACCTTTTAAAGTGTTTATATTGTAAAGTTTCCCCCATCTCATTCAGTATTTTAACATCTTTTTAGTTAACCTCTTTCACTGCATATATTAGGATAAATCAAGCAAATTGTGTGGTCTTTAATGAGCATAAAGTATTCATCACAAAGACAGTCAGTATAGTGAAGGAATGAATATACATTAGTTTTGATCATTTGCATTGTAGTATAATTTCAATATCATATTGTTTCGCTAACTTAATAGCTTATGATGTTATATTACCAATATTATTTTACTTCTCTTAACCAATAGCTTATGATGAGCCCTACCTCACATGTTACTCAGACAATGCTGTATATGTGTTTGATGTCAGATCAGCAGATTGGGTGCAAACCATCAACTTGAAAAAGGTACATATATTTACAGGATTATTTACGATGTTTGTGTGCAGTTTGTTAATGCATTCTACAGTTTTCACTGAGAAATAATTACAAAAAACTACTTGAGGGTTGTAATTGACCTTAATACTTTAAGAAAAAAAACCCCAGAAAAACGATTATGCAAAAATAATGTTGATAAGAGGTGAATATCTAAAATGCAAGAAGAATGTTAAAAGATTGAGTATATCTGTAAAATCCAATTAGACTGTCTTGAAAGTGATGTAGAGACACCACCATGTGGGCATGTACAAATGTAAGTGAATGAAAGTGATGTAGAGACACCACCATGAGGGCATGTACAAATGTATGTGAATGAAAGTGATGTAGAGACACCACCATGTGGGCATGTACAAATGTAAGTGAATGAAAGTGATGTAGAGACACCACCATGTGGGCATGTACAAATGTAAGTGAATGTAAGTGATGTAGAGACACCACCATGTGGGCATGTACAAATGTACATTTGTATGTATTGTTCATCTTATGGGTACGCTTTATTAAGTCTCAGATGACTGTAAACAGTCATCTTTACAGTCATCAAGTGTTGCTTATGATGGTAAAATAACACCTTTTGATTGTCAAGGTCAGGATTAGAAGGTCAAGGTCATCACAAGCTAAGGCAGAAATTATATTAATGCTATAGAAGCTTTCAATAACTTCAGGTGCTCATCAAACTTTGATAGTTGTCCTCGATATGAGTATAGCTGAGAATGAAAATGATTCATGAAGTTCAATGTTGGTGTATATGGGGTGCAAGTTTCTTCATTTTGTCTTTTTTTTTTTTGTTCTAAAATGAAATGAAACAATGAAAAACACCTATTAAATATTTTGACTCTGTTTTCATTGTAGACAAAGCCCCTTTGTCGGGATGGCTCTATGAACATGTACAATAATGTAGATACACAACATATAGTTTACTTCAAAGATCTCCATTCAGGTAAGTCATATACTTAATCATACATTGTATATTTGTGTCATAAAAAATGTTCTTTAAAGATTCTCACTCTTCTAAATATAGAACAGAAGATGTCATAGTAAAATCAATCAAGAATCTTGCATTTAAACAAGTTTCATATACCAAATTTTGCCATATTTTGTTACAGAGGAAGATAGGTTGGCAATCTCCGAGATCTTCAAGGGACGGAGTGTCAATCGAAGCAAGAGGAGATTCTCATTCAAAACTCGAGAGGATCATGAAAAACGAACTCAAGTGTAAGTTTATACTTACTTCATAGCTGTGATGTATCATTGTAACTGTTAGGAAAGTAGAGGGAAACGGTCATGTCTTCAAAATCTCTTCTACATGTATGAAAAATCTCTACTTTTACTAGTAACTCTCTTTATGAATTTGAACACATTTTGGACTGAAATGCACAAGTATGAATTTTAACAATGATAAATGTCCATATGAAATCATCAGACTTCACAATTAGTGCATATGTTGGCATATGTGTATTTGGCATGATTATCTTCTTTTTGCTGCCATTGTGTCAGTCCGTAGTCTATAAGTTTGCCCTTAGCTTTAAGCCGTCAATGTTGTATTGAAACATTTCCCAGTCTGACATTAAGGTCAACTGGGTTACCATTAAGCTACTTGTAAAAGTATTCATTATTCGTTATTCTGTGATCAATAATCCGTTCTAAAAGTTTAGAATCATAGTCAGCTTATTAACCTAAAAAGTAACAGATAAACAAACTTTAAAAATCACAAAGATTTGCTTATAAAACTTACTGACACCTAGCGTTTATGATAAGGCTCATGCTGTACAGAATTGGTTTAATTTTATTGATACATGTATTAAGCAGCAACCTTTTCACTTGGAGAAGCTTTGGAAATACATGTATCATATTAATGAATTGATCAGGGGCAAAATTAGATTAGGCTTGTGCCCTCTAACTAAACCACATCTGACTCGCAGGGAAATTCAACTTCTATAAAGATTTGATATTTATGAATTTGAACAGACAAAAATTATGCAATGTCTTACAAAAAAACTGAGCCAACTGCAGACCCTTTATTTGTATAGATCATAATTTACATGTAACAATTAAAGATGTGAAGTACATGTAAAAGTTTAATTCATTAGATCAGCTGCTGCATGTTAATACACAGTTGCAATTTACCTAAAAACCATGCAAAAATGAAAAAAAAAAAATTAGGAAAAGAAATTTGCTAAAATTTAGATTTAAACAATTTTCTCTCAAGCACGATGGAGAGGTTTGAAGATTTTTTTTTCATGGAGTGTGCCATATGTTTTCAATGGTTAACATCATTGGTTACCATATATTTTCACTGGTTACCATTTATTTATTCTGGTTACCATATGTTACCTTCAGACCAGAACGGCGGTCCAGAGAAATCTCAGCTCCATTAACCTTCAGCCATGTGGCCCACATGGGGCCCGATCAGGTCCTAGCTCCCGTTACACATCTTCCTATCACTCAGGCCCAGTAAGCTCTCATCTTCATTCTGTGTTGTTTCTACATCATAGTCACTAGCTTTCTATCCCTAATGCATGCCAGCAAGCGACCCCCGTATCTCCACGGTTACTATGGGCCGCAGCAATATCCCAGAATGCCTTGTGGCTTGCTTTCTCTCGGCCAAATACCTGACAACTGCACCACTTTTGTTAAACAGATAAAGCTATTGATAGCTTCTCTTTTGTGGGATATTAAACATTTCTCTCTTTGTAATATTTTCTTTATAACAGTAGCTTCAGAAATGCAAATGTCTCTATTACTAAAACATGGTGTGGGAATTTTCTACCTTTATTATTGACACAAACCAATATTATTAGCATAATCAAACGCTAGCTAGTTTGGCATCGCTTGATGTATTGGAATGTCTTTGCATGCTATTTTGATAAGTACAATAGTGCTGTCTACCAACTGCATGAGCTTTCAAGGTGTGGATTTCCAACTATAAGTGTGAAACAGCATTGCCTCTCACTATTACCAAAAAGTTTGTAATATCACCTGACACTGGGTTGCCCTTGTAGAATGGCCTTGTCTGGTTGACAATAATAAAAGGCAACAAACACAGCTTGATTATCCAATCATTGTGAGGCTAGTTTGCTACGACCTTGCATGTTATTCAGTATAACAAGGAGTGATACCCGTACTCACATCACACATAAATACATGTAGATCCCTGGAGAGTATATTTCTCTATAGTAGATCCCACCTTTTCCTCAATATATAAATACAATGTATGCCCTCTTAGCTAGCTTGTACATGTAGCCGTAGTATAGAAGGAAATTATAATGTGTATGTATTTCTCCTCCTCGGTATATTGTCTGAATGTTAAAGTATTTCATATAAGAACATATCCATGTACTTGCTCCTGTTTCTTGCATTGAATGCCATTTTAAAGTATATTAATATAAAAGCAAGCTATCTGATACAGATTACCATATTAGACAATATGTCCAAACTATAGCATGTATAGGCATGAAACATATATTATAGTATAAACTTTATATTCCTCTCCATGCATCTCCATGTACACAGCTAAAAGTTCATTATGTATATATTTGATCTTTACTATAGGTCTGACCGTAGATCAAAGATCATATCAGGACCGACTAACTTCAGCCATGTAGCTCACATGGGCCCTGATCAGGGAATGCAGGCCCTTATTGACTTGCCACGGGTATGTATTTATATCGATCAGACTTCAGAATGTTTTTACATCTTTGTTGGTTAAAATGTTTCATTACTATGTTGACCTGATTTCAGAATAAATATTGAACGAAAGCAATGCACTCAGTTAGTTACTGGTAAAGATAATTCAAATCATAGAAATGACATGTAGTCGTCTATTTTAAAATGTAATCAGTACACCTCATAATAACAACCAAATTCTAGGAAAACAAAAAGTGATGGTATAATGGGCGAGAAGTGTATAATATTAGCATATGTATCATATTGATAAGTTTGTTTATACAAAGATATGTACTGTGTATACAAAGCCATGTACTTTGTTCGTTTAAGATTTCCGTATTAAGTGATTTTTGTTGTGATTTTTAGCCCCACAGTGGTAATGGAGTGCCTACCAGTCCTACAGTAGATCAGATACAGAAGATGCACATGATGCGACCACAATTAAAACCTGTAACAGAGGCCAGGGGAAACAGACCAGTATCTGCACAACATAATGGTATGGCTTGATTAAGCAGGAAAATGCTGATATATCTTGCATTATTTCATGTATACTGTAACTGTTTTGGTCAGGATAGCTTAATGGTTAGAGTACTTACCTGCAGCTATAGAGGTTCTTTGTTGGAACCCTGGTTTTGCCACTTTTTTCCTACTCTACTTCATTACATTAACGTGTAAAATTGACAATGACTTCAATTTTCAAGTAGAGTGATCTGTTTATAGGAAGTGCACGTAGGGATTCCCCTGCCAAGGTGGGTGTGGCAAGGAGTGGCAGCCCCCGTACACAGTCTACTTCCTCTTATACTGATAGTCCCGACACTTTCCAGGATCCGTCTTCCCTCGGTGATCTCTCATCTGCCATATTTGAGGTAGGTTTTAGCACAGAAAGGATTCTTACTATTTAAACTGAACTTAGATCCTTTAGAATAGAAAATAAATACGTAGTTTCCTTGTAGAAATCTGAACTATTTACTCTTCTATGGGTTTCTGAATAATCATTAACAAAAATTGTAACAGATTCACTTTATTTTAACAATTTATGATAATTATTCTCATCATATGAAAAATTAACTTGAAGAATAAGTAATAAAGAAAGTGTTTGGCTTAAACCAAGGGATTGGATAGATACTTTTTGCTACTACAATGCTTTGTTTGTGCTTTGGCATGAATGCTGATCTCAACCTCATTGCAAATCATGTCAAACTTTGTTCTTTTTTCATTTTATTCAGTACATTAATGAAAAGAGCCATTTCAATGTAAGGGTAATATAATGCTATAATCACTCCATGAAAAAAAAAATACAAATCCTTGCCTTTTATTTCTCTTCTCTCACAGTTATTCTCTTTATGTTAATTTCTTCTTGACGAAGTTATTCTTTCTGTTACTGCAAGCACTAATCCTTTATTTTTAAAATTGGTTTTGTTATTTGGTTCTATAAAGTTTCATGGATTGATTAGATACTGCAGTTATCATAGATATAACAGAGAATATTCCACTGACTATAAGAATGAATAGTACCAATGTATGCTGTATTAATTTATGCATATGTTTGCATTTGGATCCCTGTATTTGAATGGACCCTCTCTCTACATTGTAAATTATTAGTGAAGATTTACGTTTCCTTTTAGTCCTAATATCTGAGACGTTTTCATGCACACTTTGAAAACATCTATGTAGTGAAAAAATTTGGTTACGTGTATTATTTTACTGACTCTGCAAAATTTAATCAGAATTCAAAATTAGAAATCACATAGAATATACAAGTAAATACTAATGTCAAATCATATCATAATTATCAATTGACAGTAGGTTTAAAAGCCATTCTGCTTTATTTGCTTAATGTACTCCTTCACATTAGCTAATCATATTATACGTTATATATATGGTGATGGTATATGGGAGTAGATGCGGGCTAACCGAGTGTGTTTATCCACAGGTACATACAGTGTCGCCCAGCTCTGTTAGTAGAGGTGTGTCCAATGCCACATACGATAGCACGTGGCATCATTGATCATATAAGGTTCCATTTACATTTTATCTGTTGTTCATCTGTCACACATTTGCTTTGACATTTTCCCTTGCCTGTACTGTGGAATGATTGTCTGCTATTATCATTTTAGTTCATGCTAGTTGAAATCATTTGATTCAAAAAAGGTTTTGATTTATTTTCCATGCCCTTATGAACTAATAAGGACATAAAGCAGTTGAATTATTTCTTCTGTTTATTATTTTTTGTCATCTTACTTAAAAGTAAAGCCATAATTTTGTCTTTGTCATGGCAAGAGCAAGAGATAAGAGTTTTGGTACAGTTTCGTCAATACTGAGAAAATGCAAAAACATACTTGCATAAGTAAGAGAATGCTAATTAGCATGATAGACAACCCTTTAGTAATCAAGATTGATACAAAAAAAATAGATGGTAAGGAGCACTTTTTTATGTCCTCTCATATCTCTCATTATCAGTAGACTGTTCACAAAGTTAAGGTGAGAGAGTGAAGGTCCTCCCAGTAACCTCCCCATCCCCATTCCTTTTGGCAGAAATAAATGTTTTATCATACAGAAAAGTATACACTATCCCTTCTCACATAGATATATGCTTCCCAATTTTATATACACCACAGAGCTAGACAGCTAGAAGTTCACATTGCGACATTTCTGATAAAGCATGGAAACGGAGTTATATGTAAACATCAAATTTACATCAGAAAGCATCAGATGAACTCTCGGGAGATTGTTAAAATCATATTCAAATCACAGATAGATTTTGTCACAAGTGAAATTTGAAGTACAGGTTTTCTGAGTACATGGTGTAATGGGAAACAACTAATTATTACTGGCATGTGCTTCCTGTACACTTATCTATATAATGCATGAGCATGACTTCATTTTCAATCTGTTTATAAGTTACATGAGAACAAAATATTTAAGAAAGTAAAGTGTACTTTCAATTTTTGTTTATGTTGGAGAGTGTATTTTCATACTTTTGGTATTGTTAAATTGTGTAGAAGAAATAGATATTTATTTTCAGTGGTGATTTTATTTTTCTGATTTCAAGTAGATACATCTTTTAGTGTACATCTATCTCACTTTGGATGGAGACTTTTAAAGATCTGAAGTAATTTGTAGACTTTAGAGCTTTTAAGATTACCTATATACTTAAGCTAGTGTAAATAAAATCAATGATACACATTGACTTTTGTCTGTTTTTAATTTGCCGAGAGGAATGAATGATACAAGTCAATTTCAAAATTAAAAGTCACTGAAAATAAACTTTTCATGAAAAAGATAAGTATTATGATATTATATATTACATGTACAGTAGTGCGAAGATCAACATTATTTACAAGAAATTTTACTGATATGATTATGAAGATTTCATAATTTTGTTTACTTTACCCTGTAGGACATAGGTGAGAAACTGTCCATCGCGTCTAATGCCAGTAGTAACTACAGCAGTTCTCCAGCGTCGGCACGGGAAAGCTTATCTGAAGATGCTAACCAAAATGACGAACCAGAATTCCAATGCTCGAAATTATAGACCTGCTGCTTGACCATCTACTCACCATAAAGTTAAACGTATACCACCATTGTAACTGTCATGTCAGATAGAACATACTAGAGAACAGTATATGTGATATAACAGAGACAGAATTCCTCTTCTTCTGTAAGGCATTGACTTAAATGTTACTTCTAATACTTCAATGTACATTTTATGTATAATGGATTACATAAACGGGTATTGTAGGTAGAATTACAGGAGAATTGTTTCTCATAGATATCAGTGTACTGATGCTCTTCAGAAATTTTTTAATTATTGGACTTTCTTTAGATTACGTTTTTCAATGAAGAATTTAGGAAACGTGTATTTGTCTGAAAGGAAAAAAATTGTGTAAAAGAAAGAAAATAGAGCCATGTTTGACAATATCATCTTGCTACAATGATTTTCAGTGACCTTGGCCAGTACTTACGATACATTTTATTTTGGATACATCTGTGAGGTATATCATCTTCCATAAATACCATACACTACATCTTACCTTGTATTTACTACTCATATATAGGATGGAAATATAAAAAGTATAGCTCAGAATCTGAACAACCTTTCTCTATGAGACGTATTTACTGTACAAATTATAGCTCATGAACAAATTCTCAGAACTATCAATGCAATATTTAAGGTATAATTGATGGGCAAATATTTCTCACCTGTCCCTATCGTTCAAGTAGATTGTGATGTGTTTGCTAGTGTATGCATGAGGTGTGTGATACAAGTGTGAAATATGACGTTATTTTCTGCCATTATCTCAGTATTGAACAAAGTCTTTGCCAGAAATTATTGTTCTGCCCCAGTCCTTACAACTCCCCTAACCCCGCTACCCTGTTAATGTATTTTGTTTTGAGAGAATTTAGATATTGTTTGCATGTTATTGAGTGATTAAGAAGTATGTCATGTAGTGCCAAATGTTTTACTATGGTGATCAGAATGACATTTTTATCCGTCTATTGTTAATTTTTCTCTGTAGTAATATTCTTCTGTTACTATTTACCAACCTAATCTTTTCAATTTCTACTTAACATGAGAAAATGTTTTGTTCAATTCTTGATATGATTTATAACGGAAAATCGTATGAGTGATTTTTTTATGTAGGGATGTCGTGTTAGATAGTGTAATGACATTTATGTGAAATCCATCGATTTTGAAAAGTGTAAATGGATTTATATGACAATTTGACCTATATTATACACAATATAGATTGTACCTATGGACATGTAATTAGATAGGCTCCACAAGATATTAATGATGCATGACAAAGTCTTTCTTGATTTGCACAAAGTGCAGTAAGTATAAAAGGTGAAACATTCCAAGTTTGGTAATGTTTCCTCTACGACAAAGTCTTTCGTGATTACTTAGCTGGTGCTGAATTAGCTTCTTTTTGTATCGATTTATGCCATTATTTTCTTGAGCAATGTCATATTGTGCCTTTGAGCTTCCAGGATATTAGTTAATTGTGTCATTTTAGCCATCGTTGTACACTTTTAAGCTTGAATTTCTTCAAATTGTATGTATAATTGTTTATTACAAATTACTAGAATTTCCGCGACACTGCTTAGAATCATGTAACGTTAAAGAAAATTTGTTCACTTATAGCTACATAGGAAAGATAAAAGATACTATAGCAGGACTTTTTGTCAATGTTGATAAACTTGATATGAAGGACTTTTCTACGATTTCACTTTTATATATTGTGATTGACCCATTATAAACTTCTTCAGAGTATACAGTGCAAAACTCCTAGACGATAGATGGCACGACTCATTATATGATAATGTTACTTACCATGTCAAAATCTTATGTGCAATGACAAAAACAGAAATCAAGAGAACCATTTTTATCTATTGTAAAATATGTATATATACCACAGCATTTGTACTTTATGTATAGTAGTGTAAAGTGTATATGGCATATTAATGAGTGGCTGTATATAACGGTATGACACGAGATGCATATCACCCTGTCTGTTATTGAAAGCTTTAGAAATTGTTTTTGTAAAGCATTTTATTTAATTCCATACGAGCCCACCATTATAAAGATCTGTGTTGTATAATTACCATTACTGCTTGCTAATTCTGTATAGTTTTATAAAACTTCATTAATTATATGTGCATAAGTGAATATTACAAATGGACATGAAAAAGATAATAATTAAAAGAAAAAAATCTTTATTTATTTTGTCTTCCTTGAGTATCAGGTAATAGAACCACAATGGAAACATATTGTAATTGTGTTGCATATACATTGTATGTATAATGATGTATGAAAGAGAGCAAATATTTGAGGATAGTATTGGACGTGAAAATTGGAGAGATACAGCAAGACTATAAGACTCTTTCATGGTTTGCTATGAAAGATACATAAATTCCACCTGGTTGATCTCAAAATCATGTAAATATTAGTGTTTCAAAAACAGCTCTACTGGTCAAAAACCACGAGAGCTTATACAATGCACTGTGTAGTTCCCTATTAGTGGGTGAACAAGGCAACGCTTGGTAAATTCTGCTTCACAATGATAGGAAGAGCCGACATGGAAGGATAAAAAAGCAGTGTCACTATGAACGCTTGGCTGCCACAAGCCAGTTATCCCTGTGGTAACTTTTCTGTCTGCTCATCTGTAAAACATTTGGTGTGTGCGAATCCTGTGAATGGTAAGAATGAATTTTTTTTTTGGTATCGTAATCAGTCTGGTAAAATTGTGCACCTGATATTTTGTTTGCCCCTTATACCCAAGGTCTTGGAAAATGGATATGGTCATTAGCTCACCTCTACAAAGTTGAGTGAGCTTGTGCTATACCCTGCGTGTCTGCGTCTGGTTAAGAAGTTTGGCGTAGCTCAGTATTTGGCAAAGTACTGATGCTACAGGAACCAAACTTGCACAAGTGATCCATCTTGGGATGCTGAGATGGACCCATGCATCGGGCGCAGTATCTGACCTACTTTTTCCACTTGAGTGATTTTGCTTTTAAATGCCAATTTTGAGCAAAGAATAAGTGCTATATGTACCAACTTGCATATTGGATGTATCTTTGATCAAACTTTCATAAAATGACCTTGACCTACTTTTTCCACTTGAGTGTTTTTGCCTTTGGGTCTGTCACACATCGTGTCCCAGGCTAACTCCTGAACCACATGCCTGATCACTTTCATAGTTTGTTGTTGCTTATGACCCAAAGGTTTCATATTACCTTGAACCAAGGTCATGTGGTCAAGGTTACTTGGTACATTTTCAATGTCATTATACATGCTATCATGCTATATCTCCTGAACTGTTAACATCACTTTTTGTGTCGCCTGCGAAGCATAGTGACGCTTCATCCGTCAGTCTGTCCATCAGTCAGTCTGTTTGTCACAATTAGGGTGTCACAGCCCATAGCTTTTGATATTTATGTCTCCCATTTTTGTGTTGCCTGCGAAGCATAGCGACACTTAGGGATCACTTTGTCCATCTGTCCGTCCGTCCGTCCGTCTGTCTGTCTGTCGCACTTTGGGTGTCACAGCCCATAACTTTTGATTGGTAAGTGATAGGGCTTTGATATTTCACATGTGTATTCCTTGCGACAGGACCTTTCTACACAGACAATAATATTTGACCTTGTAACCTTGACCTAGATATTTGACCTACTTTTCAAGAAAAGTAAAATTGGCTATAGGTGATAGGGCTTTGATATTTCACATGTATTTTCCTTGTAACAACACCTTTCTACACATAACTTTTTACCTTTTGACCTTGACCTAGCTATTTGACCTTCTTTTCTAAGAAATTAAGGTTGTTTATATCTTTTAAGTGGTAGGTAATACATGCAGGTCTTTAATATTTCTTATTGTTACCAATTTTTACGTAGTGACCTTGACCTAGATGGTTGACACTCTTTTCTGAAAAGTTGAGAATGACCATATCTTTTAATTTGTAATTAAGAGGTCTGATATTTTAAATGAAAATTCATTTGACAAGACTTATACCAATAATTTTGATCCAATTTCTAGAATAATAATCAAACCGCTTTAAAGGCGACACAAGCATTCCTTGGATTGCTATTTTAAATGAAATTGTACGTGCTTTCCTGTTTGGGCTATATTTCTTGAACTGTAAAGTACTGGTTCACTTTCATATTTCCGTATGTTGTTGTTTATGACCCACATTTCATGCTCGAGTGAGCAGGTTATGTAAAATGGGACAGGTCCATTCCCACTTTACTGTAAGTCCTTCATCAACCAAACTTGCATGGATGATGCATCTGATGATGCTTAGTACAGTGCATGGTACAGATGCTGTATCTGACCCACATTTCTTGCTTGAGTGACCAGGCTAAGTAAAATATGACAGGTTCATTTCTGCCTTACTATAGGTCCTACATCAACCAAACTTGCATGGAAGAGGCATCTGAGGATGCATACTACATTGCATGGTATGGAGGCTGCATCTGACCAATATTTAAGCTTAAGGAAATGGAGCAGGTCCATTCCCACCTTACCATAAGTTATAGGTAATCCAAAGTTGTGTGGGTGATGCATCTGAGGATGCTTACTGCAAATCATGGTACAAATACTGCATCTAACCCATATTTTACGCTTGAGCGATCAGATTAAGTAAAATGGGACAGGTCCATTCCTGCCGTACTATAAGTCCCACATCAACCAAACGTGTGTGGAAAATGCATCTGATGATGCTTAATGCCCTGAATGGTACAGATGCTGCATCTGACCCATATTTCATGCTCGAGCAACCAGGTTAAGTAAAATGGGACAGGTCCATCAATAAAAAAGACTTGTGTGGGTGATGGATCTGAGGATGCTTACTGCAATACACTGTGCAAGTGCTGCGTCTGACCCTTTATCTCACATTTGGATGACCGTGTAAGGTAAAATTAGAATCTTCATTTCCAGTCATCTGTAAATCCTTTATCAACCAAACTTGTGTGGGCGATGCATCTGGAAATACTTTTTATAATTTAGGTACAGATGCTGGTCATGTGACATTGTTGCAATGGAGGTGAACTCTGTCATCTCTGATGACACTATATTTACAATTGTCATAATTTAGTATGTTGTATGCTTATCGCATCGTCCCAAGGTCACTTCTTACTAGTAATGAAATCATGCTCAGGCTGAAATTGTATATTCTAATCATGTCCAGGCTATATCTTTCGAATTGTGTGTCCAATCACTAATTCAGTTTATTGTTGCTCATGATCCATAGGTTTCAGATCACCTATAGCTAAGGTCATGACCAAGGTCAAGGTCACCCAGTATACTTAAAATGAAATTGTATACATTTGTATGCTAATCATGTTCGGGCTATACCTCTTGAAAACAATATAATGAATCACTTTCATGTTTTAGTATGATGTTGTCCACGACTCAAAGGTTCCACGTCATCTTGGCCCAAGATCAAAGGGGGGGGGGGGGCATCTGTTTTTCTTTTTTCTAAAAAAAAAAAAAATTTTTTAATTCACATGTGTATTCCTGGTGACAAGACCTTTCTTCACATACAATAATTTTTTACCTACTGACCTTGACCTAGATATTTGACCTATTTTTTAATCTAAAAAATAAGATTGGCTATATCTTTTTGATTGGTAAGTGATAAGGCTTTGATATTTCACATGTTTATTCCATGTGACTAGATCTTTCAAAACATTCCCTAATTTCTTACCTCTTGACCTTAACCTAGATCTTTGGCCTACTTAAGAAATAAGATTGACTATATATTTTGATTGATAAGTGTTAGGGCTTTGGTATTTCTTGTAAGAAGACCTTTCTAAACATACAGTAATTTTTGACTTTATGACCTTGACCTAGATGTTTGACCCACTTTTAAAAAAAAACTTAGATTGACTGTATCGTTTAATTGGTTAGTGATAGGGCTTTGGTATTTCATATTTATATTTTACCGCGTTTCGGTAGATTAGCGGTAAAATTATGTCTTTTTTGGAACGTACTGTACTAAGGGGTATAGAGTGTTCGATTGGCAATGTGCTGGTATTTGATTGGATGAGATTGTCCAATGAAAATGAGTGGTCATTTTCGCGGTATGAAGTGTTGTGCATGTGGTTCATTCTAAGCCGAAGCGCCTGATACACAAGTCTAGTTTTCAAATTTGATATTTATGAATAGTCACGGGGAAAAATCGTCGAAAATTTTAACCATATTTGTTTATTGCTAGTTAATTGGATACTAAAAATAAAAAAAAAAGTGTTTCAACACAGGGCGAAGTCTGTCGCTTTCAGTAACTCTGGTGCCATAACATGATGTATTGCAATTTTTGATGATAATGGTAATGCAAGACAGCCACAGACACAGGTTTCCATAGTGAATTTTGAAATTTTTTATCTATGGTTTTTCCTGGGCGGTTATGTATATCCATTTTAGAGTTACTTTGTGTTTGGGATTTTTCCTCGTTTATAATATTACAAGTCAATATTAGATGAAATAGACAAAAACGATGCTTATTAGCATGAAAAGAATTGTTTTATGACGATATTTGTGATTTGAATATTTTGACTGCCAGTACATCATATATGTTTACATGTCATGTGAATAATTATATTTCTGGAATAAATGCCGCGGCTGCCCTCTAGTATGCTCGGCTAATTGCATATGATGCTTTCTTTGTATGTTCAGTGGAAAGGTAGACGTTTATTTCTTGTGACTAGACCTTTCTATACATAGCATAATCTTTGACAAAGTGACTTGACCTAGATATTTGACCTACTTTTCAAAAATTTAAGACTGACTTAGGGAGGGTTTGAACACCAATTAAGATGGCGGCGGCATTATTTATTTTCTCGCTTCGTAGGAAAAGTACAGTATTAACTCCCTTAAAACATTTGATACTCTGATTGATATACGCATTAGAATATCCTGATGAAGTTTGAATAATTTCCGGCGTCATTTGAAGAAATGATGGCGATTTTCGAAATTTAGGACTTTGGGAGTTTTATCCATGAGCAAACCACGACGTCATTTCGACGTTATCGGGGAAAAATGGCGTCACAAACCTTCGCATTCAAAATGCAATAAAAACATTATTACTATACATATTGCATTGAAACTTAGCATGTATAAAATAGAAAATTAAATCTTCATCACAGTGTATTCGTTGACAAATTTACGTAACAGGAAAGCGGATGTCATTTCATTGAAAATGGACGATTTTGGAAGAAAAAAATGGAAAATATAAAGCCTTGAAATATTTTAATCCTAAATTCAATTTTTCCCATTTAATCATGAAATCATCTCTGGACATTCTTGATAATTTTGATAGTTTTTGACAAAGATTCATCCACAGGATTTCTAATAATTAACTAGCAACTACAGTAAATTGGCTCAATATTGCAATTATTTAAGCGACAGTGTCATCTTTTATTCAAGTATCCTGCCTGTGTATAAAACACAATTCATTTTATCTTTTCCATATGTAAGTGCAATATATTTATGGATATTTTCAAGTTAAATCAAAATCAATTTCCAATAGCTTTACGAGAACTGGAATGACACTTTCAATATTATGACGTCATCAAGAAATTCACGAAAACGTCGATTAATGCATATTTCAAAGTCTCGTAGAAAATTTTCCTGTGGATAGAATCAAATGTAAGTTTGCATAGTCAAGGACAGACAAGCAATATATAATTTCAGAAATTTTGAGAAAAATTGAATTTGGCGTCCAAGTGTTCAATGCCTCCTTAATCTTTTGATTTGCAAGTGATACGGCTTTAATATTTCACACATGCACTTCTTATGATGAGACCTTTCTGGTGTTACCAATAATGCGGAAGGGTTCCAACTCTATACATGCTTGAAGAAAATTTCAAACCAATTTTCATGCACCAGATACGTGTTTCGAATATTAAATTCTCATCAGTGATGCTTCCAGCCAAAGTTCTTTTCATAAGCAGTCCAAATTAATTTCACTAGCGCCCTCTTGCATTATTTTTTGAATTTAAATTTCTGTATTTACTTTACAGATAGTGCGCGGCTCCAAAATTCCTGTAGGGTCGATTCAGTAGCATATCCAAATAAAATCTATGTTCAAAATAGCATAGGAGGGATGGTGCTAAGATGTTAACCTCCTTGAATTTCGATGATATTTTTCGATGGAATGACAAGATTCCGAAATAGCAAAAAATATAGATATGATGTCACATTGATAAAGGGTCAAAACGAAGCTTCTTTCAGGTGACAGAGTTGGAAAGAAGTCATTGATACACTTGAAAAACAAATTTTTACTTAAGGGACCTTGACCTAGATGATTGACCCTCTTTTCTGAAAATTTGATAATTGTTTTCAAATTCTAGTTTGTTGTTTCTCAGGACTAAATGTTTCGCATCACTTTGTCCCAAGGTCACTTCTTACTTAGGTAATGAAAGTGTACATGTACATGTATATACATGTATGCTAATCACGCCAGGCTATATCTTTTGAACCTTGTATCCAGTCACTAATATTTCAGTTTGTTGTTGCGGTTGATCCACAGGTTTCAGATCACTACACCCAAGGTCAGGGTCACTCAATAAGCTTATAATGAAATTGTATACGCTAATCATGTTCGGGCTAATCGACTGTTTATTATAGATAATGAACCACTTTCATAATTTCGTATGATGTTGCTCATGACTCAAAGGTTTCACATCAACGTGGCCCAATGTCATGTGACCAAGGTCAAAGATACTAAGAGTGAGGGGGACATCTCTTTTTTCTGAAAAACATTTTTATCCTCTCGCAACATAGTAGCAACATCTTTCATCTTCATCTTTCTGTTTGGGCACATGGCAACCCTCTGTTGGGTCAGTTGGCTGTATTGATGTTACATTTATTGGGGGAACTCATTCGCCAACTGCCCGTTACAGAGTACTCTAGCCAGGCCATTTCCCTTTGGGTGCCTCTTCTATTATTTAAGGGGCGGAGTGCAACCCCATTTCATGCTCACCCTCCATTTGTGTATGTGGTGTATGCATGTATGCAGGAGGGTTGTATAGTTATGTACTGCTTGGATGGTCCGTAATTCCAGTGGCTTTTATAAGGTGCCACCACACCTGGATACCTTTGCCGCCGCAGCATGAACGTACGTGGGTACCCAACCGGGCCCTTCATAGTCCCCCTGGTCAGGAGACTCGGTAGGTATGAATTTCAACACTCATATGACAGCACCTCGAATCCCGGTCGTCTGCGTGAGAGTCGAAAGCCTTATCCACTCGGCCATACAAGAGTAACACCGTCGTTTGTATGTAAGTGAGTGGATGCGTGTGTATTTCACACTTGTATACAGCCTAGAGGACACAGTTTTGGTCGGAACTTAATTGCCCAAACTTCATACGCTTATTCCTTATGGCAAGCGGAAGAACCTTTACAAATCCTTGTATACAGCCTAGAAGGTAAAGTTTTGTTTGGATCATGACGAAACTTCATATACTTATTCCTTATGAGGAAGAACTCCATACATTTTCAAGGTCATAGATCAAGGGTCAAGGTCACAGATTGGAAATGGCTAAATCGTTATATACTGCCTAGAGGGCACAATTTTGATTTGATCTTGACCAAACTTCATACACTTATTTCTTATGGCGAAAGGAAGAACCCTATTGATTTTCAAAGACAGAGGTCAAGACTCAGATTGGAAATGGCCAAAATCCTTGCATAAAGCCTAGATGACACAGTTTGGTCGGATCTAGACGAAACGTCATACACATATTCCTTATGTCAAGATCAAGAACCCTTTCAATTTATCAATAAGTCAAAGGTCAAGGTCACAATTGGAAACGGTTGAAATTCTTGTATAAAGCCTAGAGAGCTCAGATTTGATTTGATCTTTACTAAACTTCATACAATTCATGTTTATGACAGAAGAAAGAGGCCTATCGATTTTCAAGGTCGAAGGTCAGATATCAAGGTCACAGACTGGAAATAGTTTTAAAAATCCTTGTGTAAATAGTTTAGATGTTTAACGTCTTCAAATTCATTAGCATCATTTTAAAGCAGATAAATTTACAGCTTGGATCAGACATGCACGTTTCGGGTATTTAACCCTCGTCAGTGATCCTCAAATCTAAACAATGTAATATAGCCAAAATTTGTGAAAATTATGCCAGAAATATACCAAAAGACATAGCAAGATGGCTGGGATATGATTACATTACATGATGCTACAGGACCCAGGTTTTAGAAATTTGAGAAAATTTTGTAAATAGAAATTTTCAAATGCGTTTGAAGAAACGACCAATCAAAATTGATCGAACTTGGCTACATCTGCCACCGGGGACTCCTGGTCCACCAGCAGTGACACTCACCAAGTGGTACACATGTTTAACGTCTTCAAATTCATTAGCATCATTTTAAAGCAGATGAATTTACAGCATGGACCAGACATCTTTGTATACGGCCTAGAGGGTGCAGTTTTGATTGGAACTTTACCAGACATCATACATTTCTTGCTCATGGCAGGGAGAAGTTAAAGGTAATATGTCAAGGCCACAGGTTAGAAATGGATAAAATCCTTGTACATAATCTAGAGGACACAGTTTTGATTGGATCTTTACCACCAAAATTCATACATCTTTTGCTCATGACAAGAGGAAGAGCCCTATTGATTTTCAAGGTCATAGGTCGGTCAAGGTCGCAGATTAGTAATTGCTAGAATCTTGTCATCGCTAATCTCATCATGCTCATTAGGCTATCTTATATATATATCATAAAACATTTAACATACTATGTATTTTATTCGATATAGTGACCTTAACCCTGAATGATGACCTTATAT
The DNA here is from genome assembly GCA_028142955.1 of Pinctada fucata. Classification (NCBI taxonomy): domain Eukaryota; kingdom Metazoa; phylum Mollusca; class Bivalvia; order Pterioida; family Pteriidae; genus Pinctada; species Pinctada fucata. Next base: position 51,511,932 of record AP027107.1, read on the forward strand.
GAGAGAATATCCGTTTGGAAAATATAATGTCAGGTTATGAAATTGGATCTGCTCAGAAAAAGTATTCGGCGAGGGGAGGGATATAAGTCGTCTCTTTAGGACATATTTAATTTGTTCAAACTTCACAAACTGGTTTGTAGGATGTGGGCTTTCGGACAAATATTTTCAAGGTCTATAAGGTTTAAAGGTCAAGGATATTCATGATCAATTCTAAAAGGTCAAAGAAACTCAAATAGTCTAGTCATACTTTAGGTATAAAAATTATTGTTTTAGGGAGCATCCATAAGTTATACTGATTTTGTCTTTATTTCACTATAAAAATAACTTCCCAGTTCCATCGTACCAACAATTTCTCAAAGGATATGCTATACCCGATAGATTGAAAAAAAATATCATGCTCACTGAAATCATAATCTCCCTCTTTTCTGAGTAAGTGGACAAATCAAATACTTTGAATACAAAGTACAATTTCCTAGAATTAAGTAAGTTTAGGTTACTTTTATAATGTATATGAGCAAAACAGTGTAAAATATTGCTGTTTTTTGTGCTTTTTGTCAGGGAAAAAAATTGTATGAATCAGGGAAAATCATGGAGTTTTCAGGGAATTTCACTTCTCAAAATCTATGGCCACCCTTCAATAACGGGTATCGGAAGTTGGTTACTTTTTCAACATTGCAACTTTCAACATTGAAAAAGTATATGATTTCTGAAGTTAGTTACTTATTCAACATTCGCCTAAATCTGAAGTTGGTTACTTATTCGAATACCTGAAGAAAATTGAGGAAATACAAATAAAATAATAATGAATATATCATAAATTGGCTATTTTCAGTTAGATTGAAAGAAAAAAGGTAACAAAAAAAAAATCAGTTCCATAAATTAACAGAATCTCAGGGAAGACAACATAAGGAACCCCAAAAAATGCACCGGTAATAGGTTAAAAATGACCCCTCAGACCCTTTCAAAGTTGATGAAACTTGGTATGTATGTTGATTAGAATGTTCTCATGAAATGACGTAAGTTTTATTAACGCATCTCTACTATTACATAACGAATTTGACGTTAAAAGTTTCTACGTAAACCTTCCTATAATATCAATGTAATGAATGTTTAGGGGCTAAGTTCGACCCCTCAGACCCTTTCAAAGTTGATGAAACTTGGTATGTATGTTGATTAGAATGTTCTCATGAAATGACGTAAGTTTTATTAACGCATCTCTACTATTACATAACGAATTTGACGTTAAAAGTTTCTACGTAAACCTTCCTATAATATCAATGTAATGAATGTTTAGGGGCTAAGTTCGACCCCTCAGACCCTTTCAAAGTTGATGAAACTTGGTATGTATGTTGATTAGAATGTTCTCATGAAATGACGTAAGTTTTATTAACGCATCTCTACTATTACATAACGAATTTGACGTTAAAAGTTTCTACGTAAACCTTCCTATAATATCAATGTAATGAATGTTTAGGGGCTAAGTTCGACCCCTCAGACCCTTTCAAAGTTGATGAAACTTGGTATGTATGTTGATTAGAATGTTCTCATGAAATGACGTAAGTTTTATTAACGCATCTCTACTATTACATAACGAATTTGACGTTAAAAGTTTCTACGTAAACCTTCCTATAATATCAATGTAATGAATGTTTAGGGGCTAAGTTCGACCCCTCAGACCCTTTCAAAGTTGATGAAACTTGGTATGTATGTTGATTAGAATGTTCTCATGAAATGACGTAAGTTTTATTAACGCATCTCTACTATTACATAACGAATTTGACGTTAAAAGTTTCTACGTAAACCTTCCTATAATATCAATGTAATGAATGTTTAGGGGCTAAGTTCGACCCCTCAGACCCTTTCAAAGTTGATGAAACTTGGTATGTATGTTGATTAGAATGTTCTCATGAAATGACGTAAGTTTTATTAACGCATCTCTACTATTACATAACGAATTTGACGTTAAAAGTTTCTACGTAAACCTTCCTATAATATCAATGTAATGAATGTTTAGGGGCTAAGTTCGACCCCTCAGACCCTTTCAAAGTTGATGAAACTTGGTATGTATGTTGATTAGAATGTTCTCATGAAATGACGTAAGTTTTATTAACGCATCTCTACTATTACATAACGAATTTGACGTTAAAAGTTTCTACGTAAACCTTCCTATAATATCAATGTAATGAATGTTTAGGGGCTAAGTTCGACCCCTCAGACCCTTTCAAAGTTGATGAAACTTGGTATGTATGTTGATTAGAATGTTCTCATGAAATGACGTAAGTTTTATTAACGCATCTCTACTATTACATAACGAATTTGACGTTAAAAGTTTCTACGTAAACCTTCCTATAATATCAATGTAATGAATGTTTAGGGGCTAAGTTCGACCCCTCAGACCCTTTCAAAGTTGATGAAACTTGGTATGTATGTTGATTAGAATGTTCTCATGAAATGACGTAAGTTTTATTAACGCATCTCTACTATTACATAACGAATTTGACGTTAAAAGTTTCTACGTAAACCTTCCTATAATATCAATGTAATGAATGTTTAGGGGCTAAGTTCGACCCCTCAGACCCTTTCAAAGTTGATGAAACTTGGTATGTATGTTGATTAGAATGTTCTCATGAAATGACGTAAGTTTTATTAACGCATCTCTACTATTACATAACGAATTTGACGTTAAAAGTTTCTACGTAAACCTTCCTATAATATCAATGTAATGAATGTTTAGGGGCTAAGTTCGACCCCTCAGACCCTTTCAAAGTTGATGAAACTTGGTATGTATGTTGATTAGAATGTTCTCATGAAATGACGTAAGTTTTATTAACGCATCTCTACTATTACATAACGAATTTGACGTTAAAAGTTTCTACGTAAACCTTCCTATAATATCAATGTAATGAATGTTTAGGGGCTAAGTTCGACCCCTCAGACCCTTTCAAAGTTGATGAAACTTGGTATGTATGTTGATTAGAATGTTCTCATGAAATGACGTAAGTTTTATTAACGCATCTCTACTATTACATAACGAATTTGACGTTAAAAGTTTCTACGTAAACCTTCCTATAATATCAATGTAATGAATGTTTAGGGGCTAAGTTCGACCCCTCAGACCCTTTCAAAGTTGATGAAACTTGGTATGTATGTTGATTAGAATGTTCTCATGAAATGACGTAAGTTTTATTAACGCATCTCTACTATTACATAACGAATTTGACGTTAAAAGTTTCTACGTAAACCTTCCTATAATATCAATGTAATGAATGTTTAGGGGCTAAGTTCGACCCCTCAGACCCTTTCAAAGTTGATGAAACTTGGTATGTATGTTGATTAGAATGTTCTCATGAAATGACGTAAGTTTTATTAACGCATCTCTACTATTACATAACGAATTTGACGTTAAAAGTTTCTACGTAAACCTTCCTATAATATCAATGTAATGAATGTTTAGGGGCTAAGTTCGACCCCTCAGACCCTTTCAAAGTTGATGAAACTTGGTATGTATGTTGATTAGAATGTTCTCATGAAATGACGTAAGTTTTATTAACGCATCTCTACTATTACATAACGAATTTGACGTTAAAAGTTTCTACGTAAACCTTCCTATAATATCAATGTAATGAATGTTTAGGGGCTAAGTTCGACCCCTCAGACCCTTTCAAAGTTGATGAAACTTGGTATGTATGTTGATTAGAATGTTCTCATGAAATGACGTAAGTTTTATTAACGCATCTCTACTATTACATAACGAATTTGACGTTAAAAGTTTCTACGTAAACCTTCCTATAATATCAATGTAATGAATGTTTAGGGGCTAAGTTCGACCCCTCAGACCCTTTCAAAGTTGATGAAACTTGGTATGTATGTTGATTAGAATGTTCTCATGAAATGACGTAAGTTTTATTAACGCATCTCTACTATTACATAACGAATTTGACGTTAAAAGTTTCTACGTAAACCTTCCTATAATATCAATGTAATGAATGTTTAGGGGCTAAGTTCGACCCCTCAGACCCTTTCAAAGTTGATGAAACTTGGTATGTATGTTGATTAGAATGTTCTCATGAAATGACGTAAGTTTTATTAACGCATCTCTACTATTACATAACGAATTTGACGTTAAAAGTTTCTACGTAAACCTTCCTATAATATCAATGTAATGAATGTTTAGGGGCTAAGTTCGACCCCTCAGACCCTTTCAAAGTTGATGAAACTTGGTATGTATGTTGATTAGAATGTTCTCATGAAATGACGTAAGTTTTATTAACGCATCTCTACTATTACATAACGAATTTGACGTTAAAAGTTTCTACGTAAACCTTCCTATAATATCAATGTAATGAATGTTTAGGGGCTAAGTTCGACCCCTCAGACCCTTTCAAAGTTGATGAAACTTGGTATGTATGTTGATTAGAATGTTCTCATGAAATGACGTAAGTTTTATTAACGCATCTCTACTATTACATAACGAATTTGACGTTAAAAGTTTCTACGTAAACCTTCCTATAATATCAATGTAATGAATGTTTAGGGGCTAAGTTCGACCCCTCAGACCCTTTCAAAGTTGATGAAACTTGGTATGTATGTTGATTAGAATGTTCTCATGAAATGACGTAAGTTTTATTAACGCATCTCTACTATTACATAACGAATTTGACGTTAAAAGTTTCTACGTAAACCTTCCTATAATATCAATGTAATGAATGTTTAGGGGCTAAGTTCGACCCCTCAGACCCTTTCAAAGTTGATGAAACTTGGTATGTATGTTGATTAGAATGTTCTCATGAAATGACGTAAGTTTTATTAACGCATCTCTACTATTACATAACGAATTTGACGTTAAAAGTTTCTACGTAAACCTTCCTATAATATCAATGTAATGAATGTTTAGGGGCTAAGTTCGACCCCTCAGACCCTTTCAAAGTTGATGAAACTTGGTATGTATGTTGATTAGAATGTTCTCATGAAATGACGTAAGTTTTATTAACGCATCTCTACTATTACATAACGAATTTGACGTTAAAAGTTTCTACGTAAACCTTCCTATAATATCAATGTAATGAATGTTTAGGGGCTAAGTTCGACCCCTCAGACCCTTTCAAAGTTGATGAAACTTGGTATGTATGTTGATTAGAATGTTCTCATGAAATGACGTAAGTTTTATTAACGCATCTCTACTATTACATAACGAATTTGACGTTAAAAGTTTCTACGTAAACCTTCCTATAATATCAATGTAATGAATGTTTAGGGGCTAAGTTCGACCCCTCAGACCCTTTCAAAGTTGATGAAACTTGGTATGTATGTTGATTAGAATGTTCTCATGAAATGACGTAAGTTTTATTAACGCATCTCTACTATTACATAACGAATTTGACGTTAAAAGTTTCTACGTAAACCTTCCTATAATATCAATGTAATGAATGTTTAGGGGCTAAGTTCGACCCCTCAGACCCTTTCAAAGTTGATGAAACTTGGTATGTATGTTGATTAGAATGTTCTCATGAAATGACGTAAGTTTTATTAACGCATCTCTACTATTACATAACGAATTTGACGTTAAAAGTTTCTACGTAAACCTTCCTATAATATCAATGTAATGAATGTTTAGGGGCTAAGTTCGACCCCTCAGACCCTTTCAAAGTTGATGAAACTTGGTATGTATGTTGATTAGAATGTTCTCATGAAATGACGTAAGTTTTATTAACGCATCTCTACTATTACATAACGAATTTGACGTTAAAAGTTTCTACGTAAACCTTCCTATAATATCAATGTAATGAATGTTTAGGGGCTAAGTTCGACCCCTCAGACCCTTTCAAAGTTGATGAAACTTGGTATGTATGTTGATTAGAATGTTCTCATGAAATGACGTAAGTTTTATTAACGCATCTCTACTATTACATAACGAATTTGACGTTAAAAGTTTCTACGTAAACCTTCCTATAATATCAATGTAATGAATGTTTAGGGGCTAAGTTCGACCCCTCAGACCCTTTCAAAGTTGATGAAACTTGGTATGTATGTTGATTAGAATGTTCTCATGAAATGACGTAAGTTTTATTAACGCATCTCTACTATTACATAACGAATTTGACGTTAAAAGTTTCTACGTAAACCTTCCTATAATATCAATGTAATGAATGTTTAGGGGCTAAGTTCGACCCCTCAGACCCTTTCAAAGTTGATGAAACTTGGTATGTATGTTGATTAGAATGTTCTCATGAAATGACGTAAGTTTTATTAACGCATCTCTACTATTACATAACGAATTTGACGTTAAAAGTTTCTACGTAAACCTTCCTATAATATCAATGTAATGAATGTTTAGGGGCTAAGTTCGACCCCTCAGACCCTTTCAAAGTTGATGAAACTTGGTATGTATGTTGATTAGAATGTTCTCATGAAATGACGTAAGTTTTATTAACGCATCTCTACTATTACATAACGAATTTGACGTTAAAAGTTTCTACGTAAACCTTCCTATAATATCAATGTAATGAATGTTTAGGGGCTAAGTTCGACCCCTCAGACCCTTTCAAAGTTGATGAAACTTGGTATGTATGTTGATTAGAATGTTCTCATGAAATGACGTAAGTTTTATTAACGCATCTCTACTATTACATAACGAATTTGACGTTAAAAGTTTCTACGTAAACCTTCCTATAATATCAATGTAATGAATGTTTAGGGGCTAAGTTCGACCCCTCAGACCCTTTCAAAGTTGATGAAACTTGGTATGTATGTTGATTAGAATGTTCTCATGAAATGACGTAAGTTTTATTAACGCATCTCTACTATTACATAACGAATTTGACGTTAAAAGTTTCTACGTAAACCTTCCTATAATATCAATGTAATGAATGTTTAGGGGCTAAGTTCGACCCCTCAGACCCTTTCAAAGTTGATGAAACTTGGTATGTATGTTGATTAGAATGTTCTCATGAAATGACGTAAGTTTTATTAACGCATCTCTACTATTACATAACGAATTTGACGTTAAAAGTTTCTACGTAAACCTTCCTATAATATCAATGTAATGAATGTTTAGGGGCTAAGTTCGACCCCTCAGACCCTTTCAAAGTTGATGAAACTTGGTATGTATGTTGATTAGAATGTTCTCATGAAATGACGTAAGTTTTATTAACGCATCTCTACTATTACATAACGAATTTGACGTTAAAAGTTTCTACGTAAACCTTCCTATAATATCAATGTAATGAATGTTTAGGGGCTAAGTTCGACCCCTCAGACCCTTTCAAAGTTGATGAAACTTGGTATGTATGTTGATTAGAATGTTCTCATGAAATGACGTAAGTTTTATTAACGCATCTCTACTATTACATAACGAATTTGACGTTAAAAGTTTCGACGTAAACCTTCCTATAATATCAATGTAATGAATGTTTAGGGGCTAAGTTCGACCCCTCAGACCCTTTCAAAGTTGATGAAACTTGGTATGTATGTTGATTAGAATGTTCTCATGAAATGACGTAAGTTTTATTAACGCATCTCTACTATTACATAACGAATTTGACGTTAAAAGTTTCTACGTAAACCTTCCTATAATATCAATGTAATGAATGTTTAGGGGCTAAGTTCGACCCCTCAGACCCTTTCAAAGTTGATGAAACTTGGTATGTATGTTGATTAGAATGTTCTCATGAAATGACGTAAGTTTTATTAACGCATCTCTACTATTACATAACGAATTTGACGTTAAAAGTTTCTACGTAAACCTTCCTATAATATCAATGTAATGAATGTTTAGGGGCTAAGTTCGACCCCTCAGACCCTTTCAAAGTTGATGAAACTTGGTATGTATGTTGATTAGAATGTTCTCATGAAATGACGTAAGTTTTATTAACGCATCTCTACTATTACATAACGAATTTGACGTTAAAAGTTTCTACGTAAACCTTCCTATAATATCAATGTAATGAATGTTTAGGGGCTAAGTTCGACCCCTCAGACCCTTTCAAAGTTGATGAAACTTGGTATGTATGTTGATTAGAATGTTCTCATGAAATGACGTAAGTTTTATTAACGCATCTCTACTATTACATAACGAATTTGACGTTAAAAGTTTCTACGTAAACCTTCCTATAATATCAATGTAATGAATGTTTAGGGGCTAAGTTCGACCCCTCAGACCCTTTCAAAGTTGATGAAACTTGGTATGTATGTTGATTAGAATGTTCTCATGAAATGACGTAAGTTTTATTAACGCATCTCTACTATTACATAACGAATTTGACGTTAAAAGTTTCTACGTAAACCTTCCTATAATATCAATGTAATGAATGTTTAGGGGCTAAGTTCGACCCCTCAGACCCTTTCAAAGTTGATGAAACTTGGTATGTATGTTGATTAGAATGTTCTCATGAAATGACGTAAGTTTTATTAACGCATCTCTACTATTACATAACGAATTTGACGTTAAAAGTTTCTACGTAAACCTTCCTATAATATCAATGTAATGAATGTTTAGGGGCTAAGTTCGACCCCTCAGACCCTTTCAAAGTTGATGAAACTTGGTATGTATGTTGATTAGAATGTTCTCATGAAATGACGTAAGTTTTATTAACGCATCTCTACTATTACATAACGAATTTGACGTTAAAAGTTTCTACGTAAACCTTCCTATAATATCAATGTAATGAATGTTTAGGGGCTAAGTTCGACCCCTCAGACCCTTTCAAAGTTGATGAAACTTGGTATGTATGTTGATTAGAATGTTCTCATGAAATGACGTAAGTTTTATTAACGCATCTCTACTATTACATAACGAATTTGACGTTAAAAGTTTCTACGTAAACCTTCCTATAATATCAATGTAATGAATGTTTAGGGGCTAAGTTCGACCCCTCAGACCCTTTCAAAGTTGATGAAACTTGGTATGTATGTTGATTAGAATGTTCTCATGAAATGACGTAAGTTTTATTAACGCATCTCTACTATTACATAACGAATTTGACGTTAAAAGTTTCTACGTAAACCTTCCTATAATATCAATGTAATGAATGTTTAGGGGCTAAGTTCGACCCCTCAGACCCTTTCAAAGTTGATGAAACTTGGTATGTATGTTGATTAGAATGTTCTCATGAAATGACGTAAGTTTTATTAACGCATCTCTACTATTACATAACGAATTTGACGTTAAAAGTTTCTACGTAAACCTTCCTATAATATCAATGTAATGAATGTTTAGGGGCTAAGTTCGACCCCTCAGACCCTTTCAAAGTTGATGAAACTTGGTATGTATGTTGATTAGAATGTTCTCATGAAATGACGTAAGTTTTATTAACGCATCTCTACTATTACATAACGAATTTGACGTTAAAAGTTTCTACGTAAACCTTCCTATAATATCAATGTAATGAATGTTTAGGGGCTAAGTTCGACCCCTCAGACCCTTTCAAAGTTGATGAAACTTGGTATGTATGTTGATTAGAATGTTCTCATGAAATGACGTAAGTTTTATTAACGCATCTCTACTATTACATAACGAATTTGACGTTAAAAGTTTCTACGTAAACCTTCCTATAATATCAATGTAATGAATGTTTAGGGGCTAAGTTCGACCCCTCAGACCCTTTCAAAGTTGATGAAACTTGGTATGTATGTTGATTAGAATGTTCTCATGAAATGACGTAAGTTTTATTAACGCATCTCTACTATTACATAACGAATTTGACGTTAAAAGTTTCTACGTAAACCTTCCTATAATATCAATGTAATGAATGTTTAGGGGCTAAGTTCGACCCCTCAGACCCTTTCAAAGTTGATGAAACTTGGTATGTATGTTGATTAGAATGTTCTCATGAAATGACGTAAGTTTTATTAACGCATCTCTACTATTACATAACGAATTTGACGTTAAAAGTTTCTACGTAAACCTTCCTATAATATCAATGTAATGAATGTTTAGGGGCTAAGTTCGACCCCTCAGACCCTTTCAAAGTTGATGAAACTTGGTATGTATGTTGATTAGAATGTTCTCATGAAATGACGTAAGTTTTATTAACGCATCTCTACTATTACATAACGAATTTGACGTTAAAAGTTTCTACGTAAACCTTCCTATAATATCAATGTAATGAATGTTTAGGGGCTAAGTTCGACCCCTCAGACCCTTTCAAAGTTGATGAAACTTGGTATGTATGTTGATTAGAATGTTCTCATGAAATGACGTAAGTTTTATTAACGCATCTCTACTATTACATAACGAATTTGACGTTAAAAGTTTCTACGTAAACCTTCCTATAATATCAATGTAATGAATGTTTAGGGGCTAAGTTCGACCCCTCAGACCCTTTCAAAGTTGATGAAACTTGGTATGTATGTTGATTAGAATGTTCTCATGAAATGACGTAAGTTTTATTAACGCATCTCTACTATTACATAACGAATTTGACGTTAAAAGTTTCTACGTAAACCTTCCTATAATATCAATGTAATGAATGTTTAGGGGCTAAGTTCGACCCCTCAGACCCTTTCAAAGTTGATGAAACTTGGTATGTATGTTGATTAGAATGTTCTCATGAAATGACGTAAGTTTTATTAACGCATCTCTACTATTACATAACGAATTTGACGTTAAAAGTTTCTACGTAAACCTTCCTATAATATCAATGTAATGAATGTTTAGGGGCTAAGTTCGACCCCTCAGACCCTTTCAAAGTTGATGAAACTTGGTATGTATCTTGATTAGAATGTTCTCATGAAATGACGTAAGTTTTATTAACGCATCTCTACTATTACATAACGAATTTGACGTTAAAAGTTTCTACGTAAACCTTCCTATAATATCAATGTAATGAATGTTTAGGGGCTAAGTTCGACCCCTCAGACCCTTTCAAAGTTGATGAAACTTGGTATGTATGTTGATTAGAATGTTCTCATGAAATGACGTAAGTTTTATTAACGCATCTCTACTATTACATAACGAATTTGACGTTAAAAGTTTCTACGTAAACCTTCCTATAATATCAATGTAATGAATGTTTAGGGGCTAAGTTCGACCCCTCAGACCCTTTCAAAGTTGATGAAACTTGGTATGTATGTTGATTAGAATGTTCTCATGAAATGACGTAAGTTTTATTAACGCATCTCTACTATTACATAACGAATTTGACGTTAAAAGTTTCTACGTAAACCTTCCTATAATATCAATGTAATGAATGTTTAGGGGCTAAGTTCGACCCCTCAGACCCTTTCAAAGTTGATGAAACTTGGTATGTATGTTGATTAGAATGTTCTCATGAAATGACGTAAGTTTTATTAACGCATCTCTACTATTACATAACGAATTTGACGTTAAAAGTTTCTACGTAAACCTTCCTATAATATCAATGTAATGAATGTTTAGGGGCTAAGTTCGACCCCTCAGACCCTTTCAAAGTTGATGAAACTTGGTATGTATGTTGATTAGAATGTTCTCATGAAATGACGTAAGTTTTATTAACGCATCTCTACTATTACATAACGAATTTGACGTTAAAAGTTTCTACGTAAACCTTCCTATAATATCAATGTAATGAATGTTTAGGGGCTAAGTTCGACCCCTCAGACCCTTTCAAAGTTGATGAAACTTGGTATGTATGTTGATTAGAATGTTCTCATGAAATGACGTAAGTTTTATTAACGCATCTCTACTATTACATAACGAATTTGACGTTAAAAGTTTCTACGTAAACCTTCCTATAATATCAATGTAATGAATGTTTAGGGGCTAAGTTCGACCCCTCAGACCCTTTCAAAGTTGATGAAACTTGGTATGTATGTTGATTAGAATGTTCTCATGAAATGACGTAAGTTTTATTAACGCATCTCTACTATTACATAACGAATTTGACGTTAAAAGTTTCTACGTAAACCTTCCTATAATATCAATGTAATGAATGTTTAGGGGCTAAGTTCGACCCCTCAGACCCTTTCAAAGTTGATGAAACTTGGTATGTATGTTGATTAGAATGTTCTCATGAAATGACGTAAGTTTTATTAACGCATCTCTACTATTACATAACGAATTTGACGTTAAAAGTTTCTACGTAAACCTTCCTATAATATCAATGTAATGAATGTTTAGGGGCTAAGTTCGACCCCTCAGACCCTTTCAAAGTTGATGAAACTTGGTATGTATGTTGATTAGAATGTTCTCATGAAATGACGTAAGTTTTATTAACGCATCTCTACTATTACATAACGAATTTGACGTTAAAAGTTTCTACGTAAACCTTCCTATAATATCAATGTAATGAATGTTTAGGGGCTAAGTTCGACCCCTCAGACCCTTTCAAAGTTGATGAAACTTGGTATGTATGTTGATTAGAATGTTCTCATGAAATGACGTAAGTTTTATTAACGCATCTCTACTATTACATAACGAATTTGACGTTAAAAGTTTCTACGTAAACCTTCCTATAATATCAATGTAATGAATGTTTAGGGGCTAAGTTCGACCCCTCAGACCCTTTCAAAGTTGATGAAACTTGGTATGTATGTTGATTAGAATGTTCTCATGAAATGACGTAAGTTTTATTAACGCATCTCTACTATTACATAACGAATTTGACGTTAAAAGTTTCTACGTAAACCTTCCTATAATATCAATGTAATGAATGTTTAGGGGCTAAGTTCGACCCCTCAGACCCTTTCAAAGTTGATGAAACTTGGTATGTATGTTGATTAGAATGTTCTCATGAAATGACGTAAGTTTTATTAACGCATCTCTACTATTACATAACGAATTTGACGTTAAAAGTTTCTACGTAAACCTTCCTATAATATCAATGTAATGAATGTTTAGGGGCTAAGTTCGACCCCTCAGACCCTTTCAAAGTTGATGAAACTTGGTATGTATGTTGATTAGAATGTTCTCATGAAATGACGTAAGTTTTATTAACGCATCTCTACTATTACATAACGAATTTGACGTTAAAAGTTTCTACGTAAACCTTCCTATAATATCAATGTAATGAATGTTTAGGGGCTAAGTTCGACCCCTCAGACCCTTTCAAAGTTGATGAAACTTGGTATGTATGTTGATTAGAATGTTCTCATGAAATGACGTAAGTTTTATTAACGCATCTCTACTATTACATAACGAATTTGACGTTAAAAGTTTCTACGTAAACCTTCCTATAATATCAATGTAATGAATGTTTAGGGGCTAAGTTCGACCCCTCAGACCCTTTCAAAGTTGATGAAACTTGGTATGTATGTTGATTAGAATGTTCTCATGAAATGACGTAAGTTTTATTAACGCATCTCTACTATTACATAACGAATTTGACGTTAAAAGTTTCTACGTAAACCTTCCTATAATATCAATGTAATGAATGTTTAGGGGCTAAGTTCGACCCCTCAGACCCTTTCAAAGTTGATGAAACTTGGTATGTATGTTGATTAGAATGTTCTCATGAAATGACGTAAGTTTTATTAACGCATCTCTACTATTACATAACGAATTTGACGTTAAAAGTTTCGACGTAAACCTTCCTATAATATCAATGTAATGAATGTTTAGGGGCTAAGTTCGACCCCTCAGACCCTTTCAAAGTTGATGAAACTTGGTATGTATGTTGATTAGAATGTTCTCATGAAATGACGTAAGTTTTATTAACGCATCTCTACTATTACATAACGAATTTGACGTTAAAAGTTTCTACGTAAACCTTCCTATAATATCAATGTAATGAATGTTTAGGGGCTAAGTTCGACCCCTCAGACCCTTTCAAAGTTGATGAAACTTGGTATGTATGTTGATTAGAATGTTCTCATGAAATGACGTAAGTTTTATTAACGCATCTCTACTATTACATAACGAATTTGACGTTAAAAGTTTCTACGTAAACCTTCCTATAATATCAATGTAATGAATGTTTAGGGGCTAAGTTCGACCCCTCAGACCCTTTCAAAGTTGATGAAACTTGGTATGTATGTTGATTAGAATGTTCTCATGAAATGACGTAAGTTTTATTAACGCATCTCTACTATTACATAACGAATTTGACGTTAAAAGTTTCTACGTAAACCTTCCTATAATATCAATGTAATGAATGTTTAGGGGCTAAGTTCGACCCCTCAGACCCTTTCAAAGTTGATGAAACTTGGTATGTATGTTGATTAGAATGTTCTCATGAAATGACGTAAGTTTTATTAACGCATCTCTACTATTACATAACGAATTTGACGTTAAAAGTTTCTACGTAAACCTTCCTATAATATCAATGTAATGAATGTTTAGGGGCTAAGTTCGACCCCTCAGACCCTTTCAAAGTTGATGAAACTTGGTATGTATGTTGATTAGAATGTTCTCATGAAATGACGTAAGTTTTATTAACGCATCTCTACTATTACATAACGAATTTGACGTTAAAAGTTTCTACGTAAACCTTCCTATAATATCAATGTAATGAATGTTTAGGGGCTAAGTTCGACCCCTCAGACCCTTTCAAAGTTGATGAAACTTGGTATGTATGTTGATTAGAATGTTCTCATGAAATGACGTAAGTTTTATTAACGCATCTCTACTATTACATAACGAATTTGACGTTAAAAGTTTCTACGTAAACCTTCCTATAATATCAATGTAATGAATGTTTAGGGGCTAAGTTCGACCCCTCAGACCCTTTCAAAGTTGATGAAACTTGGTATGTATGTTGATTAGAATGTTCTCATGAAATGACGTAAGTTTTATTAACGCATCTCTACTATTACATAACGAATTTGACGTTAAAAGTTTCTACGTAAACCTTCCTATAATATCAATGTAATGAATGTTTAGGGGCTAAGTTCGACCCCTCAGACCCTTTCAAAGTTGATGAAACTTGGTATGTATGTTGATTAGAATGTTCTCATGAAATGACGTAAGTTTTATTAACGCATCTCTACTATTACATAACGAATTTGACGTTAAAAGTTTCTACGTAAACCTTCCTATAATATCAATGTAATGAATGTTTAGGGGCTAAGTTCGACCCCTCAGACCCTTTCAAAGTTGATGAAACTTGGTATGTATGTTGATTAGAATGTTCTCATGAAATGACGTAAGTTTTATTAACGCATCTCTACTATTACATAACGAATTTGACGTTAAAAGTTTCTACGTAAACCTTCCTATAATATCAATGTAATGAATGTTTAGGGGCTAAGTTCGACCCCTCAGACCCTTTCAAAGTTGATGAAACTTGGTATGTATGTTGATTAGAATGTTCTCATGAAATGACGTAAGTTTTATTAACGCATCTCTACTATTACATAACGAATTTGACGTTAAAAGTTTCTACGTAAACCTTCCTATAATATCAATGTAATGAATGTTTAGGGGCTAAGTTCGACCCCTCAGACCCTTTCAAAGTTGATGAAACTTGGTATGTATGTTAATTAGAATGTTCTCATGAAATGACGTAAGTTTTATTAACGCATCTCTACTATTACATAACGAATTTGACGTTAAAAGTTTCTACGTAAACCTTCCTATAATATCAATGTAATGAATGTTTAGGGGCTAAGTTCGACCCCTCAGACCCTTTCAAAGTTGATGAAACTTGGTATGTATGTTGATTAGAATGTTCTCATGAAATGACGTAAGTTTTATTAACGCATCTCTACTATTACATAACGAATTTGACGTTAAAAGTTTCTACGTAAACCTTCCTATAATATCAATGTAATGAATGTTTAGGGGCTAAGTTCGACCCCTCAGACCCTTTCAAAGTTGATGAAACTTGGTATGTATGTTGATTAGAATGTTCTCATGAAATGACGTAAGTTTTATTAACGCATCTCTACTATTACATAACGAATTTGACGTTAAAAGTTTCTACGTAAACCTTCCTATAATATCAATGTAATGATAAAGTTTTATTAACAGAAAACAACTTGTTACCTTGCCAGTAAACAATCTTTTAAGAAATGACCGTGACCTTATCATCGTCTGCTTGACTCAGCACCATGTTTGGTATCGTTTCAAAACTAATAATCTCACTGTTCTTGTCCTTGCCGTTGCGCACGGTACTGCCGTCGTACAGTTGGTACGCGTATTTCTCGGGTCCGCCCGACATGAAGGTAGTGATCTTTTTCCCATGTTTAATGTCTTCAAATTCATTAACATCACTTTAGGGCAGATAAATTTACAGCATGGACCAGACATGCACGTTTCGGGTATTTAACCTTAAACAATCTAAACCATGTCATATGGTTAGGGCTAGGGTTAGGGTTAAGGGTAATGGTTACCCTAACCCGTCTGATACGTCTGTTCAACATCCCAACTGTAAAAGATAGGAGACTTCACTTGTGTTTTTCGTGCACATAGATGATGCTGTCGGTATAAAAGTACAGAACGCAATGCATCGTATAATTTCAAACGTGCCAAAGTTGTAGTGTAACAAGCGATCATACGTTCCCGAAATGACAAAGTCGTTCAAAATTGTCGGTTTCGATTGGCCAAGATGAGATCCAGTTCGCCGTTCTCCTGCTTTTTGTTGAGTTCCATGTGCATCACTTTCTTGTTTTCGTCCTGCATTAGTTCCACTAATTCACCACTATCCGACAAGTAACTGTAATTCAAAGTACAAATTGTTATTAATGAAATACCATTTTGATAAAAAAATAATACAAAATGTGATACTTGTTCTTTCTAAAAGTTATTATTGTTCTGGGCCAGTTGATGCTATATTCCCCCCACAGACAGTCTTAGAACATCTGGGCAATGGTGCGCAGAACCGTGTGTTTGTGGACATCTCCAAATCTGATCCCCTCCCTCCTGCAAACTTCTTGGATGAATCCAGCCCTCTGTTTCAAACTGTCACTTCTGGGACGAAATCCAGGCCTCCTGCTTGATTCTCAATAGCGTGGATCTCCAATAGGGAAGGTGCCGTGCTTCAGAACAGAGGGGTAGAGGGGACAGACATCGATATTGCGCATGTTTCCTTGGACGCAGTAGAGCCGAGTAGCATTAGTTCTGCAGCCAAAAAATGCATCTCTGGGCTGCAAAGAGTCCACAATTACCTCAGCCATTTTCACATCGTCCTTACACCGTTAGTCGTACTCATGTTTCCATGTATGTTCTACGCAGAAATCCAACTCGTACAAGAAAGTCTGACGGTCCTGAGAGTCTTAATATAATTCCTGGAAGGTAAAGTTGTCTCTCACCGTTTCGCCAATTTCTTGTTTGGGTATCACTCGGAAAACGTTTGTTAGAAACAGTCATAGAACTCAAAGACAGTCTGCATGCTCAAGGTGTAGTCATCGATGGCAGGTGAGCTATCTTGATCTCTCCTCAGTTCCTGGCTTACTGATAAGTCTCTTGCGCAATCCAATTCAGCCTTCTCAAATTTTTGATGGAGTACTTCCTCTCTGGAGAGTACCCTTCCGGGTGTAATGGCAACAGTTTCCCTGAGTATGAAGTTGCAACGGAAAGCTAGATTAGCGGCTCTGGCAAAGGACATACACTCTACAAATGGACCAAAATTTCACTAGGGACAGGAGGGTGTCTCTGAATTTACCACAGTAGCGTCTCAAGATGTTCACGCTAGACCTGCAGTTCTCATCAATCTCTTCAGTAATGTTGCAATTCGTTCTCGTCTGCACTTTGTCTTGGTACCAGTAATTTGGAAGTGTTCCAAGTCTATACCTTCAAGAAGAAAATTTCAAAACAATTTATCTGCGTCAGACACGTGTTTCGAATATTAAATTCTCATCAGTGATGCTTCCAGAGGAGCCACCATAATTCATTTCAGTAGCGCCCTCTTTTTTTTGAATTTAGATTTTTATATTTACTTTACAAAGAGCGCGCGGCTCCAGATTTCCTGTAGGGTCGATTCAGTAGCATATCCAAATAAAATATACATGTATGTTCAAAATAGCATTTGAGGGATGGCATTGCATTGCATGTCAGGAACTCCTCTCAAGCTTTGGCTTTCAATCCGTCTGGAATGTATGTCTCGATAGGCGGATAAAGTCCTACTTAATTCTTATTGGCGGTGGTATTGAACTGGTTAGAAAATTAACCCTTCTGCACCTCGGTCAGTCAGAAGGTAGATGGCTCATACAATCGGACCGAAAGTTGTAGGAGCCCACAACTCTCACACCGTAGGCGGACATTGTCATGATCTTGGCACCATTCATCAGTACCTGTATAAGTTAAATATACTAAGTTCTCTCTTCTTTTTAGAAAAAGAAAATAAATTCACAAATTATTTTCTGGTTAGATACAGGTCACGTTGACCAAGAAATGCAGGGGGAACTATCCACCGTGCCCCTTCATTTTGTATGCTATGGCTCCCACGTGACATGTGACATATCTTCTCGTGTTCACCACCACTACAACAAAATTGGGGATATGCTCTCCGGTTTCTAAGTCGTAGAAGATGTACAGGTAGTTCTTCGTCTTTTTGTTTTTCGGAATGGGTAACGTTTGGACGTAGCACAAGTGTCCCTCTCCTACTTGCTTCTTGCAGATGCTTCAGTACAGATCTTAATCGGCATATTTGTGGAAAGGTTTCAGGCGTTTGGTGATTTAACATCAGCATTCCTCTCATAGATCTGGCCATCCGGTCGCATACGCTGTTGCCGGACTTGTTAGGTTTGAAATGGTTCCAGTAACATCTCAGACTATGGAAACTAGAACAATCCACCTTGGCGTCTTCCCAAGGGCAAGGGGGTGAACACAAGCTCCATTAATATCTGACGGGATACACTTCTATGATTATCCACGTGACAGTATCTAACATCGCAAAAGTCACCATAGTACTGTTTTCTACCAGGCCAGGCATGGAAGTGATGGCATCATAATGGTTGTCTGTATACAAGATGTGCAAGATCTTAGGTCTAATTCTTTCATTGGCTACGGTCCCTCTGTAAAGACAAGAGAAAAATATGTAAGTACATTGTACATATATACACAAAGTAAATTCAAATAGATTTTATAATACACGTGTAACCCAAAAAACTTAAAACGTCAAACCTCTGAGTCTTAGCAACTGCATTCTGTTGTTAGATTTTCAACCTGTAGTTGGTGTCAGAAGTTCTCCACTTCCCAATGGCCCTAGACAAGCACATGTGATCCTCATCAATTCAAGATGCTTACGATAGACTTCTTTCCTTTTCTGAAAGCCGACTTGTTCACTGAGCTTGCAACACACTTCATATGCATCTCTGTAGTAGGTCTATAGAATCTTGGCCTTCCTCCATTTCAAAGTCATCGTTAGACTGTTGGTCTTTCTGGACTTCCTGCATAATGTGCATAATGGCGTCCCGGACATCTCGATATTTTAAGAAAATGTGATCCATATTTCGAACACCAGGGAGGGATGGTGCACAATTGCCTGAACATACTCAGCATCATTGATGTTGTTCTCGTCTTTCAAATCATCCACCAGTGTTTTCATTATGTTTGTTAGTACTTTGGGGAAGTGGGTGGGAAAAATATCTTTACTGATGTCCTTGAATTGCTCAGTTCCCATAGTCGTTAATTTCCGGGACCGGTTCACCTTGTTGAAATTGATGTCGTAGTTTTACGGACGTGCTTAGCGTCAAAGTCCGTCTGTTTGCTAGTGCCTTCTTCTATTTTCCCACACTGGATAGATTACACCTATTCCCGAGTCTTTGCTCTATCATTTTCTTGTCAGCAGCTATTTCGTTCTCTTGTCAAGGACAAAATAATGTTCGGTCTGTGAAAATTTTGGCTTATATACACATATGAAATTCTAGAACATTCAATTAAATGACTGATCATGTGATTTAATTTCATTTGGCTTTTAATTTCACTAACATTGACCTTCATACTTCGAATCCATGACCTTGACTTTCAATAACCTTGAACGGGAAACGTAGGGCAAGTGTCAGTTATCACCTAACATTTTTGGTAGGAAGCCACATACAGGAAATTATTGTACTTACTTACTTTTCTATGACGCAACATCAATGACGTGGTAGTTTTGTCACAGGATTCCAAGTGACTGACATTATTGTTCTGACCGACTTTTCTTCAAGCTATTTTCTACCCATGACGTCATAGGGTTGGTAGGATTCCAGATGACCGGCATTATTGCACTAACCGGCAGTGCGCCAACGATTATGTTATAGTTTTGATAGACAGTCGAGTAACTAATATTATTGCACTGACCGACTTTTCTATAGCGCGCCATTCATTACGTCAAAGTTTGACAGGCAGTCAGGTGACCGACTTCAATGACATCATAAAACCGTATTCCAACAGATATTCGGAATCCCCATGGGTACCAATTGCACCCCACTGCTTGCGAACTTATTTTTATATTCATAAGAAGCTGACTTCATCCAGACTTTGCTCCCGACTGGGCAAAAGCACCTCGCATCTCAGTTCAATTTTACCTTCAAATACATTGATGACGTGTTGTCCATCAATAATCCGAAATTTAAGGACCATCTACATGAAATCTATCCTCATGAACTAGAGCAAGGAAACAACAGAAAGAGACAGATCCGCTTCGCACTTGGATATACATGTACTTCTATCTTTCGACGCAAACGGCCATTTGTATGACAAGCGTGACTATTTCAGCTACCACATAACTAACTTCCCTTTCATGAGTAGCAACATTCCGTCCTCTCCTGCTTATGGCGTTTTTGTTTCTCAGCTGATACGGTACGCCAGGGCATGTTCCAAATATGAAGATTTCATCATTAGAGCCAGATGGCTTGCAAGTAAGCTACTTCTTCATGGTTATATCACACAACGACTGAAATCATCATTGCGGAAGTTCTTCGGTCGCTACGGGGATACCATATAAGCATATCAGATACCCCTTTCCAGAATGATCAGTGACATTCTACATTGTGATTGACTTACCTGATCTTTACATCAAAATGTACATCGAGACAATCACCGAATTTGGTGACGGGTGTTGCATGCAATCAGGAGACACTGACTCTCCCCGGGCACCTGGTCTCGCTTCGGAATATTGTTCATTCCGGGGTTCGCAACCGTTTCGATGGGAATTCTCACGATTTTGCCTTGCCTTCTCGACTTTGAGACTGAATAACGCTTAGGTACTTCTTTGATGTTTTTAGTTTAGATTGAGGATCACTGACGAGGGTTTAGTATACGAAACGTGCATGTCTGGTCCATACTGCATTTTTTATCTGTTTATAAATGATGTTATTGACTTTGAAGACGTTTAACATTTGTACTACTTGGTGAGTGTCACTGCTGGTGGACAAAGAGTCCCCGAGGGCACATGTAGCCAAGACTAGTCAACTTCGGTTGATCGTCTGTCTCTTCAACGCATTCAACATTATCTGTCACCAAAATTCTTAAAATTTCTAAAACGTGGGTCATGTAGCATCATATCCCACCCATCCTGCTACGTCTTTCGATACATTTTTTGACATTATCATTTTCACCCTCTTTGGTCATATTACATTGTTCAAATTGAGGATCACTGACGAGGGTTTAGTACCCGAAACGTGCATGTCTGGTCCATGCTGCAATTTTTTTCTGTTTATAAACGATGCTATTGATTTGAAGACGTTTAACATTCAGCATGGTACCTAATCAATCTACAGCCTTGTAACAGAACATTCTTAAGACTTGTACACTGACTGACTGTGACAACGGGACTCCATGACGGGCCCTGCCAAAACCCATATAGAGAGGACAGCGTCGTAACCACATATCCACTCTGAATGTCGGTCGGACTCCTCGGGTGATGACATACATAAGCTTGCTACAGCCGGTCGAGCCTCAAATGCATTTCGTACCCCCCCCCCCCTTATATCCATTTACATGTTCATATGTGCCCATTGGGCCTCTGCGTTTTGCTGTATCGTTTGTGTTGTCATCTTGCAGTTAGGAGGTTATTTTACACAACAATTGTGCGTTCTTCGATACCCCTGTGTAACCATAAAAGTGGAAGGTTTGTACGCAGGTAACCTGGATAGCCTCACCATCTGCTACTTACCTGCAGATGGCCATCCTAGGTCGGCACCGGTTGCCTATTAGTCTCGTTGGTTTAACTTTAGTCTTTTGTGTTTAAAACAATAAAGTGTTTTGATGTCGTATTTGGTGTTCCTTGTCCCTTTCGTCTCCTGTTGCGTATGTCTTATCGGTGTTTTCACTCAGGGTGCTATACTGTGGATGCTGCAAACGAATGTTGTTGGAGATCGCTTCCTTTCATCTGAAATATTTTGCAATGCAAAATAGTTTTAAGTATCATTATTACCGTTATGATTTTATCTTAACATCCATGATAATTCTGTTGATGTATTTCTTTTGTAATGTGCCTAGTTTGAATAAGTAACCAACTTCAAATAAAGTCGAATGTTGAAAAAGTAACCAACTTCAGATTCAGGCGAATATTGAATAAGTAACTAACTCATTTACTTTTTCAATATTGAAAGTTGCAATGTTGAAAAAGTAACCAACTTCTTTTACCGTTCAATAACATCGTGATGTCTGAAGTCAAATTTAGATATTTCTTTATCTGTTGCAAATTATTCTTTACAGGATGATTAGCATGTATTTTTATTTACTGGTTTTTGTTATATTTCTCCTAACGGTAAACAATTTATGAATCATTTAGAGTAGCATTTAGTGATCAGCATTATTCACAACACTACCCGGAATCCATCCATAACAATTAGCTCTCTGTCACACATGATGCAATACATAGGTTTAGGTCGGAAATGCATAACTTTATTTACGTATATAATCAGTCATGCATTTCAGGAGTATAATAACATCATGCAGATACTTGAACCGTTCAACCCATCGTCATTATCTAACGAAGTAGAACGGAGAAGATGCCGTGGGTTTCCGACGATGATCTCAACCTTGTTTTTTTAATTGACGGTTCAAGTATTTTAAAAATATTAACTATGTACTAGTATTACTAGTACATAAAAAAGTTTGATAGACCTCTGAGATATGTGGCATTTGCGATATTTTGGGGGTAAAAATCCCTTTTCTCGACAAAAATCATGAAAAATTGGAAATTATGTATAACTTCAGCATATTAACTGATATCAAAAATTAAAAGATGTTCTACTTAATTTTTGATATTCTTTCAAATTAAATGACTTTTCAATTTGAATTCCTATATAAAATGTGTATTTTGGGGCGAAAAAGTCCTTTTCTAGGCAACAATAATGAAAATTTGGAAATAATTTATAACTTCAGCATAAAAAAAGATTTCAAAAATTAACAGATGTTAATATATGTTCTTTCGAATGAAACACAGTTCTAATTCCAATTCCTATATCAAATGTGTTTTCGGGTCAAAAAGGTCCTTTTCTAGGCAAAATTCATGAAAAATAGGAAATAATTTATGACTTTAGCATTTAAAGTGATATCAAAAATTAAAAGATGTACTTAACTTCTGCAGTTCTTCGAATGAAATGAGTTTTCTATTCGAATTCCTATATCAAATGTTATTTTTGGGCCAAAAAGCCCCGGCCTTTATATGGAAATATTGGATATCATTCATAACTTTAGAATATAAACTGATATCAAAAATTAAAAGATGTTATATACTTAAGAATTCCTATATCAAATGCGGTTTTTTTTTTGGGGGGGGGGGGGAAGCCCTTTTCTGGGCAAAAATCATGAAAAATAGGAATTAATTTAAAACGTGAAAACGTGATATAAAAAATCATATGATGTTAATGTACTAAATTTCTGATATTCTTATAAATGAAATCAGCTTCTAATTCTTTTAAAATCCTATATCAAATGAATTTAAAATCCTTTTCAAGTAAAAACTTATGAAAATTCTTGAGACAATTTATGACTTTAAGGAGGTCCAGGACAGCCAGACTTAGATTTGATCCTATCATTTAATTTTCCTAAAAATTATAAATGTTAATAATTGAAGCATACTTTTTCTACATGCAAAGTTTCATCAATTTTTTACCGTTAGTTTTGAAGCTACGAATGTACATAAATACCCATTGAAAGCCCCAAAATGGGCCGTAAATGTGACGTTAAAATTAACACACTTTAGGTAATGAAAAACAGTTACAAATCTTCTGTAGAGGCAGAATATTAACAAGTTCTGTATTTTTCATTTAGATATGATGTGGGCACTCGGATATGTATAGAATTATAAATGATCACTATGACTTTTGAAAGAAATTGTCGAAAGAAGATAAATTTATGTTTATTTTCAAAACGTCTTTGAGATGCTAATTTTTAATAATAAAATCCATTTATCTGAAACCGTATCATTTATTTTCATAATAAACTCGATATTATCTTCTTTATATGTCAAGTGAAACACCGATAAATTCCCATTGAAATTTGACCGTCAGTTTTTAAGTTATAGTGATTTTGTTACCCCCTCCCCCTTATTTCTACGTCACTTAATCCTGACGTTCTTGCGAAAAACTCGCCAATGTCGACGTTTCTATTGTGGCGTCATAATTGATCCAGAGGCTTCCGATAGGGTTCTTTCGGATACTGTTCTGGACCCCCTTAAGATAAAACCTAATTCGTGTTTACCAAAAATTCAAACTTCTTTCTACGTTTGATCAATAGAACTCTTGCACTCATTTTTTTTTCTTTTGGACTGGAGCCGGGGTCTTTCAAATTGGCAAAAATTAATTGAATTATTTTTATTTGTGATTTTATTTGAATTTTTTTAATTTGAACAAAAGAACTTTTACCTCTTGTTTTTTTTTTCTTATTTGTAATTCTTTCAGGATAATTGTAATCTTTATCTCCTCTGAATTTTAACCATGTCAAGTTTTTTTTTGTCCATACCAGATCAAAGTGCTTTTCTTTAAATTCATAAGAAGAATGCTATGGAGTTAAGTTATCTTTGTCAAGAGCTCTGATCAATAGCATAAAAAAGGTCGAACTGAAATAATATATGATGAATATGGCATTTATAAATATCTAATGTCTCAATGTTACGTCTTCAAATTCATAGCATCATTTAAGAACAGATGAACTTGCTGCATGGACCAGACACGCACATTTCGGCTGCGTAACCCTCGTCAGTGATCCTCAATCCAAACAATGAAATATATCCAAAGACTGATAAAGCTGTGTTCAAAAATACCGAAGGACGTAGCAGGATGGGTGGGATATTGTACGTAGCAGGATGGATAGGATATTGTGTTACAGGACCCACTTTGTCAGAAATTCCGAGAAAATTTTGTGAACAAAAATTTTCGAATGCGTTTGAAGAAAAGATCAACTGAAGTTGATCGGACTTGGCTAAACGTGCCCTCAGGGACTCCTGGTCCACCAGCAGTGGCACTCACTAAGTGGTACAAATGATACGTCTTCAAATTCATAGCATCATTACAGATAAACTTGCAGCATGGACCATCCATGCACATTTCGGGTTCTAAACCCTCGTCAGTGATCCTCGATCCAAATAATGAAAATGGCCAAAGACTGTAAAACTTTTATGTAAAAAAAATACCAAAAGACGAAGCAAGATTGGTGGGATATGATGCCAAAAGGAACTACTTTTCAGAAATTTCGACAAATTTATGTGAACAAAATAAGTAAAGTTATACAATATGCTTTTTTAATTCTATAGGTATTTCATATTCCTTTTTTTCCCTTAATACTTCTTGAATTTTTAAAAAGTAATCAGGTGTACACATGAAGTAAAACCATTGAATTACGGCTGCAATCACTTATTCCTGTTGCAGTGTAGAGTAGTTAAACATGTCCCCTCTGACATGAATGTTTTAAGTGTATTAATTACTTCTCTCCAGCTCTGTCGCCCGAAAGAAGCTTTGTTATGTACTTTATCAATATGACATCATAAATCTTATATGAAGTTTTTGGAAACTTGTCACTTCATTCAAGAATATCATCGACATTAAAGGAGGTTAACATCTTAGCACTATCCGCCAATGCTATTTTGAACATAGATTTTATTTGGATATGCTACTGAATCGCCTATAGGGAATTTTGAGCAGCACATTCTCTGAAAAGTAAATGCACGAATTTAATTTAAAAGAATATAACCAGAGGGCGCTAATGAAATTAATTTTGGCTGTGTCAAAAAAATGACTTTGGCTGGAAGCATCAATGATGAGGATTTGATATGCGAAGCACGTGTTTGACGCATGATAAATTGGTTTGAAATTTTCTTCAAGAAGGTATAGAGTTGGAACACTTCCGTATTATTATGATCTATCGATTACATTTAATAATACTACATTTATATTTAGGATACCTCTTATCAATAAACCATAATGGTTATGTCAAGAAATCTCTTGTTAATGATTGAAAAATATCGGTTCATCCTATTACAAAGAAAATAAAATTCTGAAATATCAGGATATCAGTTGAGTTGTCTACTGTAAATGTACCTATTTTCTAACTTTTAAGAAGTTTCTATTGTGTTTACATTTTTATTTTTTTTTTGTGAATTTCATGCATAGCTTTACTTTCTATTTTTTAAAGAGTCGACATTAATCTATTTCCGATGAAAAAAATATTGCGAGATATAAAATAAAATAAATGTTGATACTCAAGCTTTTTTGGAAGGTTTGTAGTGTAAAATAAAAAATAATTTGTGTATAAACCGGCGACGCAATGTAAAATCTGAACCGGATGCGCGAAAGTTCCCGTTGGTTGTTTTCGTCACAAAAGTCGACCGATAAAATATCCGTTGGAAAGTACTCAGTGCAGGATGTTTGTCTTCTATGTACAATCAAAGTGTCAGCATCTATTCATAATTATACATAAATGCATTAAAATAATTTGTTTGCCGCTCCTTATGTGTATACATCTCAATTATGATTCTTTAATAACTTCATTTCCATATTTATTCAGTCATACATTTAAGGTGTATCACATCACGTGCGTTTTTGTGCTATTTGAACCGTCTATTAAAAAACAAAAAGTAAAATTGTAAAAGGTAGGCCTATTCCAATCACCTGAACACAAAATCAGAGTAAGATTGCTTTGACAAGGAAATGTCTTTTGGGGGGACGATACAATGTTTAAAACACTTTTATCGCGTATCCACAACGTCAAAGATATTCTAGGTAGTACTTGGACAGTGCAATGCATGTATTTTATATATTGTTTTTATTTTCGTGCATGAACATCGACGGCGGGTGCGGCTAGCCAATAGGGGATGCTTACTCCTCCCGGGCACCTGGTCCCAACTCTAGCTTGCTAGGGGTCCGTCGATGCTCAATTTGGTGCTCTATTGTGAGTGCTGTTGAGATTATCGTCAGGATCTTCTTTAACTCATTTGTGTCACACTTATACCCTTTGCCGTGTGGAGCTCGTAAAAAAGTTCCCCGCGAGGGGTTTGACATTAAGTGTTTTGAATATTTTCCCTGACATGGTCGCCATAGCACTTTCTATATAGATATAACCTCAGACAGTGAAATGCATGTATTTTATATATTGTTTTTATTTTCGTGCATGAACATCGACGGCGGGTGCGGCTAGTCAATAGGGGATGCTTACTCCTCCCGGGCACCTGGTCCCACCTCTAGCTTGCTAGGGGTCCGTCGATGCTCAATTTGGTGCTCTATTGTGAGTGCTGTTGAGATTATCGTCAGGATATTCTTTAACTCATTGGAAATATAAAAAAACCCGCTGAATTTGAAACATTCACGGGTTTGAACCTTTTCTATTACGGTTATAGTGACGAATGTTGCAACCAAGCAGGAGATTGGCATCTTATCTCAATCTCCATTTGGGATTTAGTTGTTTGATTCTGTGTATACCCATTGCTTCTGATTTTGAGTTCGACTTTCATGCACTGATGCAAATTTCTTTTCTTTAGAAATGATTCAAATTGATGAAATAAAGTATTATATATAATCACCCGATAATGCTATATTTGTCAACAAGAAACACTGTGTACCTATACTAAAACCAGACCAAAACAGTTTTGGCCTGAGATTCGGACATACCTTTAGGAGAAATTCAAAAAGGGACATTTTTTGATCAGCACTTCTTTTGTATTTTTCGACTGTACCTAAACAACTTTTTCTATGTCCATACCTCGAATAAAAAGGACACAAGCCTGACAAGGATCTTGCCGTGCTTCTTGGTCTATATGGGCGAGCTTGGGGAAAATAAATATTTTTTTTTTTTGCAAAATAATAATTTTCTTAAAATGAAGAAAACGAAAGGTATAAAAACTCAATTATATATATGGGAAGTTCTACTGGTATTTTTTGGAGAATCACAGAAGTGAGGGTATTATTTAAAGGCAATACCCAGTATATCACTGTTTTCATTGATTACGTCAATGAACTGGACATTACACAAAACGTTTTGGCACGATGAGCTAAAATGATAATTGTACGCTTTTATTCCGATAAGAATTTTAGACTCTTAAACAAGCCATTGTCATAGAGCACTGTCCATTGTCCGTCCGTCCGTCCGTCGCAAACTTTTACCATTTTCGACATCTTCTCTGCAACCGCTGCACAGAATTTCTCGAATCTTTACAGGAAGCAAGGTCTCAAAGTCAGCTACTATATGTTTGCGCTTTTCGTATTGATCGTTCAACGAATATGACCACCAAGGGCTCTGATAAATTAACACATTTTCAACATCTCCTCTATAACTGCTGCATAGAATTTTAACGAAACCTTACTAGAAGCAAGTACTCAAAGTTTTTTTTTTGCATTGATCGATTAACAAATATGGTAGTCAAGGGCTCTGATTTGTAGACGCGTTTTCGACTTTTCTTTGAAATGAATTTGGGCGGCTTATGAAAAGTACTTTGGCTGGAAGCATCACTGATGAAAATTTGATAGGCATTCTCTGTAAGGACCAAAATCGAGTGCCACGGCATGTCATGGATTTTGATGATTTTCGGTATAATGGGTAGGGTGGGTATGTATTTAAAGTAATGACCATGAAAATAACACTTTTTGGCCAATGTGACCTTTCGTTGCCATGGTAACGAGGTCATTTTATTTATAGCAATTTTGGGACCATAAATTAAGCCAGCACTTGATACTTCATTGTCATGGATACCACTGTAACAGCTTGTTCATTTTTATATAATCAATTCTTCCTTACTTCCATTCTTACTTTGAATTTTTAATGTTTTGTTACCGATTATAATGATTTTTTATTTGAATATTTTCAAAGGTCATATTTATTATGAAAGCACATGAATATAAGAAAGAGAAATCTTCAAATTCATTGAACTGTAGCAATTTAATAGGAAAATATTTTCCGTCACCCCCCCCCCCCCCCCCCCCCCAAGAAAATGCAGAATTCAAAATGCAGATTTCGTCCCTTATTAAATCAAAATACTCACCAAGAATTTAGATATTCAAAGATGTGAAGAAACGTTATCAATAGTTCTAAAAATTAGTGATAAACTCATTTTATGTAATATTACTGTTAAGTTCAATTTTTCAAGGTTACTAAAATATTGGCACTTTCATTTTATGAAAAAATCAGGATTTTTGTCAAATATGGGCACATAAAGTTTAATGACCTTGGAAATGCAGTGGGTGACCTTGAAATATTTTCAATGTCATCTTTATATTAAAACGTCTCTGACAGATGTATACATGAAAGAAGAGAGGGGATCTCCAACAACACCTAGTTGCAGCACCAACAGCAACCTCCCAAAACACCCACTGTAAAACACAAAGAAGACACGCACAGAAAGAGACGCAGTGGTACAAGGAACGTCAAATCACAGAAAAACATAAAACACAATGACTACACATAAACCAACGAGACCAATGGGCAAACAGTGCCGACTTAGGACGTGAACTTCTGTTTCAATATCATGTGTAGATAGTTTGATAGAGGTTGTGTTTAAATTCATCGTATCGAAACCTTTCAACCGATTATTGCCATAGCATGCAAAAATGGGTCTTCAAGTGTCCAAAACAGAGCATTTGATATTCTGTTTTGGCCCAATTTTTCATCCTGTATACAAAAGGCATCCGAGATGAATGTAAAAAACAAATATGCATAATAATAAGGATTATTAAAAAAAAATAATCGAAGTAATTTCAGATAAAAAAGTACCTGTTTCCATGGTAACGAAGCCTACAAATATGCCTCGTCCTATGAATTCTCCCGATTTTTGAAACTTCAGACACGGTTACCATGGCAACGACAACTTTTTGGGAAAAAACTGGGGTTGATATATAAACTAGTACTTCATATTGAACTTCCTTTTTGTGTGTGTTGGCAGTAATGCTTCTGAGTAAGGAAGCCTTAATCTTCCCAGAACTTACATGACCAAAGTATGACCAATGATCTTTAGAAACGTGCGTCAGGAGGTTATAGATATATAAGTATTTTTACTTTTACTTTAATGAAAATTTAAGCCACAATATAAATGATAAGAAATAAAATCGTTGACTTCAGACACTTCAAGGATTCAGATTAATTGTGGACTGACATCTTTAGATTCTGAATATCCTGGACTAGGTATGTACCATTTACGTTATCACTAGATACGTTCCATTGTTCTCCTTGGTAGCAGAGCTTGATTAACCACATCTGTCTACCAAACTTTATATACAAAATGAATATCATAGGAATACCAGACTTGAATGTTTTCTAAGGTATGTACAATAAATAAAAGAGTATATTTCCATTGCAGAGGAATCCCTATGTTAAGCGCCCGTGAGGCAAACGGATTTATAAACTATAACTCTGGTTGCCTACTATGACGTCACGCTTTAGTTTTGAAAGTACGGAGAATTTACCAACGTTCAGATACTTTTGACGTTATAACACGCAAAAGGCTCATTATTAATGCTAAACGGGTAGTCTGATATTTAGTACAAATGGAAATATAAGTAATGACTGTCTTACTTTGGGTGTTCATGGTAGTATAATTCTGGATGGACACGTGCAAATTTTCCGAAAATCGCTTCGCGATTCACGGAATTTGTAGGTGACCAACCAGAATTATACTACCATGAACACCCAACTTCTGGTTGACTCCTTTTCAAAGTGCCTTCTTGAAGAACTTCTGGTTGACCCCTTTTCAAAGCGCCTTCTCGAAGAGCTTCTGGTTGGCCCCCTTTCAACGCGCCTTTTCGAAAAGTGTCTAGTTGATTCCTTTCAATGTGCCTTCTTGATGACCTTCTGGTTGATCTTCTTTTCAAGGTTCATTCTCGAAGAGATTCTGGTTGACCCCTTTCAAAATGCCTTCTCGGAGAACTTTTGGTTGACCCCTTTTCAACGCGCCTTTTCGAAAATCTTCTGGTTTATCCCTTTCAAAGTGCCTTTTCGAAGACCTTCTGGTTGATCCTCTTTTCAAAGTAATTCTCGAAGACCTTCTGGTTGACACCTTTCAAAGTGCCTTCTTGAAGAGCTTCTGGTTGACTCCTTTTAAAAGTGCCTTCTTGAAGAACTTCTGGTTGACCACTTTTCAAAGCGCCTTCTTGAAGAGCTTCTGGTTGGCCCATTTTCAAAGCGCCTTTTCGAAAATCTTCCAGTTGATTCCTTTCAAAGTGCCTTCTCGAAGACCTTCTGGTTGATCTTCTTTTCAAAGTACATTCTCGAAGAGATTCTGATTGACCCCTTTCAAAGTGCCTTTTATCGAAAATCTTCTGGTTTATCCCTTTTAAAGTGCCTTTTCGAAGACCTTCTGGTTGATCTTCTTTTCAAAGTACATTCTCGAAGAGATTCTGGTTGACTCCTTTTAAAAGTGCCTTCTTGAAGAACTTCTGGTTGACCACTTTTCAAAGCGCCTTCTTGAAGAGCTTCTGGTTGGCCCATTTTCAAAGCGCCTTTTCGAAAATCTTCCAGTTGATTCCTTTCAAAGTGCCTTCTCGAAGACCTTCTGGTTGATCTTCTTTTCAAAGTACATTCTCGAAGAACTTCTGGTTGATCCCTTTTCAAAGCGCCTTTTTTCGAAAATCTTCTGGTTTATCCCTTTTAAAGTGCCTTTTCGAAGACCTTCTGGTTGATCTTCTTTTCAAAGTACATTCTCGAAGAGATTCTGGTTGACCCCTTTCAAAGTGCCTTCTCGGAGAACTTCTGGTTGACCCCTTTTCAAAGCGCCTTTTTTCGAAAATCTTCTGGTTTATCCCTTTTAAAGTGCCTTTTCGAAGACCTTCTGGTTGATCTTCTTTTCAAAGTACATTCTCGAAGAGATTCTGGTTGACCCCTTTCAAAGTGCCTTCTCGGAGAACTTCTGGTTGACCCCTTTTCAAAGCGCCTTTTTTCGAAAATCTTCCGGTTTTATCCCTTTCAAAGTGCCTTTTCGAAGACCTTCTGGTTGATCCTCTTTTCAAAGTACATTCTCGAAGACCTTCTGGTTGACCCCTTTCAAAGTGCCTTCTTGAAGAGCTTCTGGTTGACCCCTTTCAAAGTGCCTTCTCGAAGAACTTCTGGTTGACCCATTTTCAAGTTGCCTTCTCGAAGAACTTCTGATTGATTTCCTGCCCACTTCTAGATCCACTCCTGTCACCCGGATTCTTAATATTATATCATGCTATCTGCTATCTGCCATTTGCTCTGTAAATTCTTATTTTCCACATATTACTTTGAAAATGGAAAAAAATGCCATTTTCCTCTGAGGACAGCTCGGACAGTACAATTTTATGGCAATGAATACCGACAGATGAATTTCAGTGAGAAAACCTCTTCAAAGTGCCTTCTGGTTGACCCCTTTTTAAGTGCCTTCTTGAAGAACTTCTGGTTGACATCTTTTCAAAGCGCCTTCTCGAAGATCTTCTGGTTGATCCCTTTTTAAAGAAAGCGCCTGTTCGAAAATCTTCTGGCTGACCCCTTTCAAAGTGCCTTCTCGAAGTCCTGGTTCTTCTCAAAGTACATTCTGGTTGACCCCTTGAAGAGCTTCTGGTTGACATTCTTTGACTGTATCAAAGTGTTACCTATAGATAAAGACCAAACATAAGTGTTACATTTTCCTTATTAAAAATATTTTGGATAGTGTATAAGGACACCCCCTAAAACGCTGAAGATGTTTGATAAAATAAAAAATAGTCGAATTTTCTAAATTTACTTCAATAGGCAAAATTGTCAGGTAACACATATTGGTCAGTAGTTAATGTTTATTGTGAAAATACTTGGATTCAATAATGATTACAACTGGAAAATTAAAATAAACCTGTAACAATCAGGTAGGGATCCACCTTTATCAAGTTGTCAGAGCACTTCCAATGAATATTTTTGCCGAGCTTCCGGGAAATTCTCCCCTTAGTGTTCCCGAAGGGTATGGCATGAGACTTGCTGTAGGCCTTAATGAGATTTCAGATAAATCCCCTGCATTATGAAAAGCATCCATTTAATTTTGTTCTAGCTATGCCTCTACCTGAAATGACATGAATGTTAAACGTCTTCAAATTCAAAAGCTATCCATTGTGCTGTTGGGTGATGACGACAGCGCGATGCCTCAATATTGCGATTATCATAGGATGGCAATGGTCCTATGACGATATTTCAATTGTGACATATGCATGTAGTCATAGCTCATTATCTGTATGGCATCATTGCACTGTTGCAATCACCATCATACTGTCGTTTCCCTATCATCACGCTACCGCTATTTACAATGTGCCTTTCCATTTCCCCGAAAAAAAAAAAATCCTTACTTTAAAAACAAATGATCTCCTAAACGTGTTGCCCTTTCTGCCCCATGTCCAATGTGGTCTTTGATTGGTTTATTTGTTTGTACTCTTGGTGATATTGCTCTGATAAGGTGGTCCTTGATTGGTTTGTTTGTTTAGCTTCTTGATTAGATTTTTTCTGTTTCGTTGTTCTTTGATTGGTTTTTTTGTTTGTCCTCTTGGTTAGATGAGTCTGTTTTGGTGTTCTTTGTTTGGTTTGATTGTTTGTCCTCTTAATGAGATTATTCTGTTTTGGTGATCTCTGTTAGGTTTGTTTGTCCTCTTGATGAGATTATTCTGTTTCGGTGATCTTTGTTTGGTTTGTTTGTTTGTCCTCTTGGTTAGATTATTCTGTTTCGGTGATCTTCGTTTGGTTTGTTTGTTTGTCCTCTTGATGAGATTATTCTGTTTTGGTGATCTCTGTTAGGTTTGTTTGTCCTCTACATGAGATTATTCTGTTTTGGTGATCTCTGTTAGGTTTGTTTGTCCTCTTGATGAGATTATTCTGTTTCGGTGATCTTTGTTTGGTTTGTTTGTTTGTCCTCTTGGTTAGATTATTCTGTTTCGGTGATCTTCGTTTGGTTTGTTTGTTTGTCCTCTTGATGAGATTATTCTGTTTTGGTGATCTCTGTTAGGTTTGTTTGTCCTCTACATGAGATTATTCTGTTTTGGTGATCTCTGTTAGGTTTGTTTGTCCTCTACATGAGATTATTCTGTTTCGGTTATCTTTGTTTGGTTTGTTTGCTTGTTCTCTAGATGAGATTATTCTGTTTCGGTGATCTTTGTTTGGTTTGTTTGTTTGTCCTCTAGATGAGATTATTCTGTTTCGGTGATCTTTGTTTGGTTTGTTTGTCCTCTAGATGAGATTATTCTGTTTCGGTTATCTTTGTTTGGTTTGTTTGTTTGTCCTCTACATGAGATTATTCTGTTTCGGTTATCTTTGTTTGGTTTGTTTGCTTGTCCTCTACATGAGATTATTCTGTTTCGGTTATCTTTGTTTGGTTTGTTTGTTTGTCCTCTTGGTTAGATTATTCTGTTTCGATGATCTTTGTTTGGTTTGTTTGCTTGTCCTCTTGATGAGATTATTCTGTTTCGGTGATCTTTGTTTGGTTTGTTTGTTTGTCCTCTTGGTTAGCTTATTCTGTTGGTAAAATTGTTCCGTTTTTATTGTATTTTATTTGTTTGTTGGTTCTCTTGGAGATATTTTTCTGTTTTGATAGTCTGTGATTGGTTTGTTTGTGTGTCCTCGTTGTGAGATTGTTCACTGTTGGTGGTACACACACTACCATTCCACGCCATAAGCCCAATAACTACGAGGCGCCAAATGAGACATGTTTGAATTTGTACTCAAAATCGAATTTTGTTGCGATAAAAGTGACTTGTGTTCAACAAAAACGAGTCTTTATGAATGAAATCTTTCAAATACCACAGATACATTTTATGTTATACAAACAGATTTTTCATTGGACAAAACTTATTTTTGTCATCACAAAATTAACTTTTGTTGGACAATATTCAATTGTGTACGACGAAGTTCAATTTTGTTTAATATTATTCAATTTTGTATCTCCAGATCCAATTTTGTAGCACAAAATTCAATTTTGTTTCTTAATATTCTGATTAGATGACAGAACTCAATTTTGTACGCAAATCAATGTACCGAACTTGGATTCTGTGAACAAAATTGAGAAATAATTTTACAGGGTTCTGTCAATGAGACAGAATCGAACTTGTGAGACAGAATTGAAGCCGTCACATAACAAAGTCACTATTGTCTTACATAAACATTTAGTTTTTCATTTCAATAAAACAAAATAATTTTTTAGTAGACCCAATTCCTTTTTTTGTAATGAAAGAATTCAATTTTGTAACGAGAGAATTCAAAACGTGCATGTCTGGTCCATGCTGTAAATTTATCTGCTCCAAAATTATGCTAATGAATTTGAAGACGTTAAACAGTTGTACCACTTAGTGAGTGTCACTGCTGGTGGACCAAGAGTCTCCGAGGGCACTTGTAGCCAAGTTCGATCAATTTCGGTTGGTCATATCTTCAAACGCGTTTCAAAATTTCTGTTTTTGAAATTTTTCTCAAATTTCTAAAACCTGGGTCCTGTAGCATCATATCCCAGCCATTTTGCTACGTCTTTCGGTATATTTAGGACATAATTTTACAGATTTTGGTCATATTACATTGTTTAGATTGAGGATCACTGACGAGGGTTAAATAACCGAAACGTGCATGTTTGGTCCATGCTGTAAATTTACCTGCTCTTAAATGATGATAATGAATTTGAAGACTTTAAACATTTGTAACGAAAGACGTCAAATGGAAGGTGGGAATCTCCAACAACACTCGGTTGCAGCACCTATAGCAAAACCCAACAAATGACAAACGAGATGATTTTTGATTCAACATAGTAAATTTCCCCTGGCTTGACGGTGATGTCCCTAGATTACCGTCATACGGTATCTACATTTCACAGCTCATCCGGTATGCTAGAGCATGTACTGATGTTTTGGATTTTCATAGTAGAAATCTACAAATTACAAAGAAACTTTTAGGTCAAGGTTTTCGCTTTCACAAACTAGTAAAGACTTTCTGGAAAATTTACAAAAATTATAATCAACTTCTTTTGAAATTCGGACCCATAAAAGCAACAGAGTATGTTTCTTTAGGTATTTCACAACCTGCATTTTATGGTGACATAATTAACAAAATAAGAAGGATCAAAGGTAGACAGCATAACTATCGAAAATGCGTCAGAGTAATCAAACGCCTGTTATACCGTGGATATGATCCTAATGTCACCAGACAGACACTAAGCTTGGTACTTGAACAATCTACAGTCTTGTACGAGCGCATTCTTATGACTTGAACTCTGACTGACTGTGACGACGGGACTCCATGACGGGCCCTATCAAAACCTCTTTAGAGAAGGCAGGGCCCCGACCCACTGTCCTCTCTGAATGTCAGTCGGACTCCTCGGATGATAACATATATGAGCTCGCTACAGCCGGTGTAAAGACGAATAATGACCCCCGTCGAATAATGACCGGGGGTCATTATTCGACGTAGAAAAAAAATGACCCCCCGGTCATTATTCGACGACTTAGGGGGTCATTATTCGACCGTAGAATAAGTGGTACCAGCCACAAAAATTGCAAACCCCTCGTGAAAAATATTGACCCCCATAGAATAATGACCCCCTTATAAACCGACTTGATTTCTCGATAAATGTTATCAATAGCAATTCTCTGTAAGGACCAAAATAATTTCAATAGCACGTGGAAATAGCATGTCTCCAATTTTGGAGATTTTTGGTATGGAAGGTGTATATAATGTACTGAGACAAAAATAAACTTCCTTTTTACAAATTAATTTTTCGTTGCCATGTTTGAAAATTTACGCATCAGTAGAATACTTGTAACATGACATTTTCACAAGGTTCGTTTCCATGGTAACAGCTATTATAGTCAACTGAAATTTCCTTAATTTTTCTCTTTATATCTTTTATAGTATAAGTATTACACAAGAAGTATGCTTCTGCCCACTACTGTTTTCTAAACAACTAGCAGAAGCGTATCCAAGCCAATGTTCTATGCAAACAAGCAAACAAAGGTATGAAGGTGTGAAAACAATCCTGAGACGGTAGCAAGTGTCCCGACTTTGCTATCCCTAGTAGTGCGATAAGACCTCTCAGGCGCGTATGTCGGGACACACTATATGAGGTTTCAATTAATCATTTGATAAGGGCGAAAATATTAGAATGTGGAGACGAGGGGGCGAATTCAAGACGGGGCGAATCAATTTGAGATCCTCTGAGGGCGAAAAAAGACTGGGCGAATTCAAAGCTGTATACAGTATTCTTTTTGTCAATATGTTCAAAATGTAGGCAAAAACCTGTTTTGAAGAGACCCTTTTTAAAACCGAAAAAGCTCCTAATTTAACATGATTTTGCTCAATTTCAAAGACAGATAATCTGAAATGCCAGGCTTACTTGATTTCTACTGCCAATTATCTTCTTTAATTCTCGATCTTTAAGAAAATGTTAAAATTTGAGTGGGACCTCTTCACAATTTTATTCAAAAGGGTATAAAATTGGTTACCATGGTGACATTCTGTTCAGTGCTACATGTATTACACATATTGTAATTTACTGGTAAAGTTTTAGCTGTCCGTTATATATTTTTAAGCAGTTTTTATCAGTGCATATAAAAGAGCATTATTGATTAAAAAATCACCTTAAAATTTTTAAAGGTCACAGAACCCAATGTCAAGGCCATCTTGAATGCCATTCACAATTTGGCAAAATTCTGTGATTTTTTAAAAATATGAGAGGCAGTTACTCAAAAATCATGTTCATACATACATATAAAAAATGTGAGATTATCATGATTTTTGTCTGGGGCTTATTTTTTAGGAGAAATGTTCTGAACTAAAGATTGTAATGTTTTTCGATCTATCGGTCCTAATTTTAGAAAGAAGTATTTTTGATACAAATTATGACAGACAAGCCTAAATTTAGTAACAATTAATAACAACAAACATAGGTAATCACAGATTACGAAGCTCACCTCGTGACAGCAAAATTCAATTCAAACATATTTCTTAGTACATGTATATTGGCTTTTAAAGGCAAAACCACTCAAGCAGAAAAAGTAGGTCAAGGTCATTTTATGAAAGTTTGATCAAAGATACATCTAATATGCAAGTTTGGAACATCTAGCAGTTATACTTTGCTCAATATTGGCTTTATAGAGCAAAATCACTCAAGCGGAAAAAGTAGGTCAAGGTCATTTTATGAAAGATTGATCAAAGAAACATCCAATATGCAAGTTTGGTACATGTAGCAGTTATACTTTGCTCAATATTGGCTTTATAGAGCAAAATCACTCAAGCGGAAAAAGTAGGTCAAGGTCATTTTATGAAAGATTGATCAAAGATACATTCAATATGCAAGTTTGGTACATGTATCACTTATACTTTGCTCAATATTGGCTTTTAAAGGCTAAATCACTCAATTGGAAAAAGTAGGTCGAGGTCATTTTATGAAAGTTTGATCAAAGATACATCTAATATGCAAGCTTGGAACATCTAGCACTTATACTTTGCTCAATATTGGCTTTTAAAGGCAAAATCACTCAAGCGGAAAAAGTAGGTCAAGGTCATTTTATGAAAGTTTGATCAAAGATACATCCAATATGCAAGTTTGGTACATGTAGCACTTATACTTTGCTCAATATTGGCTTTTAAAAGCGAAATCACTCAAGTGGAAAAAGTAGGTCAGATAATGCATCCGATGCATGGGTCCATCTCGGCATCCAAAGATGATTCACTTGTGCAAGTTTGGTTACTGTAGCATTAGTACTTTGTCAGATACTGAGCTACCCCAAACTTCTTAACCAAGTCACTCAAGCGGAAAATGTAGGTCAGATGCTGCATCCGATGCATGGGTTCACCTCAGCATCCAAAGATGAATCACTTGTGCAAGTTTGGTTACTGTAGCATCAGAACTTTGTCAGATACTGAGCTACCCTAAACTTCTTAACCAAGTCACTCAAGCGGAAAATGTAGGTCAGATGCTGCATACGATGCATGGGTTCACCTCAGCATCCAAAGATGAATCACTTGTGCCAGTTTGGTTACTGTAGCATTAGTACTTTGTCAGATACTGAGCTACCCCAAACTTCTTAACCAAGTCACTCAAGCGGAAAATGTAGGTCAGATGCTGCATCCGATGCATGGGTTCACTTCAGCATCCAAAGATGAATCACTTGTGCAAGTTTGGTTACTGTAGCATTAGTACTTTGTCAGATACTGAGCTACCCCAAACTTCTTAACCGGACGCGGACGCGGACACGGACACGGACGCGGACGCGGACGCGGACGCGTGGGGTTATAGCATAAGCTCACTCAACTTCGTCGAGGTGAGCTAAAAATGCAAATTTTATTGAATTAGGAACCTTCATTTTGAATTGACCTTGAACTTAGAGTCAATGACCTTGACAAATTTTGGAAGTGCTCAAATAAAGAATTATTTCTTCTGTTGTCCCTACACAAAGCTTAAGCGATATAAGTTATTTAAACCATGCTAAAAATAAATTTGAAAAGATATAGTCATCATGTATCAAACGAATAGTTGCCATGGTAACCATTTTTGACGTCTAAATGTAGGAAAACAAAACAAGGTCCCACTTATTTTTTTCAGTGATTATATTTGTCACATGAAACCTATTTTGTTCTGACAACAGTGATGGTGTTATCAGCCTTATATTTTGTGTTATTTTGCTTAAAAATGGTAAAAATTTGACAAAAATATGCCTAAATTTTGACATTATTTTAAGGCATTTTTTGACTGATTTTGATTTTATAGGATTCGGCTAATTGAAAGATATTTCAAAAAATTTGTCAATTTTTCTAAAAAAAGAGGTTTTAAAGAGTATAAGTTGTTAATACCAATAAACTCTGACAATCGTTTCCATAGCAACATAATAACCAAAGATGACTTATTTGACCATTTTTAGTGCTAGAAATAGACATACCTCGTTTCCATGGCAACCGGAATATTCATTTTCAAAAAATTGTAATTTTTGTATTCAGGGCATTATACATACCATTTATAGAGAAAAACATAAAAATCCATGACATGCTATTTCCAAAATATTTTGGTCCTTACAGAAAATTGATATTAATATGTACATGTACTCTATTTGTATATGTACGATCGTGTTCTGACAGTTCGTAGATATGGCGCATGTTGACGCTTATACTTCAGATAATACTAGTATGCATTTTTTATTTTGCAATTATTTTCAACCAACTCATTTGTTAATTCTGATTCATAAATTAAAAAAAAAACTAATGACCTTCGAAACCCGGATACCGCTTCATTTTTGTGACTTATCGGATGTTATAACAGATAACATTTTTCAGTCTGTTGTGTATTTTAGACCCATACATGTCCATGGACAAGCCGTTCCGAGTCTTTACAGGAGCACTCGGTTCATACCGGGATTCTGATTTACGCTCAGGAGCGCTAAATCAAACAAATTTTCCCTATAGTATGCAGATTATCCTCCGGAGATATTCATAAAATGACAATTGAGTTTGCACGCGTGGTGTGGAAAAAGAGAACTCTTTCGTCGGTCTAGAAATAAATGGGCTTTCCAATCTTAAGACAGGAGTAAAAAACAAGAGCCCCAGGGGGCACAACGCTCACCTGATACCCATGCACGCTTTAATTGACATACTGACATTGAATACTGATAGTGCCAGTACCAGGATTTTAGCCCACAACCTTTCTAAAAAGATTTTTGCCGGATGCAGAGAAGTTTTTTTTTAGACAACCTTTAAAAGTACAAAAAAGAAAAAATAGTCACATTTCAAAACAATAACTTTTTTACTGATTTGAAAAGACGGATAAAGTGGTCCAACGTCATATGCCCAGCTAGTATAGTTCAATTATGCAACATCAAAAATAAAATCATATTGTACATTAATGTGCAGCAGAAAAAGAATAAAACAATGAAATGATTTCATAAATTAAGTTTATTTAAAATTGAACAAAAAACCTTTCATTATTGATAGCTAGCATGCCAGAAATTATAAAGCCTGTGTTTGTGAAACGAGAATGCCCCCGGCGGCATCTTTGTTAGAATAAAGGCCATTTTCTGTTAAGTATGTGAGAGGTCAGGGTCAGCGTAATATTGGTATCAATGGAAAGATCTTGTCACAAGGAATACACATGTAAAAATTGAAACCTCTATCACTAACCATTCAAAAGTTATGCTCAATGTTAAAGTTTTTGAGAAGTACGTCAAAGGTCAAGGTTATGGTCACGAGGTCAAAAATTTTGGTATCAATGGAAAGGTATTGTCACAAGGAATACACATGTGAAACATGAAACCCCTATCACCAGCTTCCATTTAAAAGTTATGCCCAATGTTAAAGTTTTTCGGAAAACAGACAGACAAACAGACAGGCCAAACACTATATGCAATCGAATCTTTTATTCCAGGGGCATAAAAAACAAAGATTTTTCGGTTTTGCCTTTATTTATATTAAAGTATACTGAAATCTATGAATGCTTTTGAATAGTATTGATTTCATCTCATGATTTCATCTCAAATACATGAAACGTACAGTTAAAATCGTTTTAAAATCGTTTAATCCAATATTTATCAATTCAAGTGAGTTGTGCAGAAATTGGGCCAGTTTGTTTTCCAAAAAGCAGTGTATGGTGTATCAAACCTCATGACCCAGTGAAGCCACTTGAACAGATAATTTTCAGTGAATATGCTGAAATGCAGCGCTTCTTGCCTATGGCGCCAGGGTTTTTTTTTTTATTTTGGTGAAGGTGCCTGTGCCTGTCCCATTTGGGAAAATTTGCGACAATTTGCTAAAATTGGGAAAAAGTATCATTTATTAACACTGATAATCCATTGATTTGCTTGAACTGAACATGGGATGAATAAAAAACTTTAAAAAATGCACTTAGAAATAGGACATTTTGTGCTGACTTTCATGTTTTGGGTCTTATTTTCTAGGGTGATTTTTTCATAATTCCTCTTTGGGAATTTCAGGGTGATTTTTTGGGAAAAATAGAGGAAATTTGGCATTGGGAAGGGGCCGAAATTCGGCCCCAAAACAAGGGAAAAAAACCTTGTATGCATATTTCAA
Source organism: Pinctada fucata (assembly GCA_028142955.1). NCBI lineage: Eukaryota > Metazoa > Mollusca > Bivalvia > Pterioida > Pteriidae > Pinctada > Pinctada fucata. The sequence continues at coordinate 51,554,161 of AP027107.1, forward strand.
CAGGCGAGAAGGAGCGTCGCATTTCAGCATACGCTGTTCATCAACTCAAGTGGTTTCTCTAGATTTCGTAGTTTGAAACAAATTAAAAGGCCCATGAAATTGTTAAGCTTGTCCAACTAGCAGACCTACGACATCGTTATTTACTGTTAACAAATTGTTTTACCTCATCAAAGGTCTGTAACACGGAAAAGTTGTTAGCGGAGAGAGTTCATGAAATGTATCGGTTGCATAGGATTTGCCGACAAAAAGTTATTTGGTCCGATAAAAACTCATCATGTATCTATTATTTGAACAGATAAAAATTCCCAAATGTCTTATCACAGGAACCTGTCATTTTAGGAGAGAAAATGTTTTATTATTCACAACCTCAGGCCTCTGTGTTCCTCTTAGAAATATTATACATACAATATGTCGAACACAGTGGCTTATGGTTGTAAATAATAATTTATTTTCTCTATTTAAACAACAGCTTTCTGTGGTCCAACATTTCATAGGAAGATTTCAGGAACTCTGAACTGAATTATTTATTTCAAGAATTTCAGATATTAAATATCCTATGCATTCTCAAAATCCAGAGGAAGAGATTACTCATTAGACGCTTCTTCAAGAAATCAGTCCGTAAATTACTTCATCTAAAAGAGTCTAAGACAGAGGAAATTCGAGCAAACTTTATACATGATAACAAGTATATGCAAGCGTACCAAGTACATGAATGATAACCATTATGAAAGTGTTCCAAGTATAATGCACATTAAATAAAAATCTATTCCATTTGCACTGTATCTCCTGAAATGTATCGCAGTACTTAAGGTCATCTTGGTGCACCAAGGGTTTCATCGCATTCCGCGAGACGCTTCATCGCAAAGTACTTAGAATTTAAATAATTGAATCATATCACATACAAGGTCAATCAATAAGACATTGAAGCATGTGTCACTTGTTGAATTATCACCTGTAACTATGGATGAAAGGTCGATCTAAAAATGATTAATCATACAAAGAAGGTTTTTTTTCCCTTTAGTTGCACCTGTAACATTGGGCATGGAAAACATACATTATACCTATGTACAATCTTAAAAAATATTCCTTAAACATCCAAATGTGGATATCTTGACAAAATTCTTTCACTTGTAGGGTACCATGCATGAGTACCTCATACCTACAAATTGTCATGACAATCTGAAGAGTGGTTATAGAAAAGAAGCAGAAAATGTATGAAAATCATCCCCCCCCCTTCCTTTTTACCAGGGACGTATATTTTATATACGTCCCTGTCTTACATAAGAAAGAAATTCATAAAAAATCAAAAAATTAAAATTTAAGCATAAAATACATATCAAAGCATTAAGTAAGTTAAATATGATAAACATGTAGTTAATGAGTGTGTAAAATCATACACTTATTGAGTTATTTAAAGAAATAGTGCAAAGATGTGCATTTCTGACTAAGTCCGAAAAGACGTCAAAAACGCGTCAAAAATTTGACTTCGAAGTGGAACCAAAAATAACAACACTTCTTACGACATCTCTCTAGATCATCCTGATGCTTTCGATTTGTCGATACATGCTTCGGATCTGAAGAAGAAGTTTGTCAAAGGAGGGTACCCCCCGTGACCTACTTTTGGCTGTGGTGGCGCCACCTGTTGACAGATCCGGACGAAAAACAACAACACTTGTAGGGGACCATGAGTACTTCATACCTACCAAGTTTCATCAAAATCCCTTCAGCCGTTCTGGAGAAGTTTTAAATGTGAAAAGTTTACGACGACGGACGACGACGGACGACGACGACGACGACGACGACGACGGACGACAGACGCAACACTATGACAATAGCTCACTTGATCATATGGCTCAGGTGAGAAAAAAACCCTTTTTCCACACTCCAGGACATTTTAGAACTCCAAGAGGATAATATACTTAATTAAGGGATAATTTGCATAACTACTTGTAATTTTACGTAATAATTATCGTCACTGAGGAAGTTTTACGGTCGATACGGGGGTCTTACAACACAATATGAAGTTCCCCTCTCCGGAATGTTAAATAACATTCTGGGGCATGACAATAAACAGTAAAAACACTGAATCAGTCAGACATTACACCTAATCATGACCTTACCGAAAATGACATTTTTACCAATTCAGAGAGGTTTCCATAGAACATTTGCGACGGGTGTGCCTAGCCGACAGGGGACGTTCACTCCTTCCGGACAACAGGTCCTATATCTTTTGGATTAGCAGTTCCTCGGGTGGAAACCACAATCACCGAACTTGACATCATCAAATTTGACAGTATCACCGAACTTGACATCACCGAATTTGACAAGTTTCAACTGATTATGTGCGACGGGTGTGCCTAGCCAGCAGGGGGCGCTGATTCCTCCAGACACCTAGTCCCGTCCCATTTGGGACTTGCATATGTTCTACTTGTTGAGAGCATATACCTTAATTTGTGATGATTTTCTGGATTAAAGCTTTCTGGACTCTGACTTCAGTATTTATATTTTACTTCTAACACATTTGAATTTATTCAAATAAGGCAATTATTGTCATATGCCTAGTTACATTGTTTAGGATGTGTGCAAGGGAACATAATTTGTTCCATAGGTAAAAGATTTGAACCATTGGACTTGCATTTTCTATCATAATGGTAACACTTGAACTGTGTGTCCAATGAAACCGTTTCAAATGACACCAGGGTCAATGACCCTATGCACTTCATGCTAACTAGCTTTTCGGACTTTGTTGCCATTGGGGCATAGTGTTTCACAGACACATTGTGTTGTGAAAAATATCAAATATTATTATTACCAGGAGTGTAGTATGTAATGTACAATATGGAGTCATTTTTCTATGGGGGTCATTTTCCTATAGATCTAACATGTAGAAAAATGACCCCCTGGGTATTTATTCTACGGTTTTGACTCATTATTCGACGGGGGTCATTATTCGTCTTTACAACGGCAGAGCACGGACTGTATTACGCACGTCCTCTTTTTATATCCATTTACATTTTAATCTGTGTTGCTTGGACCCCTGTGTTTTACGGTCTTGTTTGTGTGTGGTCATCTAACAGTGAGGAGGTTGTTTTACACCAAAATTTTGCGTTCTTCGAGACCTCTGGGAAATCGGCTTAGTAGGAAGGGTGTGCGAACGTAATCCAGGATAACCACACCATCTGCTATTAACGTGGCAGATGGCCGTCCTGAGTCGGCACCGGTTGCCCATTGGTCTCATTGGTTTATGTGTGGTCTTTTTTGTTTAATGTTTCTATGGTGTGTGTTCCTTGTCCCTTTTGCGTCTCTTTATGTGGGTGTCTGTTCTGTGTTTTTTGCATTGGGTGTTTTGGGGTTTTGATGTGGGTGCTGCAACCTAGTGTTGTTGGAGATCCCCTCCTTTCTTTTCTTCAAAACGATGTTTATGCCCCCGTGATAGGAGATTCGGGACATAGTTTTTGGTCTCTCTGTCTGTTTGTCTGCAAAAACTATAATCTTGGCCATAACTTTTGAATGATACGTGATAGGACTTTTATATTTCATATGTGTATTATTTTGGTGGCTCCGCTGGAAGTATCACTGATGAGAATTTAATATTCGAAACACGTGTCTGGTGCAGAAAAATTGATTTGGAATTTTCTTCATGAAGGTATATAGAGTTTGAACACTTCCGTATTATTGTCATAAGACCTTCCCATGAATACCAAAATTTTTGATATTGTGACCTTGTACTTGAGTTTGACTTTCTTTTGAAAAACTCAAACATTGGCAATCACCCAAAAAAAAAATTAAAATGGTAAGTGATAGGGATTTCATATTTCACATTTGTATTCCTTGTGACAAGACCTCTGTTTTACCTTGTGACCTTGAACTTGGAGTTTATCCAAATTTACTGTAATCTTGGTCCCAACTTTTGAATGGTAAGTGACAAGGTTTCATATGTTACATGTGTATTCTTTCCACTGATACCAAAATTTGACCTTGAGGCCTTGACCTCGGAGTATGAAATAATTATACATTAAATGACAAATATGGTAATGACCATATCCATGTATAAGCACAAAATCGATAATTCAGAAAATCAGAAACTGAAGGCATACAAAATCAGGACAAAACAGGAACCAAAGCAAACAAACAAAAACCTCCACCATATGAAAAGAAGCAAACTCCCGATATGGGAGTGAGACCAGGTGCCCAGGAAGAGTAAGTAAAGTTGATTTACTTTCGAAGGTGCTGACGGGGGGCATTCGTGTTTCAAAGACTTTGTTTTCCATTCAAATCACATTTGTTTTCGTCACAAACGTTTTTTCTTTGAAATCGAACAATAACATTGTGATTGAAGTCAATCTTAGATATTTTGTTATTCTGCGTAGGATGTTTGTTTTCTATGAGCGTTCAAAGTGTTAGCATGTATTTAATTTGTTTACTGGTCCTTATGTTTCTCCTAACGGTAAAGAATTATTAATCAGATATTGATATGATTCAAAACATTACACGGCATCCATCCGTCTTAGTTCTGTGTCACACACGATGCTGTACAAAAGTTTAAATATGTCATATACGTATTTCTTTTGTGAAATAACTTAATTTACCTATTTATTCAGTTTTGCGTTTCAGGTGTATTAATCGCGTACATTGCTGTGCTATTTGAACCATCCACCAAAAATCAACAAAGGTAGGCCTATTCCAATCACCTGAAAAAAAGTTATCAAAAAATTAGAGTACGATTACTCTGACAAAGAAATGTCTTTTTGGGGGACGATACAATGAACACATTTTAATTCAATTTAATTTAAAGATAATTTATGTAAGAAATATTACAAAAAAGAACCCAATTGTGATATCTCCTCTGCAAGCACTGCAAGAATTTCACGAAACCTTTCAGGCAACAAGCACTCAAGGTCACTTATAATCTTTGTGTTTTTGTGCCGATCGCTCAACACATATGGCCACCAAGGGCTAAATCATTTTCAACATCTCCTCTACAATCGCTGCATAGACTTTTACAAAACCTTACAGGAAGCAATTACAAAAGATCTAAGATTGTGTGTTGTTTTTTTTTTATTGCATTGGGCTCTGATTTGCTGACGCGTTTTCGTTTTTTCTTCCACAATTGCATTACAATTGAATTTCACGAAATCTTACAGGAAGTAAGGTTCTGTACCAAGTTTTTATGTTTTGTGGTTTTTTTGGTGCTGATAATGTCAACAACCTTTGCTGCCATGGGGTTTGATTGGCTGACGCATTTTCGACATCTCCCCTACAGCCGCAGCACATAATTTCACGAAAACTTACAGGAAGCAAGTACTCAAGGTCTTCTTCCATATTTGTGTTTTTGCATTGGTCGGTCAACAAATATGGTCGTCAAGGGCTCTAATTTGCTGCCGCATTTTCGACTTTTCCTCCATAATTGCATCACAGAAATTAACAAAACCTTACAGGAAGCAAGTACGTATGGTAGTTTACAAAATTTGAGTTTTTCAAGTCGATTGGTCAACATGGCCACCGAGGGTTCTGACGGCTGAAGCATTTTTAACTTCTCCATATGTGACCGCTATATTAAACTGCTATATATGGAGTTTCACGAACCTAACAAAGAGCAAGTACTCTGTGTCATCTACCAAATTGATCACTTTTTGAACAGCCCTTCGTCTGCAACTCAGGCGAGCGATGTCGCCCCTTTGGACCAGTTGTTTTATTACATATTAAAAAGTTAAATTCCTTGTCTGGGGCAATGCATATTCGGAGTTGAATTTTTATATGTGTTGGCGGTAATGCTTCTTGGTAAGCAAGCCTTTGATCTTCCCAGAACTCATATGCCCAAAGTATGACCAATGATCGTTTCGAAATTCAATTTAGAAATATTCGTTATGTGCATATCCTTTACAAGGAGGGTATAAATATGACACTTTAGGCCACAATATAAATGGTAAGATATCAAATCGTTGACTTAACAGACACTTTAAGAAATTAGATTTACTGGACTGACATTAGATTCTGAATATCCTGGACTAGGTATGTACCGTTTATGTTATCTCCACGAAATTAAGATTCATGCCATTCTTTGGTAACAGAGTTTGATTAACTACATCGGTCTTCCAAACTTAAGCTAAACATACCAGACTTGACTGTTTTCTTTGGAAAAGAGTATGATCTGAGAGGAGCATGCAAAGCCAGAAGAAAATGCCATTTTATTACATTTGTATTGCCAATACATAATATAAAAATCTATAATGTAATAAGTTATTACATCATAGGATTGTATTACATTATGGGTTGTGACATGCCATCCATCTGAGGAATTATTACTCCTTGAATCTTTCGCACAATCTATCAATTATCAGGTGCGTATTCAGATTATGCCTACAGGGAGAACACTTTTTTTCAAATACTTCTTATTTAAGGATTAACTTTAACATTTTTTTGCAATTCATTGAGATATAATATGGTTTGAGGCGCAGGATTCGCGGATTATAAAGTGTGCACCGCCTCAAACCATATTATATCTCAATAAATTGCAAAAATGGAAAAGTTAATCCTTATTATTTAATAAAATACTAGAAAAACGTCGATTTACTTCTGTTCATACTAAATTAACAACTTTAAACTACAAAACAAAATTGAAACAACAAGAGCGGAGGAAAGTATTCGCTCAGACGGTTGCTTTAAGCATTTAGTTTCTTTCGATGTTTATGCCCCCGTAATAGGAGATTCAGGGACATAGTTTTTGGTCTTTCTGTCTGTTTGTCTGCAAAAACTATAACCTTTGCCATAACTTTTGAATGGTACGTAATAGAACTTTCTCCTCCCTTCTTTTCATATATCATATGGGGCTCCGCAGGAAGTATCACTGATGAGAATTTAATATTCGAAACACGTGTCTGGTGCAGAAACATTTGTTTGGAATTTTCTTCACATATATATTGTGACCTTGACCTTGAACTTGAGTTTGACTTTCTCTTGAAAAACTCAAACATTGGCCATCACAAAAAATTAAAATGGTAAGTGATAGGGATTTCATATTTCACATTTGTATTCCTTGTGACAAGACCTCTCTGTTTTACCTTGCGACTTTGACCTTGGAGTTTATCCAACTTTACTGTAATCATGGTCCCAACTTTTGAATGGTAAGTGACAAGGCTTTCATATGTTACATGTGTATTCTTTTCATTGATACCAAATTTTGACCTTGAGGCCTTGACCTCGGAGTATGAAATAATTATACATTAAATGACAAATATGGTAATGACCATATCCATGTATAAGCACAAAATCGATAATTCAGAAAATCAGAAACTGAAGGCATACAAAGTCAGGACAAAACAGGAACCAAAGCAAACAAACAAAAACCTCCACCATATGAAAAGAAGCAAACTCCCGATATGGGAGTGAGATCAGGTGCCCAGGAAGAGTAAGTAATTCTGATTTACTTTCGAAGGTGCTGACGGAGGGCATTCGTGTTTCAAAAACTTTTTTTTCATTCAAATCATATTTGTTTTCGTCACAAACGTTTTTCTTTGAATTCGAACAATAACATTGCGATATCTGAAGTCAATCTTAGATATTTTGTTATTCGGCGAAGGATGTTTGTTTTCTATGTGCGTTCAAAGTGTTAACTAGCATGTATTTTATTAGTTTACTGGTCCTTATGTTTCTCCTAACGGTAAAGAATTATGAATCAGGTATTGATATGATTCAAAACACACGGCATCCATCCGTCTAAGCTCTGTGTCAAACACGATGCTGTACAAAGGTTTAATATGTCATTTACGTTTTTCTTTTGTGAAATAACTTCATTTACATAATTATTCAGTAATGCTGTTCAGGTGTATTAATCACGAACATTGCTGTGCTATTTGAACCGTCCACCAAAAAACAAAAAAGGTAGGCCTATTCCAATCACATGAAAAAAAGTAATAAAAAAATAGAGTAAGATTACTCTGACAAAGAAATGTCTTTTTGGGGGACGATACAATAAAACATTTTAATTCAATTTAATTTAAAGATAATTTATGTAAGAAATATTACAAAAAATCCAACTTCGACATCTCCTCTGCAAGCACTGCAAGAATTTCACGAAACCTTTCAGACAGCAAGCACTCAAGGTCATCTACATTTATAATGTTTGTGTTTTTTGTGCCGATCGGTCAACAAATATTGCCATCAAGGGCTAACGCATTTTCATCATCTCATCTACACTTGCTGCATAGAATTTTACTAAACCTTACGGGAAGCAATAACTAAAGATCCAAGATTGTGAGTGTTTTTTGCATTGATCAGTCAACAAATATAGTCGTCAAGGGCTCTGATTTGCTGCCACATTTTCGACTTTTCCCCCACAATTGCATCACAGAATTTGACAAAACCTTACAGGAAGCAAGTACTTAAGGTAGTGTACAAAATTTAAGTTTTTCAAGTCGATTGATCAACATGGCCACCGAGTGTTCTGATTGACTGAAGCATTTTTAACTTCTCCATATGTGACCGCTATAACTGCTATATATGGAATTTCACGAACTTAACAAAGAGCAAGTACTCGGTGTCATCTACCAAATTGATCACTTTTGAACAGCCCTTCGTCTGCAACTCAGGCGAGCGATGTCGCCCGTTTGGACCAGTTGTTTTATTACATATTAAAAAGTTAAATTCCTTGTCTGGGGCAATGCATATTCTGAATTGAATTTCTATGTGTGTTGGCGGTAATGCTTCTTGGTAAGCAAGCCTTTGATCTTCCCAGAACCCATATGCCCAAAGTATGACCAATGATCGTTTCGAAATTCAATTTAGAAACATTCGTTATGTGCATTTCCTTTACAAGGAGGGTATAAATATGACACTTTAGGCCACAATATAAATGGTAAGATATCAAATCGTTGACTTAACAGACACTTTAAGAAATAAGATTTACTGTGGACTGACGTCTTTAGATTCTGAATATCCTGGACTAGGTATGTGCCACTCTTTGGTAACAGAGTTTGATTAACCATATCGGTCTTCCAAACTTAAGCTAAACATGCCAGACTTGACTGTTTTCTATGGAAAAGAGTATGATCTGAGAGGAGCATGCAAAGCCAGAAAAAAAATTTATTACAATTATATTGCCAATCCATAACATAAAAATCTATAATGTAATAATTACATCATAGCATTTTATTACATTATGGGTTGTGACATGCCATCCATCTGAGGAATTTTTACTCATTGAAATGTTCAATACTTTTTTCGCACAATGTATAAATGATCAGGTGCGTATTCAGATTATGCCTACAGGGGGGATTTTGTTTTCAAATACTTATTATCTAAGAAATAAAAAATGACAAGCCGGGCTCTATTGTCTCATAATGCCCTCGCGTCCTCAGCCAGTCACATTTATCACCTCGCCGCTAACGCGGCTCGGTAAGAAATGTAATTGGCTGAGGACGCGAGGGCATTATGAGACAATAGAGCCCGGCTTGTCATTTTTTATTTCTATTCTAATGATGACCATCGATTCTTGGTAAAAACCAGTTCATACCGGTTTATCTGCTTTCAGAAAATGGGTAGGCGTGGCTTATCGCTATAGGGCCTATATTGGATAATAGAGCCCGGCTCGCGTCTGTTGTCTTAATAGGAAAAAAGAATCAAATCATATTAGAATTATATATATAAGCGTCTTTAATATATTTCCTCCTACGCATCTCCTAGAAAATAATAATTATAATATAATAATAATAATAATAATAATAATAATAATAATAATAACCCCTTTTCAAGTATATTCTCGAAAAACTTCTGGTCGACTCCCTTTTAAAATTGCCTTCTCGAAGAACTTCTGGTTGACCCCTTTTTAAGTTGCCTTCTCGAAGAACTTCTGGTTGACTCCCTTTCCTCTTCTAGATCCACTCCTGTGATCCAGACATTTAAATTCTAATTTCCCCATATTACTTTGAAAATTGAAGCTTTTCTACAGAGACCTTTTGCACGGATATTTGACTGACATATGCCATGTTTGCAGTTGCTTCTACGCCAAAGCAATCACCAAAAAAAAAAAAAAAAAAAGAAAAAAAAAAAAGAAAAAGCACTGAATTTTTTATCTTTATCAAGTTGTCAGAGCACTTCCAATGGATATTTTTGCAGAGCTTCCGGGAACTTCGCCATTTAGTTTTCCCACCAGGGATCGCATTAGACATAGTGGAGGACTTAATGAGATCTCATATACTGTAAATTGCTTTATTTTCGTCAGTACCAATTTTCGTCAATTCGTTCAAAATGGCCATTTCGTCAGAACGTAAATTCGTCATCCAAGGGTCCCTAAAATATAAATTCTTCTGTTCAAATACAAATTTGACATTCAGGTATAGGCCGTATGTGTTTGTTTTCATTGTTTGTTTAACAATTAATGGTAAACAAACAATTAGAGACATGTATACCACCTATCTTGTTGTGAAAACATATCATTTGGTAATTAGAAGTACATTATATGCGACTTTGTGTACGTATTCAGTTTTCAATGATTTATCATTTGCCTGTGTATTAACTCTTAACAATTTTGCCTTTCTACACTATGTTTTGTCAGGAGTATATATATTCGTCGATAGTTAATTTCGTCAAGGGAGGCACTGGCGAAAATGACGAAAATTGGTACCTGACGAATAAAAACCCCTGCATCATGAAAACTGTCCATTTAATATTGTTGACATGAAGCAATCCATTCTGCTGAGTGATGACGATAGCGCGATGACTCAATATTACGATTATCGTAGGATGGCAATGGTGCTATAACGAAATTTCGTTTGTTTGGTCCCTTTGTGAGATTGTTCTGTTTTGGTGTTCTTTGACTGCTTTGTTTGTTTGGTCCCTTTGTGAGGTTGTTCTGTTACGATGTTCTTTGATTGCTTTGTTTGTTTGGTCCCTATGTGAGATTGTTCTGTTCTGGTGTTCTTTGACTTCTTTGTTTGTTTGGTCCCTTTGTGAGTTTGTTCTGTTTTGGTGTTCTTTGATTGCTTTGTTTGTTTGGTCCCTTTGTAAGGTTGTTCTGTTTTAGCGTTCTTTGATTGCTTTGCTTGTTTGGTCCCTTTGTGAGATTGTTCTTTTTTGGTGGTCCTTGATTGCTTTGTTTGTTTGGTTCCTATGTGATTATGAGATTGTTCTGTTTTGGTGTTCTTTGATTGCTTTGTTTGTTTGGTCCCTTTGTGAGGTTATTCTGTTTTAGTGTTCTTTGATTGCTTTTCTTGTTTGGTCCCTTTGTGAGATTGTTCTGTTTTGGTGGTCCTTGGTTGGTTTGTTTGTTTGGTTCCTTTGTGAGACTAATCTATTTTAGTGGTCCTTGATTGGTTTGTTAGTTTGTCCTTTTAATGAAATTGTTGTTTTGGTGGTTTTTGTTTTGTTTCTTTGTTGGTCATCTTTGTGGGATTCCTCTGTTTTCATAGCGTTTGATTGGTGTGTTTGTTGATTCTCTTTGTGAGATTGAATTGTTTTGCTGGTCTTTGTTTGTTGGTTCTCTTGGTGATATTGTTCTGTTTTCATTGTCTTTGATTGCTTTGTTTGTTGGTCTTCTTTGTGAAATTGTTCTGTTTTGATTGTCTTTGATTGCTTTGATGTTGGTTCTCTGTGAGATTGATCTGTTTTGGTGTTCTTTGATTGCTTTATTTTATGGTCCGTTTATGAGATTGTTCTGTTTTTGTGGTCTTTGATTGGTTTGTTTGTTTGGTCCCTTTTTGAGATTGTTCTGTTTAGATGGTTTTTGTTGGGTTTGTTTGTTTGTTCCCTTTGTGAGATTGTTCTGTTTTGATGGTCTTTGATTGTTTAATTGTTGGTTCTCTTTGTGAGATTGTTCTGTTTTTATGGTATTTGTTTGTATGTTCTTTTGGTGAGGTTGTTCTGCTTTAGTGGTATTTATAAGTTTGTTTTGTAGTTCTCTTGGTGAGATTTTTCAGTTTTGATAGTGTTTGTTTGGTTTGTTTGGTGGTCCTCTTCGTGAGATTGTTCTGTTTTGGTGGTATTTTATTGGTTTGGTTTTTTTTTACTTTGTGATATTTCTCTGTTTTGATGGTGTTTGTTTGGTTTGTTTGTTGGTCCTTTTGGTGAGATTGTTTTGTTTAGGTGGCGGTGGCCTTTTGTTGGTTGTATTTATGAGATTTTTCAATTTTTAGCTCGACTGCACTTTAGTGCAAAAGAGCTATTGCAATACCCCCGGCGTCGGCGTCGTCGTCGGCGTCCCCGTCGGCGTCGTCCGAACTAGATGATAAGGTAAATGTTAAGATTACACATTTACCTTTCCTATATTCATATTCTGTTGGTTTTTTTTTTTTGTTGCAAATGTTTAATTATACATCATTTAATATATCCAGATGAGGATATAGCCCCTGGGGTTGGGATTTTTAAAATTATTTCAAATGATAAGGCAAATGTTGAGATGATAAGGTAAATGTTAAGATAGCAATAAAGTCTTTAAAAGCCAATATTGAGCAAAGTATAAGTGCTACATGTACCAAACTTACATATTTGATGTATCTTTGATCAAACTTTCAAAAAATGACCTTGACCTACTTTTTTCCGCTTGAATGATTTTACCTTTAAAAGCCAATATTGAGCAAAGTATAAGTGCTACATGTACCAAACTTGCATATTGGATGTATCTTTGATCAAACTTTCATAAAATGACCTTGACCTACTTTTTCCGCTTGAATTATTTTACCTTTAAAAGCCAATATTGAGAAAAGTATAAGTGCTACATGCACCAGACTTGCATATTGGATGCATCTTGGGTTAGACTATTGAAATATGACCTTGACCTACTGTTTCCGCTTCAGTGATTTTGCTTTAAATTGGCAATATTGAGCTAACTATAAGTGCTACATGCACCAGACTTGCATATTGGATGCATCTTGGGTTTGACTATTGAAATCTGACCTTGACCTACTTTTTCTGCTTCAGTGATTTTGCTTTAAATTGCCAATATTGAGCAAACTATAAGTGGTACATGCACCAGACTTGCATATTGGATGCATCTTGGGTTAGACTATTGAAATCTGACCTTGACCTACTTTTTCTGCTTCAATGATTTTGCTTTAAATTTAAAACTTTAAATTTTTTATGTGACTTGATATATGTTGTTGCCTGAGAAAGGGTGTTAAAATAAATTGGCTGTCATGAGAGATATTATGCTATACAGTCGAGCATTAGGTGACTCTGGCAACTATTTTTATAGTGTTTATTTGGTTTGGTAATTGAACATCTATGTGAGATTGTTTTGTTTTGGTCGTCTTTGATTCGTTTGTTAGTTGTTTCTCTTAGTGATATTTTTCTGTTTTGATGATGTTTGCTTGATTTGTTTGTTGGTCCTTTTGGTGAGATTATTCTGTTTTGGTGGTCTTTGTTTGGTTGGTATGTTTTTATTGGTTTGTTTGTTGGTTCTCTTAGTGAGATTTTCTTGTTTTGATGGTGTTTGTTTGGTTTGTTTGTAGGTCCTTTTTGTGAGTTTGTTTTGTTTTGGTGGTCTTTTATTGTTTTGTTTGTGAGATCGATTGGTGAATTTTTTTTTAGTTTTGATAGTGTTTGTTTGGTTTGTTTCTTTGGTTCTCATGGTGTGATTGTTCTGTTTGGATGGTCCTAGATTGGTTTGTTTGTTGGTCTTCTTGGTGAGATTGTTCAGTTTTTAAGGTCTTTGTTTGCTATGTTTGTTGGTCCTTATGGTAAGCATGTTCTGTTTGGATGATGTTTGTTTGGTTTGTTTGTTGGTCCTCTTTGTGAGATTGTTCTGATTCGGTGGTCTTTATTGGTTTGTTTGTTAGTTCTCTTGGTGAGATTGTTCTGTTTTGATGGTCTTTGATTGCTCTATTTGTTTGGTCCGTATGTGAGATTGTTCTGTTTTGGTGGTCTTTGATTGGTTTGTTTGTTTGGTCCGTTTGTGAGATTGTTCTGTTTTGGTGGTCTTTGATTGGTTTATTTGTTTGGCCCCTTTGTGAGATTGTTCTGTTTAGGTGGTCTTTGTTTGGTTTGTTTGTTGGTCCTCTTTGTGAGATTGTTATGTTATGATGGTGTGTTTGTTGGTCCTCATTGTGAGATTGTTCTGTTTTGATGGTCTTTGATTGTTTTGTTGTTTGTTCTCTTTGTGAGATTATTCTGTTTTAGTGGTCTTTGATTGGTTTGTTTGTTGGTCCTCATGGTGAGGGAAATAGCGCCATCTGTGTCCCTCTTAATTGTTTCATCAATCGAACCTCTTTGGTGTCTGCAAAGAGGAGAATATTGAGAAAAGAAACATTACTGTAAAATGTTATTATTTAACGCTCGATTTATTCTGGTGCCTTTCGGAGGCAACCATTTGATTTTTAGGGGGGACAGGAAGATTTTTGCCAGTCCTAAATTTTTTCAGCCATTTTTGGAGCCGGATTTTTTTTTCGTCGGCCTTCGGGTCGGTTTTTTTTTTCAAAAAATTTCCAATGTTGAAAATTACCCTGTAAGCGTGATTTTTCAGCCATATTAGATATCAAGCACGGAGAGAGATCAGGGCCCGGTATGATAGACTAAGAATTGACTTAAGTCAAATTCTCAAAATGCGATATATTGCAAATCAGTGAAAAAAAATATTGAGTTCATCCATTCTATTCTACTCCCTAACTAAACATTTCAAGTCATCACTTATACTATATAATGAGACAAATGAAAATTGAAATTTAGACTTTCAAAGTCAATTCTTTGTTAATGGTGTCGGGCCAAGGTGTCAAGGAAGAATATATTGTCAGGAATCTCTTGCTTTTTAATTTCTGGAATGGCATATGAATTCACTTAAATGATACTGAATACAGACAGGCTAAAAATGGTGCTATTGACTTTTGAAATTGATTAATTGAATAAAGTTTGTTTCATTTTTTTTTGTACTTCGTTAATGACACACAAAAAAGTGTTTACTGGGTTTGTGGAAAGGTCAGAAGAGGAGGGAGAGGCAATTTCATGATCTGGAAATTTTTTTGGCGGCCCTTCGGGCCGAAAATCCCCCCCCCCTTAAAATCTCGATTCGAATTTTTTTTTGCAAAGTCCCCCCCCCATAAAAATCAAATGGTTGCTCCCTTCTAATCGTGTTGAATTTAAATGAGCGCTTAAGTTAAAGTGTGCTATATCTTTTCAATGTGATATGTTAAGAAATAATGCTTATTTTGTGTAACGAATTGTGAGCTCAGGAATATAAGCCACTTGAACTGCCTCCCTAGCAGGATAGCTTTATCAGGGGTGTCTTTATCGGGACTGCGGTCAAGTGCGCTTGACTTCAGGTCCCCCGTTGCTTCACGTTACAATGGTCATGATGGTGGCCGCGAAGTGACTTTGGGGTCCGCGGCAAGCCCTCTTGGTGAATCATTGATGACTCGGTGGTCCAATTGGCTTGTTTCTGGAAAATGGGTCCGAAGTTACTTCTGCTCAGTTAATACTGACTGGTAGACTGTCGTCCATGTTGGGTTAAAAGGATACCGCCAGTAGAAGTAGACATCTGTCTGTCACACTTTGGTTGTCACAACCCATAACTTTGACTGGTAAGGGAGCAACCATTTGATTTTTAGGGGGGGGGGGACTTTTGCCAGCAATTTTTATGCCCCCGGAATCAAAGATTCGGGGGCATATAGTTTTTGGCCTGTCCGTCTGTTTGTCTGTTTGTCCGAAAAACTTTAACATAAAACATAACTTTTGAATGGGAAGTGATAGGGCTTTCATATTTCACGTGTATTCCTTGTGACAAGACCTTTCCATTGATACCAAATTTTTGACCTTGTGACCTTGACCTTTGACCTACTTTTAAAAAACTTTAACATTTGGCATAACTTTTGAATGGTAAGTGGTAGGGCTTTCATATTTCACATGTGTATTCCTTTTGACAAGACCTTTCCATTGATATCAAAATTTTTGACCTCGTAACCTTGATCTTGACCTTTGACCTACTTTTCAAAAACTTTAACATTGGGCATAACTTTTGAATGGTAAGTGATAGGGCTTTCATATTTGACATGTCTATTCCTTGTGACAAGACCTTTTCATTGATACCAAAATTTTTGACCTCGTGACCTTGACCTTTGACCTTTTAACCCAGTGACCCTGACCTTGACCTTTCACATACACGTACTTAACAGAAAATAGTGTTTATACTAACAAAGATGCCACCGGGGGGCATTCGTGTTTCACAAACACAGGCTTTATTTTCCCTAAAATTTCAATTGGGAATTTTTTTTTTGCAAAGTCTTCCTGTCCCCCCCCCCCCCCACCTAAAAATCAAATGGTTGCTCCCTAAGTGATAAAGTGATAGCTAGGGCTTTGATATTTTACATGTGTATTCCCTGTGACAAGACCTTTCTACACATATCATAATTTTACCTAGTGGCCTTGACCTAGATATTTGACCTACTTTTCAAAAAAGTTAATAAAATTAGTGATAGAGCTTTGATGTTTCGCATGTGTATTTCTTGTGACAAGACCTTCAATAATTTGTACCTGCAAAACAAATATGTCAATTCTTGAAAATTTTAAAGATTTTTAAAGAAGAGATGAAATACTGATATTTGCTTACATTATCCGGGTTTTTTTTTTTTTATTTCAAATCCATTTATTTAGAATTTTAAAATAAAATATCTTTTAATATGAAATTCATATTTCTTTTGTATAAACATACATTACTTTATGCTGAAATTATAATAAATGAACTGATGTCCTTTTTTTCATAACTCGGAATTCCCATGACAAAGCGATACTTTTGGAAAACCGAGGAATTTTGAGGGACCAACCCAAAATAAGAATAGAGCATCTTGTTTCATTTGTATCTAGAGAATGCAAAAAAATAAAAACGTTTTGTTTATATTGTCAATTATTTCTTACATATTTAGATACAGTTAATTGAAGAAGGAGGGGTACCTTTCAGTGAATGGATTCAAATAACTTTCATAAAAGTTTTGATATGGTCTTTAATGACGCAATTTTCGATATCTTTCGGAATGATCAGCGGAGATTGCCGAGACGGCGCAGTTGCAACTTTTCGCCGAAGTCTATTTTTAGAAATATGACGTATCTGGAAATTTGGTAGGGACTTTTCGCCGTGTAGATCAACAACACTGGAAAGCCCAGACTTACTAAAATAAACCAAAACTTTAGGTAAACCATATATCTGTTTATACCAAGTTATGGCATCAACTAAGCCATCAGGGAACTTAACCGGTCTTGGTAAGTGTTTGGTCTCAACTTTTTGCTTATGTTTGTTTCTTCCTTGTTTTCAATGTAAACCGAAAATGCAGGGAGTTGACTGTCGCCATTTTGTTTGCAGTTCGTCGCAGAAAATTTGTCTTTAGAATTTAATGTGATCTCTAGAAATGGTGTTATTCGATACGTTTGTGTTATATTAATCTTTCAGCAACAAACACTGAACATGTCATGTTGGAATTAGAGAAATAAATGTGCTTACAAAGTGATATGGTATTTTGTACAAGGCCAATGTACAAAACTAATGCAATGTACAGTAAAGAGTACTGTCAGTACTACTGAGTACTGACTTGGATGCATGTGCTAGCCAATAATGCTTATATAATACACTTGCTGTAATTAATAGAATCTTTCTCATTAGTTTTGTTTTTGAACTTAGCCGATTTCATAGTGACATGACAAGGCGTCGTGATTTTTCGTACAGATGTCTTTTCGTACTGAGATCTTTCGTACTTTTCGTTACAAAAATCGGGATCTTTCATACCGATCGGTGGGATCATTCGTACCAGTATGAAAGATAAGTTTTTTGTTACTTATAACAATATTTTTGTTCGGAATCTTCTTTATTGAAGTGCACAATCATATGAATTTCAAAGGGTCGGATTCATTTGGTTACCAGTCATATCGGCCCTTTTCCAGTTCGGCCCCCAGTCATATCGGCCTTTTTACCTTTCGGCCCTAGATCATTCGGCCTTTGTTTCGGCCCTCCATTATAATGCAAGGAAATAATTCCTACCTTTCGGCCCTAGACCATTCAGCCTAATACTTTTTTTTCAGTTCTCCCTTATAGTGAGAAATTGAGAATAAATACTTGATACAATAAAAACTTAATACAAGGGAAAAATTGAGGGGGTGAATTCCAGCCTCTTGCCTCCACCACTTTCTACTGAAAAATCCAAGCTTGCTTCGTCCGGGTTGAAGAAATTGTGATTGAAAATTATTGCTTTATTTCTTAGGAACAAATAGTATGACATACAATTTTCATGTTTTCTAAAATAGAGGACCCGGTAATCGTCTGCTCTAGGTAAGGCCATTAATTTTCATGTAGTTGCCGACCCAAATTTTTGGCAACCCAGAAAAAAAAATATTGTGAACAATGTGTTAAAGCCAATAAAGAATTTTAATTTGAATTTTGTAATAAAAATCTTTAAAAATCGATTTTCTATTTTTTCATTATAAATTGAGGGCCGAAATGGAAAAAGGCCGAAAGGTAAAAAGGCCGATATGACTGGAACCTGCGCTGGAAAACAACGCTAAGTAAGTTAATCAGATCTTTATAACAGAAACATAACATTTTTTCTGCAACCAGTACAAAAGATCCCAGTAACAGGTACGAAAGATCCCGTACGTAAAATCTTGGTACGAAACGGTATCGGTACGAAAGACCCGGAACCAACATGACAATGCAGGAGTACTGAAATGTGCCTCAGATCTATACAATACCTTATTTTGTCCCAGTTCAGTGAGTTGGACATCAGGTAGAAGTACTAGAACTTGCAATTTTAAATAAATCCTAATCTATCCTGTCAATCCTTAGTGAGATCATATAAACAAATCAATGGACATTCGATTATATTTTTACGATGAAAATTATCAGTTTTATTAACTTTTAACTGGGACGGCTCCTTATCTACAGGAGGGATTTACACAAAGAAGGTGTTGTGGATTTTGATCCTCCAATAGTTCAGAGTGTTGAAAGACTGCTATTGGGTTGACCCTTTAGCTTGCTCAGTAACGCCCTGGAATTCAAAATCAAATCCAACAATCATGGTTCGATCCACAGTCAGGGCTTTTAGTGCCAAGTTACTTTCACTGGCGACAAGAAGAACAATGATAGTGTGTTTAATCACACAATAGCGGGTACACCAATGTCTCCTTCAAAAGCAGAGGAGAGTTCTCATTCCGGTAGTCACCACTGGCCTCCTCAAAGAAAGGAGGGAAGATTGTTGTGCATTACGATCCTCTGATAGAACTTTCAGAGTCTTTAAAGACTGTACGAGCTATATCTGGCTGACTCTTTATAGGTCACTCAGTAACGCTCTAGAATTCAAATCTAACGATGTCTGTCAAACAATTCTATTTGTACGTTACAACATGTACATGTAGGAAATAACCAAAAGCATTTTGGTTAGAGTATTGATCGATCTGATTTTGGGGCCGATATTTGGCTCCATTAGATTTTTTCCCCAATTTATCGACCAATATTTCCCAATTTGACACCTTTTTTAAATGCAAGTAAAATGCTAAATTTCAAGTGATTTCGGTCGGAATGCTGAATTTTTAAGTTAACTTAAAAGAATAAAATCACTTTTCAGTAATTTAAATAATTGAAAATTAAATCTTTTGTATTTATACTTTTTCCCAAGTTTGTTACTAATTTTCCCAATTTCAACGGCCCAGGTCCCCATGGTCCCAGAGAAAAAGAATATTGGTGTGAGAATCCTAATGACTACAGTGAGTTGATGAATTCTGTTTTTGCATTTGATAACTACATTGGAGTTTGACCTACTTTTGAGGAACTTCAACCTTGGCATTTAAACTTGAATGACAAGTTACAGGGCTTTCAGATTTCACATACCAGTACAATTGTATGTATTCCTTGTGAAAAGAGCATTCAGTTGTACCAACATATTTGACTTTCTGTTTTTTACCATGGAATTAAACCAACTTTTGAAAATCTTTCCATGAGTTGGACATACATGTTTTTATTTTTTAATTTGTAAGCATTTAATTGACAATGATATTGATAGCAAAGGGGACTTTCATGTTTCAGGAATACATCTTGTTCTAAAATCAAGATCTTGATTAAGTGGAGGTACATGCAAGGTCATTCAGGAAAGTAAAGACACAATACCATACTTAATTATAAGCAAAGTTTTATTCTTAAATTGAGAGATGAAGGAGTAATATTTTATATTTCAGATGAAGAAATGGCAAATTTAAGTAGTGCAGACTTGCAGCGTTTCATCCTAGGAGATACTGATGACACTATTATCCAGCAATTAGATTTCACTGGACCCACGGATAATGAGTACTCCTATGTACAGAATTTAATAGGTACATGTAAGTTTTATATAATTGGCCGTGCATGGTGATGGAGGTCAGCCTTATAAAAGACTTCCCCCCCCCCCCCCCACAAGAATAAATGATTTAATATTTGTACCTGGACATGTACAATGAACATATACCAATAACCACATTTATCTTCTTCAATGAAGTTATATACAACATAATATAACACATCTCCACTTATTTGTGTAACTTGAATTGGAAAGGAAGTAACAATTTCTCCTTAGACTTATTGATACTTAAAAACAAGGAATTCCATGTAGTGTTTAGTAGAGAGATTCTGTTGGTTTCTCAGTGTTTCTACCAAACATTCTCTTGTTCTTCAGATATCTTTACAATTATAGTACATGTAAATAGATCATAATCAAAATGAGGAAGTGGAAGCAGATATATCAACGTGGGATGTAAATCAAGTTACGATATTGTTTTATTTTTTGTGGACTGTTTTGTAATGACACACTTCCTGGCTTTTTGTTTTGACATGTTTTGTCATGATTTTTTAGGGGGTGTAAAATGAGGAAATGATTGTGACGAGCAGACTCTCATTTTATTGCTCAATATCTTGATGAACATTAATCATTGAAAACTCTTTCTATTTTGAAAAAAAATTGGACTCGAAAATTTACTGTATTCAAAATTTTTATCTGCTATGTAAATACATATACTTTGTTATTACTCTCTGTCTATTTACATTAAAACACTGATGGAAGAGATACAGTCAAATTGTACGTACATATGTATAGGTTGAATTTATATTCTATATTAAAAATATTTACAACTACGCTTTTTTAAACAATATACATCCAAACGAAATTGTCAATGTTAGTATGTATTTCATCTTGCAGCCCACTCCCAGCCTGCGCCTCAGCCTGTTCAGACATACAACAATCCTGGACCATCCCGTCAGAATAGATCGACTACAAAGCCAGGGGGAGGTAAAAGTATGCCTCAGACCACTCCAGACGGAATATGGACTGAGATAATGGAACAGCCGAAACAGAGGGGCTTACGGTTCCGTTATGAGTGTGAGGGACGATCAGCTGGTAGCATCCCCGGGGAGAGCAGCACAAATGAGAAGAAGACCTTCCCAACAATAAAGGTAGGAATTTCTGGTCTTGTTCAGTACAGTATCATTCTATCTATGTACATGTTTATTTGTACGTTTGTGTCATATTTATGCTTTCAACATCCCAAGTATACCATAAACCTATTTATTCCAATGCAAAACTTTTTGAAAGACGTGTAAGGTTAGGTTTTGTGTTATTGAGTAGTATTTTATGGCGACAATAACAATCTGTATTGTTAAACAGATTCACAACTACACTGGTACTGCTGTAATCGTTGTGTCATGTGTCACCAAGGACACACCATACGACCCCCACCCCCATAATTTGGTGGGCAGGGACTGTAAGAGGGGAGTGTGCACACTCAAGGTCAAGGACACTAATACTATCACGTAAGCTGTTCTTTTATTTTTGATTCTGATCATGAAGTCTTGTTAGTGATTTTGAAAATTCTAACTTTAAATGCACATGTTTGAAGTAATGAGACATGCAGTGATAAGGATTTTATGTATCTAAAGACTGGAAAGACATGTACATGCAGTTAAAAAAAACATGTAGATGTAGTAAAGACAGCGGAATTCTTTCTTTCTAAGAGATACGTAAGTGAATTTGGCATTCAAAAGATTTATTCATTAATGATTAATTAGTACCTAAGATATAAGCATGATAGTGAAAAAAAATCTAATTATCTGCTCATTACGTAAAGATGAAGTTATTGGAACATACTTCCACTCAATGAGAATCTTAATGTATATGTTATAATATTTCAGCTTTCCACATTTGGGCATTCAATGTGCTAAAAAGAAGGATGTGACAGATAATCTAAGGCAGCGCAAAGAGATTAATGTTGATCCCTATCAAAGTAAGTCAACGACAAATGCTTAATATTACTAATGTACATTTGAATTTGTGACATTTTCTTTGTATCAACAGAGATTACATCCCTGCCATTTCAGTCAGTTTATTTGAAATTTCTTAAATTTGAGATAATTTACCTTCTAGTTCTGATATTTCCTAGATTTCAAAAGTAGTTATTCAAAACGAAGAACTTTGACCTACATACTAAATGTATATTCACATCATATATATAACCTACATGTACTAGTTTACTTACGCCACAAACAACGGTATATCATAACCTAAATGTTCACTTGTTTTGATGTTGTTATAGGTGGATTTAAGCATATGAATAAAGCTAACAACATAGATCTGAACGTAGTACGACTCTGTTTCCAAGTCTTCCTGCCGGATGACCAGGGTAAAATCACTCGCATCGTACCACCTGTAGTCTCCCATCCTATACATGACAAAAGTGAGTTATACAGAAGATTTTATTATCGAGCTTACCTTAGACAATTTATTAAGAAATGATTTATATATTATACTTTCAAGCAAACTTTACTAGAGTTAATTTCCGATTTACTTAGAATTATTTCAGTTTTCAAAACAGAAAAAAGAACATGCAAATACATGTTGATGAAGACGTTTCTTGAAAAATATACTGAAAGAATAGACCAATCTAAATCAGGTACTTGCTTGATCTAAATAATAACACCTGTAATTTCTGTAATACATTTATCTGTTGATTTTACAGAATCTCTGAATGAGTTAGTTATCTGTAGAGTGGACAGGTCCTCTGGTAAAGCTAAAGGTGGAGATGAGGTGTTCCTATTGTGTGAGAAAATAAACAGAGGTAAGTACTCAATATGTGTTTTGGTGACATAAACTATTTTACTCTGATGAAATCTCTGGAAAACTGATTTTGTGTGTAGTATGTTTGTACGTTGTGATGGTAAAGTGTGGTGTTTCTGTCTTGTCAGATGACATAGGAGTGAGGTTTTACCAGGAGAACAGCTCTGGTGATACTATCTGGGAAGATTACGGTGAATTCAGTGTTAATGACATCCATCGTCAGGTGAGAAATAACATTTTAATGACTTAACATTATTCAGAAAATCTTTCTTTAATTCAACAAATATGTATGTGTAAATATTATATTATTTTGTATGTTCTATAATGTGAAAGCATGTGCACCGACATGTTTGTCAAGTGGTCTTCCTTTTGCCTTCCAGTACGCTATCGTGTTCAAAACACCCCCGTATAAAGACACCCTGATAAGTCAACCAGTAGAAGTCAGAATGCAGCTGAAACGACAAAATGACGCAGAGACAAGTGAAGCGATTCCTTTCATTTATATGCCAGAAGATCCTGGTATGAAAACAATCAAGTTAATATATGAAATAAATTAAAAGCAATTTTACTCACAAAAGTTATATACATCTGTACATTGAATGATTGAAAAAATTTCATAATTTTGACATCAAGTGAACTTGATGTACCAAAATGTGAAAGAAAATTTTGTTTCATTAAATAGATCCAGACCGAATCATGGAGAAGAGAAAACGTAAGGCAGATCAACTGAAAAGCTGGGGATTCAACTTGGATTGTAAGTCTTTTGTTAATTTGTAGAGTTTGTGATACATGTGAATCAATCTTTACATTGCATTTTCCTTTTGCTTTATTTCTCATGATATCCATTGTTTCAACAAGAAGAAAATGTAGAATTTTTTTTTATCAGGAACATGTTTCCTCTTGAAAAAAAAAAAAAGATATTTATCAAATGGTAAAAAGTTTTGTTTTGTCACATGTTCCAATATATTATTAAAGGAATTGAGATGTACCAAAACAGTATTCAAAGAAATTTCTAATGTGGATTTTGAATTTTTCTCACAGCTTCCAGCATGTCTGGAGATGACATCAAACAGAGACTGAAGCTCAAAGCCACTAAATCAAGGATTAAAGCAGAAGGTAATCTATCTTTATCGTAGAATATATACCCACAAAAGTGAAACATGCAAATTTATGTGTGAAAAAGTATCTGAAGTCCAAAATTCTGCAAATGTCTTACTATATTTCTTTTTCATTCTTTACAGCCCATACACCTGACATACCGCTATGGGACAACATAGATAATGTACCAGGTCCTAGCCAATCAGCTGTCATTGAATCATCCTCATCCTCTGTGAACGTAAGGTCCAGTGACAACACCGCCATGGGTAACGTTACAATCACTGCCTCGGAAAATGTGCAAAGGCAACTAGCTCTATTACCAGAACAAATTCAAAATCAAATTCTTCAACAGTTGGCCATGCAGAAACTACGTGACCAAGCAAGACTCCGTCAAATTGAGGATAGCCTCTCTCAGCCTCCTCCTACCTCCTCTAATTTCTTAGGTGATTTCAATTCCCAGAATTCACAATTCACAATGGCTCAGCAGCAGACTGCATCAGGAGGGCCCCTGATAGGTGATGTGTCGATGCAGCAGGCAGCTGCTAACAATCAAAATGACATCTCGCACGCTGTTGACTTGAATATGGTACAAACTTACTTAGGTGACCAAGGACAAAATGTGTCTTTCGATAGTTTCGGTTCCCTGACGGGGAACATTATGAACATAGATTGTGACAGCAATGTGGCAGCTAATGTTAACATCAGCAGTACGGACACTTCACAGTCCCACCAGTACACGATGCAGCAGAATGAGGTCGATGCAGCAATCCAATCTCTACAGTCTCAATCCTGAGGTTGTTATAGCATTTATTGTTATGTATATAGATGTAAATATTCCCCCTCATCTCAATGGCATGTAATGCATTACTTTATCATAAACTGCCAATTGGATTACAATTTGTACACATAAACTGCTTTGTACATAAGGATCATGTGTACAGTATATATTCATTTTATTGATGGTAGTGCTTTACAAATATGAAACTGTGATTCCCTAACTTAGTAGCTACATGTTAGTTGAATGCTGATTGGTTGCTGGATATTTTGCAAGCATTGAACTATTATTCTTATTTTACTAGGCAATTTCATATTTTTTACATGTCACCTAAATCTGTCCCAGAACTTCTCAACAAAAACTGCTAAAAAATCCATGTTCTAGCAATATTTCTTGTGTTGTTGTTATTTTATATTAAGAGTATTGTGTAACTTTTTCTAAAACTGTTGTAATTCTATGAAACTGAAAGTGAAACTAAACTTCATTCTTAATCATAGTGCTATTTATATCTATTCTAAGTGATTCTAAGAATAGGTTGACTGAAGGTTTTATTCATGCATACATTATGTAACATGTGGATCATGATATTTTAAAGATTGTTCAATTTGTTGTGTACATTGTGTGTAAGTAGTAGAGCATTGATATACACAACTTGTTACCATGAATCTATCAATCAATTTAAGAATAAAATTTGTAAAAGTGATTTTGTGTTATGGTTGGAACCATGCATATACATAACAAGAAATAATTCTGGTTGTTGTTAGCCAAGTTGCAAAACTTGGCTCTTAATTTGATGTGAGACGGACGGGTGGGCGTTTGGGGGGTGGGCGTCAACAATTGGTTTCTGGACTATAAGTCAAGTATGATGCATGCTAGTGCAATGAAACTTCATACACATACTCACCATGAGTCAAGGATGATCCCTATTGATTTTGGGGTCCAAAGGTCAAGGTCATATTACTTCGATTGTTGAAAATGGTTTCCGGATGATATAAGAGCCTGTATTGCACCTATGATCATGAAACTTGCCAGAAATGTTTCCCATGAATCAAGGATGACCCCTATTGATTTTTGGATCCAAAGGTCAAAGTCTTAATACTCTGATGGGTGAAAATGGCTTCCGGATGATATAAGGGCCTGTATTGCACCTATGATCATGTAACTTACCAGAAATGTTTCCTATGAATCAAGGATGACCCCTCTTGATTTTGGGGTCATAGGTCAAGGTCATATCACTCTGATGATTGAAAATGGTTTGCGAACCATATTCGAGCATGTATTGTTGCACCTATGATCATGAAACTTGCCAGAAAATGTATCCTAAGAATCAAGGATGACCCATATTGATTTTGAGGTCAAAAGGTCATAGGTCAAGGTCATAGGACTCTGATGATTGAAAAGGGTTTCTGGACCATATTTGAACCTGTATTGCACCTATGATCATGAAACTTGCCAGAAATGTTTCCCATGCATCAAGGATGACTCCTATTGATTTTGGGATCAAAGGTCAAATTCACAGGACTCGGGTAATTGAAAATGGTGTCTGAACTATAAATGAATGTGTATCAACCTGAAACGTGCTAGTAATGTTTCCCATCTGTAGAAAGCATATATATACATGTATATTTTAAGTCTGCATATTCATACCTTCATTCAAGTTTTGCAACTCGGCACTTTGCATCTTTGATGCATTTTAAACTTACTAAATTGTAATGTTACACTCCCACCTGACCTTTTGACATTCTTAGGTCCAGGCTATTCCAGCTTTATTTTATAGTAGGGGTCTTTCCAATGTTCAATTTGAGGACATTTTCGCTCAAATTATTACAAATGTGGCATTGAGTGATATTGGGTGAGTGGGGGACCTAGAGTAGTACTCTGTAAAGGTTAGAACGATCTTGTGTATTCTATAGGCAAGAAGGGGTATCTTGAGTACCATGTAAGTGATTAGGGGTATCTTGAGTACATTGTTGATGATGAGAAGGACCCCAAGTACTCTATAGGCGCAAAGGGATATCTTCAGTACGCTGTTCATCATGAGTTGAAAAGAAATGCACACATACAATTTGAAAATTGATAGGAGACAAGAAACCAAATTTTCCGTGTCTTGTGTACTTACGGCTGCAATGCACTTGCAGGCGCTATCAATGTATTTTGTTACATATATACCTATTTCTAGGTATCAACAGGTGCTACATTCTTGACTATGAGGATTAGTTTTTTGTTGCAAAACCGAACTTTAATGTTCATCTGAAGTTATACTGGTACAATTGAGACATCTGATATGAATTTAGTTATTCAAAAAAAAAAAAAAAAAAAAAAAAAAAAAAAACCGTCATAAAATTTACAATGCACCTAGATTGATGACCTTTGTAATAAAGTGCAGTAGAGTTATCAAATTACCTTCAATTCGTTCCCACTAAAACCCCCTCCCCTTCACCCAAGATAGAAAAAAAGTACTGCTGGCTTAGAATAGAAAACAATGTAGATCTTATGTATTGAAAAGACAAGACACTCATTAACTAGATCTACATGCTATAGGGGGGTATCGATATATTGCGATATTTAATAAATTCGTATCGTATCGCGATACGAAATGCGTATTGCGCAATATATCGTGCCTTTATAGATTATATGAATAAATCATTGAATCACTTTGATTTAATTTAAGTTAATTGAAAGCAATCCGTGGTTTACATCGCTCACAAATGAAATGAATAATGAGAAAAGCAATCGACTTGCCTGTGTTTCTTTCAAGCAAATGCCATTGACAATATTAATATAAAAAACATATTGGACATCATAGATAAACATATTGGACAAACACACTTTGAGGTACCCGATTTTACGTAAGGAAATGATAAAAATGAAAAGAGCCAATATATTGCATTATGAAATGTTGCAATACATCGTGATACACTTTTTGCATATACTACATACTAGTATTTTATATGAATTCCAAAATTCATGAACCGGTCGTTGTTGAAAGTCGAATGATAGATATTGAAAAATATTAAATTATAGTAGGCGATCTGTGCATGTATTTTTTAAAAGTACTCAGTCTCGTGGGGAAAAATGAATCAAAGTAACAACCGAAACAAGAAA